>JADLZK010008666.1:0-117157 GCA_015847255.1 Hyparrhenia diplandra
TAGGCGGTGCCCTATGGGAGTCGAATGCAATGCGGTGACCGGAAAAAACCAACTTAGTAATGACTGTCCATAAGTGGTATTCACCAACCCGACCATAAGGGGAGGTCCCCCCTATTTATAGTTTTACAAATGCCTAGGGATACAAGATTACAAGTTTGCCCTCTAGTATCCCTAGAATATTCCTCCCTTATAAGTCACACCGCGGGGCCTTCTTGTACTTGCTCTTCTGACGCCACCTTCCTCTTGTCGGGGCCTCCGCCCGGCTCGGGCCCTCCCCTTAGACCCGTCGGCTCTCCCGTGCGGGCCGGGACCACGTCCGGATCCGGCCCTTGGCGTCCCTCCGGGCATGTCATAGGGGCCGCGAGGTGGCGACCTCCGCCCGGCACGTCGCCCGCGGCGACAAGGTCTCGGTCCCGGAGCCGCCCTCCAAGCGAAGGTGGTGACCTCCGCCCGACCATGGTGGCGGAGGTCTCTCGTCGTCATTTGTTGACACTGTTATAGCATAATATTACTAGTCAACTAATATGAAATAAGGGTATAAAACGAATATCAACATAGACTAGGGGTTTTACTAACATAATCCCATGAGCTTTGGTGATTTATATCTTTTCAGAGACTTAACAGATAAATACAGAGAAGAATGGAGAAAGTTCCGGAATATACATCTCATACGATGACAAGACTTGACCGTGAAGTAACTCAACCCAAAATGTGGACTAAAACACTCTAGAAGATACCGTAAGACACCCGAAGAAACGAGAAGCCGAGAGGAGACCAACCCCGGCGGCCGCCCGAGGATTTAGGCCGGCCGGGCTGCTACGTCTAAAGAGCCAATGGGGCTCATCTTCCTAGGTCGGGTTTGTAACCGACTTTGAGGTTGTATCTATACCGTTATTGAAGGTCGGTTTGATCCAATGGTCATCGTTCATCACCAAGGCCTATATAAGAAAACCCCACGACCCCGGGGCTAAACACTAATTCATTCTATCTCATTCTATTCATTATCTCTCAGTTGTAGAGGTGTCCCAATGTAAGGATAACCTCTCTCTCAGGGATTAGTGAATTAGAAGTAGATTAGCTATGTAATTAGAAGTAGATTAGCCATGTAATTAGAACTAGATTAGATCTAGATTAGATCTAATCAAGAGTAAAGGAGAGTGGAGCTATGTTCCTGTTCTAGAAGAGTCTTCAGAGTATGGTATGTCTTTGTATCTTCTCTACAAGACTTATGCTTTAATATATCTATCTTCTCTACTTACTTTTATGCTTTCTACATATATGGTTAAGTATAGTTGTTATGCTATTGCATGGGATCTCCGCTCGTATTGAGGACTCTAGTTATTCATGGTAGCTAGAGTAGTAATCGATAGTGTAGACTTGGTGTCTAGGGCTATAGGTTACCCGAGGTTGCGCCCAATCCACGGATAGTTGTGGTAGCCCTGTGGGGGTGAGAGCTCGTAAGGCCTTTGTATTCCACCACGTTCGGATTGGTGTTTCGTAGAGCTTTTGGCAGCCTTCTCCCAACTACCTTCTTCCCAGTCTTTCTCGGCAGGTTGGAAAGGAACTGTTGCTCCAAAGTGCATTAGTGTAATTGCTATCATAGAACCTAAGTAATAGAGAAGTACCCGGGAACCTTGATCTCTCCCTTGACCTCTTGATTAGTTTAGTTATTCTTTGATATCTTAGGTAGGTTATTATTTTATGCTTTGATATTTACTTATCCTTTAACAATTTACCCCCTCACTATAGTCTAGTGGTTTGCTAAGTTAGTGGATACATGATTGTGACTTATTAGAATTATTTAGCCAAAGCTTCCCCTGTGGATACGATACTCTAGAATACTCATCCTAGGGAAAAGCTACAATGGTAGGTGTTACGTGGCGCTGCGCAGATTCCTTCATATTCTTTTAGCACTTAACAAATGCCAACAAATAAGCAAGATCTCACCCGAAAGAGTGACAGAGCAACTCTGAAACCAAATTGTTAGCATAGGTCGCCGTGCGCATTTTCTCCTTTTGAGAGCATCTCCGCCGGCCCCCGGGATCCATGTCCCAATAGTCCCCCAGGAAACGGTCATAAGCGGAGTTGTGCCTTCGCTCTCAACATTTTGCTTGCCGGCCGAGGTGTTGAGGTTCCTTCCCCCCCCAATGCGCATTCGCACGGGACCTTCGCCTTGTGGAATTTCAAGCGTCGCGTCGCCAACGGACAAAAGGCGCGCCCTTCGAGGCCGATGTGACCGTTTAGCCCCACGGTGGGCGCCAATGTTGAGCTGGGGGTCCTCAACACGGGGCGTGACCTCCGCCTAGGCGGTGCCCTAGGGAAGTGGAATGCAATGCGGTGACTGGAAAAACCAACTTAGTAATGACTGTCCATAATTGGTATTCACCAACCGACCATAAGGGGAGGTCTCCCCCCTATTTATAGTTTTACAAATGCCTAGGGACACAAGATTACAAGTTTGCCCTCTAGTATCCCTAGAATATTCCTCCCTTATAAGTCACACCGCGGGGGCCTTCTTGTACTTGCTCTTCTTACGCCACCTTCCTCTTGTCAGGCCTCTGTCAGGCTGGCTCGGGCCCTCCCCTTAGGCCTTCGTCAGCTCTCCCATGCGGGCCGCTGGGACCACGTACGGATCCGGCCCTTCGGCGTCCCTCCAGGCATCTGTCATAGGAGGCCAGCGGAGGTGGCGACCTCCGCCGACCGTCGCCGCGGCGGACAAGGTCTCCGGTCCAGGAGGCGCCCTCCAAGCGAAGGTGGAGACCTCCGCCTCGTGCGTCGCGCATCTCACCTAAAAGAGTGACAGAGCAACTAAGAAACCAAATTGTTAGCGTAGGTCGTCGTGCGCATTTTCTCCTTTTGAGAGCATCTCCGCCAGCCCGCTGGGATCCATGTCCCAACAACAATGGATCGTAAACCGATAGGAATGTGGCACACTGAAACTGTGTGGTTATCAGACTGTTTAACTCTATATAGTACTAATCATCACCCATACAATTTTGGTACATCTTCAAATGTTTATCCCTGCAGATTAACTATTAGTTTCGTAGAAATGTAAAGTTTGTTGCAATATGAATCACGGTGACCATTTTCTCTTACAAGTATAGAAGGGTACACTTTGGACACATACATGACGCATTCAAATTCCCAATAAATAATATATATACTATGGTGCCGGCACGGAATCCAATTGTTCTGATGCTCATAGGCAACATTTTGGAGCATAGTGTTTTGCTCCATACAATACTCTATAGAATAGATGATACTTGTTGGACCATTACTGCTAATTAAATAATTTTAAACCGATAGAGATCATTGCTGGTTCCTAAGGAACATGCTTACCACTAAATTATTCAGTAGCCCAGATTGTCACATAACTACCGGTTTAAAAAACCATCACTGCTGAATTTTTGAAGCGACAGTGACGTGGGGTTCAGACCACTAGCAGTGATGTGAATGGGTTTTCAATAAAAAAAAAAAAAAACAGGCTAACAAATGCAAAAAAACATTTTTTAAAACAAAAGAGACTGGATAGTTTTTTTTAGATAAAGGATGAACATCCGGCTTCATCTATCAAGGAGAGAATCGGCCAATTATTACAAGATTCAAACCCAACTCAAGGTTCTGTCGAAAAACAAAAATTCCATCCCACGCAGCAAATGGAACAAGTAAATAGAGGTCTTTGACTAAACATAACCAACATGCATGTCTTTGCGATAGCCAACCACTTGAGGCGAAGAAAGCTAAAGCCGACGTCTCTAGGTGACGTGCCACGGAGGTCGATTGATCCTCAAGATCTTCACGCCGCTGCAAGTTTGCCCAATCGACGTAGCCAATGTGTTCCTCGAAACATTACCCGCAAAAGAGATTTTGGTTTGCATTTGTCAAAAACTACCTCATTCCTTGTTATCCAAATTGCCCGAGAAGCGGATGCTGCTGTTAATAACAATATATTATACTTTTTGTTCATCATCTTAGACCAATTGTGAAACAAATCATTTATATTTGGAGGAGGTGTTAATCCAAAAAGTATATGTATAGAGCGCCACAAAAATTTAGCATAGAAGCAATCAAAAAAGAGGTGTTGAATTGTTTTACGGAAGATTCTGAGAGAGAACATTGTTTATCTCCATTCCAATTTCTCCTAGCCAAGTTATCTTTGGTTAGAATAACTCCTCTTTTCACATACCACATGAAAAATTTTATTCTCATAGGCAACTTCGTTTTCCAAATATGTTGTGACACTCTTACCCCATTGTTAATTAAAAGCATACATAGACTTGACCGTAAAAGTTTCAGAGGCTTTTAAATCCCATACAAAAACATCTCTTTCCTGTAGTAAGTTTACATGTTGTAAGGATTCCACAATCTGAAGCCAATTTGATAAGTTTGCCCCCACTAGATTTCTCTCCTAAAAGAAATATTTAGTAAGGGGGTACTCAATATTTTAGCTATTGTATTTTGTTTTCTTCTTACAATATTAAACAACTCAGAAACTTATCTTTGAGAGGTTTGTTGCCCGAGCCAAGTATCAACCCTTAAGCGTGTTTGTTCTTTGACAACAAAATGTCCTAAGTTGAAGAGGGTATCTTTAACATTCATCAAGCTTTTCAATAAATGCGAATCTGTTGGTTTCTTTTCACAACTACCTAGTGTCTTATTTTTTAATATACTTGTTCCTTAATAATTCTTGCCATATCCCATCTTCATTTAATAACTTAAATAACCACTTACTAAGTGTTGACGATAGTTATTGACCACTTTTTATATATATGGAATGCTATCAATCATGGGATGAATGCTATTAAAGTATTATTATTTCTAATGATTTCCACGAGTTTTGGTGCATACTCGTTTTGCGGGGAGAACTCCGAATATTCCAGAATATTGAAGAAAAGAGGAGAAATAGAAGAAAAGGACCAAACCAGGGCGGTTGGTATAAATTCGAGGGGTGTAAATGAGAAGAGAAGGCAGATCGCAAGGCCGGAGGCCGATCCTGAGAGTGGGGCGGGTGGCACGAGGGGGTGGTGCCGCGCGGCACCCCCTGGAGGAGGAACCACGTGCCCGCTTCGGAACCTTCCTACCACCGACCTATGGAGTTGATCTAGTCCGTCCAATCAAGTCGGTTTGATCCAAGATTTGAGATTCATCCTATGGGACTATAAAAGAAGGCTAGGGCTACCCCTCGAAACCCTAATTTCATTAGCTATCTCATCTCATTGATTAGAGAGGGGTCCCAATGTGAGGAACTCTCTCTCTTCAATGTAGATCTAGGTTAGACTTTCCAATGTAATAGATTAGATCTAGTTGAGAGTTAGGGAGAGCGGAGGCGTGCTCGGTTCGAGAGTCTTCTTGAGTATGGTATGTCTTTGTATCTTCTCTATAAGATTCATGCTTTAATATATTTATCTTCTCTATTTACTTTTTATGCTTTTTTTTTCATATATATGTTTAGTATAGTATTTATATCATTGCATGGGATCTTTTGCTCGTATTGAGTGCTCTAGTTATTCTAGGTAGCTAGAGTAGTAATCTATAGTATAGACATGGTGTTTAGACTATAGGTTACCTGAGGTTGCGCTCAATCCTCCGGTTAGTTGTGGTAGCCCCAGGGGTGACAGCTCTGTTAGGCCTTTGCAATCCACCACGTTAGGGTTGATGCTCGTAGAGCTTTTGGCAGCCTTCCCCCAACTACTTCTTTCGAGTCTTTCTCGAGAGTTGGAAAGGTACTGTTGCTCCAAAGTGCTTGTGTATGATTGCTATATCTATCCATACGAACCAAAGTATTAGAGAAGTATTTAGGAACCTTTGCCTCTCCCGTTGTCCTCTTGATTAGCTAAGCTATTCATTTACCATAGTATTATTTTTGTTATTATTAGTAGATTACTTTTTATGCTTTAGTATTCATAGTCTTGTATATATATCATTTATCACTTACCCCACTTTAGTCTAGTTGGTTTAATAAGTTAGTAGATACATGATTGTGTGAGTTATTAGAATTCTTTACCATTAGCTTCCCTGTGGATACGATACCCTAGAATACTCCCCTAGGGAAAAGCTACATTGATGTTCTGTGCGCTTGCAGAATCCTTCTTATTATTTTAGCACTTAGCAAACGTCAACACTAAGCAAGCACTTATTTTGAATTTCTAAATTTTGGATCCCTAGACCACCCTAGTCCTTAGGTTGTTGCATAACCTCCCATTTGACTAATCTGTACTTTCTCTTGTGTTGGTCATTTTGCCAAAAAAAATCAAGATCTGAAGCAATCAATTTTGTCTAACACCCCTTTTGGCACTTCGAAAAAAGACATCATAAACATCGGTAAGCTAGAGAGCACTAAGTTTATGAGAACCAAACGACCACCATTTTGTAAGCATTTTACCTTTCCAACCACTAAGTCTTTTCTCAATTCTCTCTTCTATGAATTTCCGGTCCTTATTAGATAACTTCCTAAAATGCATAGGTAAACCCGGATATCGGAATGGGTATTTACCAATGACACATCCGAATAATTGCGAATAAAACTCTTTGTGGTCCTTAGCTTTTTTTGAAACAAAAGACCTCGCTCTTGTGGAAGTTTATTTTCAAGCCGGATAGTTGTTCAAAGGTGCTTAATAACAATTTCATGTTAATCGCCTTATCAACATCATGACTCATAAAGATCACGGTGTCATCCGCATATTGAAGGATGGAAAGACCGTCTTGGATCAGGTGTGGAATGACTCCTTCTACCTGTCCTGCTTCCTTTGCTCGTGCAATTAGTATGGCCAACATATCGACCACTATATTAAATAGTATTGGAGACATGGGGTCACCTTGCCTTAAACCTTTTTTAGTCTGGAAGTAGGACCCAAGTTCGTCATTAAATTTAATATTTACATTTCCCCTCCGAGTAAATTTTTTTAGACATTCACACCACTTCTCTGAAAAACCCCTTCATTCTTAATGTTTGTTGTAAGAAACTCCGGTTTACTTTATCATAAGCTTTTTCAAAGTCGATTTTAAAGATCACATTGTCTTGTTTTTTCATGTGTAATTCGTGAATTTTCTCATGTAAGATAACAACCCCTTCCATGAGGTTTCTACCTGGTAGAAAGGTAGTCTTGGTTGGTCTTATCAACTTACGGGCAATGGTGGATAATCGATTTGTTACCACTTTAGTGAAAATATTGAAAGAAACATTCAACAAGCAGATAGGTCCGTATTGTTGCACGACTCTCGCATCCTTCTTCTTGGGCAGCAGGATTATGTTACCAAAATTAAGATGATTAAGATGTAAAGTTCGTTGATGAAAATCAGTAAACAATGCCATCAGATCGTCTTTGAGTAAACCCCAAAAGACTTGATAAAATTCTGCAGGAAACCCGTCCGGACCAGGTGCCTTGTTATGTTTCATTTGGAAAATTGTTGTTCGAACTTCCTCTTGAGTGAAAGGTTCAGTGAGTGACTCATTCTCTAGATCCGTCACTTGAGGAATGTCGATTGTCCGAGATTCGTCTAATGAAATTAGCAACTCATCAGAAGGGCCAAACAAGTTTTTATAATAACTAGTAATATGCTCCTTAAGTTGAGCATCACCCGGCTGTAATATTATTCCCATCCTCAAGTTGGAAAATACGAGTCTTCTTGTGTCTACCATTGGCTAACAGGTGATAATACTTGGTGTTTGCATCACCTTCTAAGAGGTGTTTCACCTTAGCCCTTTCGTACCACGTAAGTTCTTCTTCTCTAAGCAATTCAGCAAGCCTTTCATTTAAAACATGCTTTAGATCGCGTTCGGCGTCACTTAGCATGATAAGTTCCGCTTTTTGTCTAGCTCATCCAATTTGTTTAAAAGAGTTGCTTTTTCCTTTTTATATACCCCACTCATGTGTTTTGCCCATCCTCTTAAATGTTGACGGAGTCTTCTAATTTTCGTTTGCCATCTCTCAATAGGTGAGCCTGCAGGTTAGAGTATTACGCCATACTTGTGACACCATATCACAAAATCCATCCCTTAACAACCAACCAAGTTCAAATTTGAACTGAGGTTGATAAGTTGTGGACAAAATATTAGTAGAAAATAGTAGCGGGGTATGGTCAGAGATTTCTCTAGTGAGAGGATGCACCGTAGTATGGGAGTATTGTGACTCAAAATCTGTAACTTCTCAAAAGTTTGATTTGGCATATTATTAGCCTAAGTGAATTTCTGCCGGATAAATCTATTTCTCTAAGATTTAAAGTATCAATTACTGCATTGAACATGAAAGGCCATCTATCACTATAGTTATCGTTATTCTTCTCATCCGGTCTACGAATAATGTTAAAGTCACCACCTATAATAACAGGTAAGGTTTCCTTTGAACATACTCGTACTAATTCTGACAAGAAATTAGATTTTTGATCTGCCTGAGCCGGCCCATATACTGAGATTAAATTAAATTTGTAATCGTCTTCCTTATGTCATAGAATAAAAGCGAATAAAGAAATCACCCTCCTCAATTTGGCCAATATCAAAAGTTAACAAATGGACACCTAGGATCATGCCACCAGATCTACCACCTGGAGCCATGCAATGCCAAATAAAATCTCTACCAGCATAAATGGTATTAAGAGTTTTTTTGTGGAAAACTAGCTCTACCTGTTTTACGATAAAAGCAATGAAATCTAGGTTTTTATCCTTTGTTAAGCCAGATAGAAATCTATATTTTTTAGTATCCACAAACCCATTACAATTCCAGAAATTCCCCTTCGTCTTTAACAACTTTTATTTATAACCTTTTTTATTCCTGGGACACCTCCTCTTTTTCAATGATATAGGGGTTTGTAAAATCAAAGGATCACAACCCCCATCACCTAGCCCATCTGCTATTTCGAACAGATAAGATTTAAAGTCTCCAGATCCACATATCATCATTAGAGCATTCGATCGACTCATCTTGAACAAGGGCCAAATCTTCATTTTTTTAGATTAGCATTCTGTAGCATTCTATTATATTCTAGATCTTTTTAAAAGCTTTATGGTATTAAAAACTATCAATATCATTATTACCTAAAACAACCCCTATAGCTTTTGCCGAATTAAAAAAAGACGAGTCATCTCTAGTATAGAAAGAGGGAGGGTGCTGCATATTACCTTTCTTGATGACCAGCTCCAAGTTCTTCTCAATGGAGTCTTGATTGTTAGACCATTACAGCTAAACAATTTTAAACTCATAGAGACCATTGCTGGTTCGTAAGGAACATGCTTACCACTACATTATTCAGTAGCCCAGATCGTCACATCACCACTGGTTCAAAAAAAACATCACTGCCAAATTTTTGAACCGACAGTGATGTGGGTTCAAATCACTGGCATTGATATGAATGAGTTTTCAAGAAATCCTAAAAAAGCATGCTAAAAATGCAAAAAACATTTTTCGAAAACAAATGAGACCCCACTAGCTCCAAGTCGTTTCATTTTTTTTCGTGCAACTGGTGGGATTTAAACCCATGACCTCCCCTCACGCATATGCTCCTCTTCCACTACATCTGTTTGTCACTTGTGTTTGTATTACATTTTGGTTTCCCACATAGTATTATAAACCGAGTGTAAATTGATTGTTTGAGCCCTTAAACCAATTCAAATGAAAAAAATTGCCAACTATAAAATTTTATAACTTTTTGGGATCCACTTCCGTTTTGGTAGTTTCTCCATTCGAGGTTGTTTGCAAAATTTGAATGTGAAATTGAAAATTTTAAACATATTTTTCTTTGGCAAGATAATTTCAAATAAAAAATTTGCCATTTTCTGTTAATTCTATAATTTTCTATTAATTTTACGCACGTGCATGTTAACTAGTTTAGGAAAATACTTGACAAGATTCTTAAACAATGGAAAATGTCTCTAAGCTTTAAAAAAAAATCTAAAGATAAAAAACTAATATATATTGAGACACGAATAATCCAAACAAACTATTTAGAGTTCATAAAATATCTAGGATGCTTAAAAATAGATTTAGCTCTACAAAAATGGAAATATCAAAAATCTTTATCATTCCAAAAACATTCTAATTGATATCCAGACTTGTTTTGAAAATTCTTCACAACAAAAAAAATAGTGCACAACAATTGTGACTGTATTTACCATTAATATATGACTGAATTATATCTTCACCTTGAGCCCATTTTGCTTTTCTTTATTTCCAATCCAAGCATGGGCACTTCATCAATCTTCTGGATCATCATCCTAAATCCACGCCTTGCTCCATCACTTGGCTAGAGCCACCTCAAGTAGCTCAACCACTTAGCATAGAGGTTAGACCTAGTCATTCATCAATTAGCCAAAATCGATCTAGGGACTTTCAAGTGGCCGTTTTCAGAAGCCACCACAAGAAATCGATTTTTAGTGGCAGTATGTATGGCGCCACGGTTTCATTTGTAGTGAAGGAAAAGTTTTGAACGCGCCACTAAAAATGAATGGCAACCGTTGGCAAAAAATGGTTTCAGAACTAGTGGTTTTCACTCATTCATGAATCAATAATATGAATTCCAATTATGATATCCTACATAAATAAATATTGTATAGCATTGGTGAGCATCCAATTGATATCCAAACTTGTTTTGAAAACTTTTCAAAAAAAAAATACACAAGTAGTATCACTATATTTACCATTAATATATGGCGAATTATACCTTTGCTTTGAGCCCATTTTGCTTTTCTCCATTTCCAATCCAAGCATGAGCACTTGATCAATCTTTTGGATCATCAACCTCCATCCACCATGTTCACTTTGCTCCATCACTTGGCTAGGACCACCTCAACTAGTTCAACCACTTATCATAGACGTTAGTCTTAGGTTTTCATCAATTAGCCAAAACCAACTAGAAAGCTTCAAGTGTCCGTTTTCAAAAACCACCACAAGAAATTGATTTCTAGTCGTATGTATGGCGCCCTATTTGCATTTCTAATGAAAAAGTTTTGAACTATGGTAAAAAATGAACGGCAACCGTTGGCAAATTGGTTTCTCTACTAGTGGTTTTCACTCATTCATGAATCATTGATGTGAATTCCAATTATGATGTCCTTAATAAATAAATGTTTTATAGCATTGGTGAGCATCAATAGGTAAATATAAATAATAAATAAATATATATATTATAGCAGACAATAAATGCAGCTAAAGTTATGGTTTTTATATGAACATTGTTATGTAATGATACATTTAATTAGTACTTCTTAATTCATATCAGTAACGTAGTAGGAGCAAATAAAAATGGTCTCAAATGGGTTGGATTGATCGAAGAGTAATATCAATAACATTTAATAACTACATTTTGTTACTTCTTAATTACGTTGGATCAAAGAGTATGTCGAGACCGCAAAGGATTCCGGCGGTCGGTGACACGTCGGCGGCGAGCTGGACGGCAGCGGGGTGACGGAAGGGGGGCGGCGGCACTGCAGCCCTAGGGCAGCGTGCGGCGCGAGGAAGATGGCGGCGTGTGCGGGGCAGGGGCAGGAGTCAGCAGCGGCGTTGAAGGTGGTGGAGAAGTCGATCGGGCGGCGTGATGGCGTAGATGACGAGGGCCGACGATGACCGTGGAGGTAGGGGGACGATGATGATGACGCACAGCAGCTCCGGGCGATGACGAAGGGCGTGAGGGTGGCGCTTGGCGGCGCCGGAGAGGGCGCGTGCGGGGGCGCAAAGCGCCCTTGGGCGGGCAACCTCCGGGCGGCGGCGTGGGGGAAGGAGTTGGCGACGGCGCGGTAGGGTTGGGGGAGAGAGAGCTGGAGAGACAAGAGCTGTTTGGGGAGCTACCCCTTTAATTTTTCTGCTTAATCCCAAATGATTACAGCTCCCTTGTATTTATAGTCCGAGGAAGACTTGCACGCTAAGCAATCTCTAGGAGGTTTCCTTGTAGATTGGAATACCTCTCTTACAAGCAACCTATTTATTCCCTATTTTATTCCTATCTTTATTCCATAAATATCTATTACTTAATGACGAAGCTGATGACACGATGACGACGGAAGGCGGCGGCCGGCCGGCCAGGCCTGGCCGCGCGCAAGCCCTAGGAGGGCTTTGTGCGCCATGCATGGCCCATGGGCCCCACCTTGATTTGGTTCATGTCCAATGGTAGGGGCCGGTCCGGTGGGGCGCTACCCAGCAGGGTTCAAATCACGGTGCTCGCACCTTTTATGGGATTTTTCCGGGATTTTACGGCGTTATGCATTGGCGGTAGCGGCGTTCCGTCGGCGACGAGGCGCCAATGGTGACTTCGAGAATCTCCGGATCTGCGGATGCTCAGTCCTTCGAAGGTGCTCATAGGGGTAGGGTTTGCGTCACGTGTGTTCATAGGGGTGAGGGTGCGTGCGTATTGTTAGTGTCTGCGTTGTACTGTGTAATTCTTAAAAAAAAAAAAAAATTGTCGCCGTGCTATTGCTGATGGCTCTCCTCGCCACGGCTGCGGCTTCCCCGCCGCCGGTAGGCTTCTTATTTCCAAACTGCACAGACTCCAAATGTGAAAGTTTCTGCGCCGATATTGGGTTCAATCCTCCTGATAGCAAATGCGCCGATATTGTCGGGCACCCCACCTGCTGCTGCGGGGAAACATCATTCTGCCATTGAGCAAATAATATTTTCTTAGTCGAATGGTACCGGCCGATTTGTGGCTGAACAAATAAATGATGCATCTTGATTGCTTGATTGATCAACGTGCTACGTACGTATCTTTCAGTGGAACGCTTGTTTTGTATGAACACTTGAAGTGATTTTAGGCCACTGGCCCTTTTGTTTTGTAATATGGCGCCTCATAAAAGCCTACGGGATAACCATTTTCCAATGCCTCGGACGTTTTCGAGGTTGGTGCTGACAAAAATCCGATGCTACGTTTACCTTCTCCGATCCTTCCTTCCTTCCTCCTCTGATCCTGCAACGCAAGAGATGCCTCCTCCCCTTGCGCTGCTGATGCTGCCTCCTCCCTGCTCGTCTGTGGCCGAGTGATGCTGCCTCATCCCCGCTCGTGTGTGGCGGAGCCCGCCTCACCAGTGGTAGAACTCACCGGCGCCAGGGAACCCGTTTTTTTTATTATAAAGAACAGGAGGGTAAGTAGTTATATATAGCTGGACGCCGAACAGACTCTCACTTACGTGGACCAGCAGCAGAAAACTGAAGCTGCTGCCTATGCCCATCTTTGTCTCTGCAGCCACACTGCAGCCACAATAGCCCAAGAATAGGGCGCGGTGCTGCTCTGCCTCGCTACTCTGTTTTCATGAAGCAGAGAAGGCTACTCTGTATTGGGGGTGGTGTGTGTGTGTGTGTGGTGGTGGGGTGGGGGTTGGTGTCATGTGCCGTTAAGAAGGGGCCCAAAAGGGCCTGTCAAGGCCCTAAAACGCCGGCCCGGCAGCCGGGGGAGGAGGGGGCCGGCCGCGCCACACGGCCACGCCCGCCGCCGCCCCCGCCACCTGTCTTCATCACGTCGTTTGCTTCCTCGTTAAGTAATCTTATTTAGGGATAAGGTAGAAATGGATTAGGAAATAAAGAGAGATCTACTTCTCATGCATGTCTTCTCATGACTACAAATACAAGGGAGATGTAATCAGTTGAATCTTAATAAGAAAATCAAAGGGGTAACTCCCAACAGCTTCAGCTCTCCCGATTCTGATCCTCTCTCCTCCCGCGCCGTGCGCCACCGCCACCACCGTGCCGCCCTTGGCACGCCGCCACCGCGCCGCACCACGCCACGTCACGCCACCCACGCCGCCGCCCACATGCCGCCGTGCGCCGTCCTCCCCCTCTCTCTCTCTCTCTCTCTCTCTCTCTCTCTCGCTGCCCTGCCGCTACCATCGCCATCTCCTTCCCCTTCTTCTTCCTCCCAACCAGCCCTAAACCAGCCCTATCTACGCCTTCACCACCATCGCCGCCGAAACTTCGTCGTCAACGTGTCACTTCCAGCCCAAATCGATCCGGGTTTGTGACGGCTGGTATCCGGAGACAAGTGCGATCCAACCACGCCCCATCCTTTGTCAAGATTCGATGGCCATCCCGTTGCCGCCTTACCCGAAGATGATCATGGAGGCTATCTACGCGCTTGGACGAGAACGCTGCCTACAAAGCTACGATCTCTAACTACATCAAAGATAAGTACGGTTCCAGCCTTCCGGTCCATCACTACGCAATCTTATTAGGCCACCTCTCCCGCATCAAGTCCACCAGTGAGCTCGACGACCTCCTCGACGCCGCCCCCACCATGGGCGCCACCAATGCCAACGGTGCTCCCATGGGCGCAGCCGACGTCGTCCCCCTCTACATTCACCGACGCTACAGCGACGGACACGTCTACCCCGAGAATGCCCCTGCTATCATGGCCCAGATCAAATCAGAATAGGAGGCCACCACCGACGTCCACCAGCTGCTCGACGAAAAGCCTACCCAACTAGGCCAACGTCGCGAGGCTCCAGCGACAGTGTAGATAAGTTCATATGCCATCAATATCCTCTCGACCTTCGGGAACACCGGGAGCATCCACGCCCGGAAGCAACTCAACGGCGTCACCCGGCGTCCGCGACACCAACAATACCCCCAAGGGTGCCCCAATAACATCAACAACGACAACGGCGCCGCCAACCATAACGTCGTCGGCATCAATGACATCGGCAACGTCTTCATCAACATAGGCTACACAACGATGACGCCCGACGTTCCCCCCGACATTGCCGACCTCATCCTCGACGCACTGGACATCGCCAACGCCATGCAAACCATGGACAACAACAACGTCGCTCCGGCCTACATCACCATGACCAATGATTACGCCAAGAGAAAGGCCAGCAACGGCGACATCAACTCCGACATCCTCGACATCACCATCGACGTCGACAACCACGACGTTCCTCCCATGGGTGCCGCTACTGAGATGAGAACACCGACGCGCTCCCCAGCGCCATCGACGAGACGGTCGTTCACTCGCCAAACTTCGATGACAAGATCAATCCGCCAAACATGCTGGACATGCCAACATCCACAATGGCGGAGAACACAATCAGGCAAGCTGCGTATCCTGTTTCCCTGCTTCAACACTTGCAAGTGCATTGTGGCCACCCTCACTCCCGGCAATTGGACTCCTGATGACACCGGAGCGCCCACGGCGCAGAAGGCACCCCCAGTAGCACCACGACAACGGAACATCAGCTCCACCAGAGACACGAGGTATGCCGCTATCCACTTGATAATAGCGGTACTTCTGCGGGTTCATCTACTTGCCAAACAAGGTGCCACTTGAGGACGGAGCGCCTACCCACGATGTCTTCCTTCCATCTCAAGTTGCCAAGCTACGGCAACACTACCAACATCCGCGGGCAACCTCGGCGGGGTGGCGACATGATCAACTTCATCTCGCCCGCAACACGGGACAAGCCCGCGTGCGACTACATCAGCACCTCCGAGTTCGCCAGCGAGATTCATGCCCGCAACGGGGACGCACTACGGTGGGGGCGCCCGCACAATGGACGGCGTGATTCAACTCGCTCATCTCTTCGACATTCCTACGTACTTTGTGGTCTTCAAACATGTTTTCGACTTGCAAGCTTCACTGATGATGACATGAGGTACACGCCACCCACATCAATCTCCTACCTCGTCGGCCTCGTCACTACCCCGGAGGCTTTCATCTTTCCTCAACCGGCTACACCAACCGACGACAAGCTTCATGGCATCGCCGGCACCAACACACTCCAAGCGAGTGCACCAGATTGGGCGCCGATGGCGTAATTGGCATCCATGCCTCGACAACTAGGCCATCCACGTGCCATCCATTCAGCTACAAGTTCAGCGACTATACGCAGCACGAGTTTCGACATCAGCTTCAACGACAACGCCGGCCGTCAACAACTTCAACACAAAGATGGGCAAACTCCAAAGAACGCTACGGCCCGAACCGACACGTCTTCCCAACTCGGCATCGCCTGCGCCCCTAGCGGGTGGATTGGGCGACGCGTGGAAACGCAGGGTCGAGCGGTGGGGAAATGTCATGTGTCGTCAAGAAGGGGCCCAAAAGGGCCTGTCAAAGCCCTAAAAGGTCGGCCCGGCAGCCCAGAGGAGGAGGAGGCCGCGCCCTAGCCGCCGCCCGCCGCCACCGCCTTCATCGCGTCGTTTGCTTCCTCGTTAAGTAATCTTATTTAGGGATAAGGTAGAAATAGATTAGGAAATAAAGAGAGATCTACTTCTCATGCAAGTCTTCCTAGGACTACAAATACAAGCGAGATGTAATCAGTTGAATCTTAATAAGAAAATCAAAGGGGTAACTCCCAACAGCTTCAGCTCTCCCGATCGATCCCTCTCCCTCCCCGCGCCATGCGCCACCGCCACCACCGCTCGCTCGCCCTTGGCACGCCGCCACCGTGCCGCCCCCACGCCCATCACGCCATCCACGCCGCCCCGACACGTCGCCCGCGCCTTGGCCAGCTAGCAGCCGGCGCCGCCGTCTCCGCCCGGCCGCGCCGCCCCTCTCCCCTCTCTCTCTCTCTCTCTCTCTCTCTCTCTCTCTCTCTGCTGCCCTCGCTTTCATCGCCATCCCCTTCCCTTCGTCTTCCTCCCAACCAGCCCTATCGCCTTCACCACCATCGCCGCTCGAAACCTGTCATCGACATGTCACTTCCAGCCCAAATCGATCCGGTTTGTGATAGGGGGCACATATCGACGAGGGGACAGAGAGGAGCTGGTGCAGACCCGGCGCGGTGGCCGCTGATGGCGGCCTCGGACCTCTGCTGTTCCAAATGAACACCACTACCAGCATCTTCTCTCCTGCCTTGCCTGCCACAGTGCCACTTCCTCCTCCCTTTCGTGACTTTTTTGAAGCTTGCACAAGACACACACAGATCGTCCTCTCCTCATACAGGGATCCAAGAGACGTCACAGCCACCTTTAGTCTGCACTGACACCTCCCCTGCTACTCAATATGTTGATTTTTCTTATCAAAGAATTATTGGTATTTTTACTAAAAATTGACTGCTTGCCATTATAAATTTATCTAAAGTAATAACTTACCAAATTTTCATGGATAATAGTGATATAATTTGAGTACAAAATGTTTGTTCTATTGGTATATGAGCCTTTAAGGGGACATTTTTCATAATTGCTGCAACATGAAATATATACTTGTTGTCATGTGCACATGCATTTTTTATTTAATCTGCATGGTATCTCACTATGCATGTTAAATTCAAGTTGGTTTAATATATTAACAGTTTTTATAATAACAAAAGTTAAGTCTTTAGATGTAGACTTGAGGGTATATTTTAGTTTGTTTTGTATAATTGCAGAAGTAGTATTTTGGATGAAAATTTAGATGACATTTTAGTGTGTTTCATAGTAACATAGGTGGATAATTTAGATGCGAATTTGGGGTTACTTTATGTTTCTTTTCATAATGGCACTATGGCAGAGGTAGTGGTTTTTTTAGAAAGCAGAATGGATCGAATATCGATTGCTAATAGTGGTGATCCGAGTGTACATAATTGATGGCCGGATCAATTTGATTTATGTGATAATTTCTAGGATTTATCTTTTTCCTACAAGGAATTATTATGGACTCTGCAACGCAGTTTCTAATTAGTACTCACTCCATCCTAAAATCTTGATGTTCTATGATTCCAAAAATGTCCTAGGAAACTTGATGTTCTAGATATTGGGCATACACTTTTTCTGCATGCATCCAAACGACACACTTTAAATGGAAAACTTAATTGTGACATCGTCTCTAGAAATCTCCTATAGAGTCATTTATGTCCTCCACTAATCTGTCTAAAAAAAATCATACAACATCAGGTTTTTTGTATGGAGGGAGTAATAGTTCGATAGATACATTACAATAGTTTATATAATCAATTTTTTTCCCACAAAAGTATGTTCGATTTTTTTATACATGTTTAGTGATATATTCTAACTTGTAGACTATTGTTGACTATAAAGTTACAGTGTCTGTAATAAATGTTCCCTTTCCTTTAAGCTAATATGTAGAAGTAGCATATTAGCAAGAAGTAGATAATTTGGTAGGCCGCATCTTTTATGGTTCTTCTTGCTTGTTGTATGTCTTATGGTAGGACATTGCATGAATTGGTCTAAAAGTAGTTACTAAAGTAGCAAATATGTGCACAATAGAGAGTTCAGGAGGGGGAACTAATGTTCCAGGAAAATTGCTAACTAAACTAGCTACTGCCTTTTTTTTTCAATTTGGGAAAAGTCATGCGAGGTTTCATTAAGGACTAGACAACACTGTTTTAGGACATGCTATTGGTTTTAGCTATAAGAATCAGAAACCTAATTTCACAATAACTGAAAGATGAGCAAAATAAAATAAGCGAATTTGTACTGTGGACCACAGATGGTTTACAATGTTGTCAAAGAAAAAAATAAAAATCACTGAACAGATTTTTCTAGGCAGGAATGCTAAATTCTATACACACATAAATTGCTCTCAGTCTCTCACCTTGGGCCTGAAACAACTGAGGCTAGAGGTGGAGCTGACAAATCCACAATTCCAGGAGCACCAAAGCTGGCTAGATTTGTCACGACAAAGTTGTGATCTATGTCAGTTTCGGCACTCATAGTGCCTTCCAAGACTTTACGACCTCAGACATTTTAGGCCTTCGTTTGCAATCAATCTGCAAACACCACATTGCAAGCTTTATCATGTGAATTGCTTCTTGCTTGTGTGCCTGACTGTCACTACTACTGCACATATCAATCAAATCAACCAACCGGTCACTTTTCGACTTCTCTTCCAGTAATGTAATAAGATGAAGGCTCTTGTCAGACCGAGAAGTGTCCAGGTTCTTCCTTCCACTGATGATCTCCATTACCACTACACCAAAGCTATATACATCAGCCATTTCTGTGATGTGCGATGTCAACCATTCAGGCGCTAAATATCCCGGCGTGCCCCTCATTCCTGTAACCACTTGGCTCTTATCCCTGTCGATGAGTTTGCACAGTCCAAAATCGGAGAGTTTAGCTTCGAAGTTGTCATCTAAGAGGATGTTCTGTGGTTTCACATCCAAGTGAGCAACTCTCTTCATGCACTCCTCGTGAAGATAACAAAGGCCCTTAGCTATATGAGCAATAATCTTGCATCGTGTTTGCCAATCCAGGGGAGTAGTGTCTTCGCCATTGCGGTGCCGGCGAAATATCCACTGGTCCAGGGATCCTTTGGGCATGTACTCATAAACCAAGAGCCTGTGGGATTTCTCTGCACAGAAACCGATTACCCTCACCAGATTGATATGGTGAATGCTACCGATGGTCTGAACCTGCCGCCAGAATTCCCTCTTTCCTGACCAGCTCTATCCAACCGCTTCACCGCAATTACTTCCTCACCCAAACGTCCTTTGAAAACAGACCCAAATCCTCCTTCCCCGAGCTTCTCTCTGAACCGATCAGTTGCTTCTTGTAGCTGCTCAAATGTGAACCTTCTGGGCATCCCTGGTAGCCTCCCAAACTCAGCTGCTTCCTCCTCTTGCTGCATCTCTTGGCGTCGCTGCAATCGTCGTCTACGCATCAAGATGAGCAGGATGAAGGATGTGACAAAAAAGAAACCACCTAGAGAGCCACCAAGAACAAAACCAAATATGCGGCCTTTCTTGGATTTTGGGGAGGATGTGATGCTACTTGTTCCATTTGCAATAGGTGGAGATAAAGATATAAGATCAACGGGCGGGCATAAAATGATCGATAGTTTGTTCTGAAGGACAAGTATACATGATCGGACCTTGATCCGAGGGAGTAGCTGTAGACGTCGGGGCACATCCGCACATAGAACACCGTGTTACTGTTTACCGTGTTGTTGTTGCAGACTTCGCAGCGCCGCGGCAACCCCCCGGCACCTTGAGCTCATCGGGGCACTGCGACGTGATGTCAGCCGGGCAGCGCGCCCTTTGCTGCACCCGACGAAGACGATCCCTTGGGCGGCACCGGCAGGGAAGTCCATGGGCACATTGAAGCCATAGATGAGGTTCATGTCGAAGAAATCCGTGTTGTTGAAGCCACCCAGGGTGAACTCTGCACGCGTGACGGGAGCCCTGGCCGCTGCTCCCGCATTCCAGCACCCCGCCCGCAGTCACCCGTCTGGCAGGACATGTTGCCGTGGCCGCCGAATGAACAACCAGTCGCGCCGCCCACGCGGCCGCTTTGGGTGTTGCCGGGCACTTGGAGCACCCAGGACATCCCTGGGTCCAGCTGCATGCCGCCCACCGGTGTGGCGGCCGGCCACACGGTGTAGGAGCATCGGTTGGTGATGTTGATGGTGGTGGTATGGTTGCTGCTGGCCTCAACGATGAGGCCGAGGAAGAACAACAGCAGGAAGTGGTTAGTCCAGGTGCTACTACCCGCTTCCATTAGTGTGTCTGTGTGACTGGCTGGGTGTTCATTCCTTCTCATCCAATCTTTCAGAAGTACAAGAATAGAGCTGTTTTTTAGCACATGCGTTTCCAACGGGTTAATGCTTGGAATACAGCTCTTCTAGCATTTGCGTGTTGATCGGGACAGCCGACCACTGACTATGGGCTACTCCCTCCGTTTTGGCACCCTGAATTCCGTGCTATCTTTTTCAATACTTCGTCTTATTCAAATTTTTTACACAAATATAATTTATTCACTTTTCCTATATTTCAGGTGCCTGAAATTAAAAGAAAATTTTAGGCAACACTTTTTTGTACTACTACATTGTTATTTTTATAATTTGTTATTTGTCATTGTGTTATAGTAACACATTAAAATTTTTTGTCCTTGTCTAACTATAGAAAATAGTTGTTAATTTTTAAATTGTCCTTGTGCCAACACATATAAAATTTTGTAAGATTTGTAGTTTGTTTAACTGATTTTTATTATTGGAACTGAAAATTACAGATTGTGTCTACAGAAATTGCAGCGAACTAAACCTATAATTTTAGTATAAAATATGTGCAATAGCTGTCGCCTGAAATAAAACGAAAATTCAGGCACCTGAAATTTAGCAAATCCCTAATTTATTTTGTTTTGACTTATCTTATCAATAAAGATATTTGTACACAAGTGGTGTGCGTGTGGTGTGGTGTGCGTGTGTGTATGAACAGATACTACAACTGTACCCAGATGAGAGGCATCGCAAAAAAAAAATTATGATTTGCATAAATATTTTAAATAAGACAGATAGTGAAACATGAAATTCAGAAGCCAACAACGACGAACTTCATGGGATAGAAGGAGTAATAAATACTACCGTGCTAGTTAAGGTAGACTGAACACAAGGTCCCATAGAGCTAGGAGACATATCTCCGTCACTTTCTTAACTCTTGAGATAATATCTCAACCGCTAAATACATAACCTGAGCGGGAGGCATACGGAGCGAGAGATGGGCGACCCAGGCGACCTTGACGACCCACTCCTCCCCTTCCTCATCCGCCATCGTAGAGCACCCGTCCACCAATCCAACGCCAGATCCGGAGAGCCCGCACCTAGATCCACCCCCTGAAGTACCTCAGACCAAGAAGCAGGCCCCGCTGCATCAGCTCGGGGAGCTCAACAGGAGTGTTTAGTTGGTGAAATATTTTGGGTTTGGCTACTGAAGACTTTTCGTTTGTATTTGATAATTATTATCCTATTATGGATTAAATAGGCTCAAAAGATTCGTCTCGTATTTTTCAGCAAAACTATGTAATTTGTTTTTTTGTTTATCTATACTTAATGCCCCATGCATTCGACAAAAAATTCGATGCGATAGGCACTGTAGCACTTTTTGGATTATTTTTTAGGAGTGAACACTCCCGCGTCCAAGATCCAGATCGGGCCACGGTGGTACTGGCACATCTGTGTCCACCGCCGGCCAGCACGCCGCCTGAAGCAGCTCAGAGCACGCCGACATTTACTCCTAGCGCCAGAAGAGAGACAGGGACACGTCAAGTCACCGGCGACAAAAGTGGCATGCAGAGAGCCTCCAACAGCACAACCACAGGCCACCGCTCAGAGCGACGCTCAGAGCGAGAAGGCGATTCAGGCAGTAGTAATGAATACAGAACCCTGTTCCGGCCGGCCACCGTCCGCAACAGAGTCATCAATCAGGCGGGAGGATCCAACCCAAAATGGCTGGAATACAGCTCTTCTAGCATTTGCGTGTTGAACGGGACAGCTGACCACTGGCTATTGACTACTACATACTGCCGTGCTGGTTGAGGTAGACTGAACACAAGGTTCTCCCACTCCCAGTCCCAGAGAGCCAGGAGAGATACCTCCGTCACTTTCTTAACTCTGGAGAAAATATCTCAGCGAAAAAAGCTTCCATTTTCTTTTGTTCCATGCAAGAAATGCTTTCAGTTCTTACTGAACTTGTTTTAACTAGTATATTAGTGATGCTAACACCACGATAGCATTTTAGGTGATGCAAACTAACAACCAAACATGGTATATAATAAAGTAGATTGAAGATTCACAGAAAAAGAAGCGATACAAACTTATAGAGTTATTATTATATTATTTAATCCAAAAAGATCAAACTTATATTATTGAATACAACAAGGAATAACTTAATCTATACCCCGGTGCTGAGACGGAACGGCTGCCGTGTTGCCACCCTTGTCACCTTCCTGCTGCAGCTTCAGGACATATAGTTGTAGCTAACTCGCTACATTAATTACTTTTTTTTTTTTTTGAAAATTCAACGGAGGGAGAGAGTCCCCCACCTGATTTCATTGATTATGCTGATAAACTGATACAATTCATTAAAAGGTTTACATTGCGCTAAACAAAACAGAACATCAAGCATCGGCAATTGCCTTGTCCTTCTTTGGTAAGCGCGCCTTCCATAGGTTTGCTTCGGTTTTGCAGGCCATTAATTACTGCCCCTTGTATTGTGGTCTGATCATCCCTGAACACGATGTTATTCCATAGGTTTCCTTGGGTTTTGCCTTGTCCTTCTTTTATGCATATACTAGTAAAATTGTCCGTGCGTTGCAACGGGTAATTATTTTCACTCTAACTCTCATATTTTTTTGCCATCTTTGAATCCATCGATAATAATATGTATTGACCACCCTCGGCGATAATATATATTTTTGACACACTTAAAGCAACTTACGAACACACGGGTTAGTCGCCCATCTTGATCAGATTAGTTGTGCAGGGGCTATGAATGGTTCTCCATTCGTTCGTCTTCGACAACGTCTCCATGTTTGTCGTTTTTTTAGTCGTATAACAAATCAACCTCTCCTTATGTACGGTCACGTAGGATTATGCTCGTTCATCCATAGAAGTTAATGTCGTATGTCAAGACAACGCACAATTAACTTTACTGGACCATATAACAACCCAAAAAAAAAAAAAAAGAGAGTCATAAACTATATGTACTTCACGTCATGTGAAAATAATAATTTTCTTCAATTCAAAAAAATAATAATAATTTTCTTCTACTCACTCTTCTCTTTTTTACTTCTATTTTTTTTCAATCTCGTTCGCCTCTCTACTGTAGCCATATAGCTTGTTTTGTTGGCCTGGAATTGGCTGGACTGGGCTGATCAGAGAAAATATTAGATTATATTTGTTCCATCTCGCTAGAAGAGAACATATTAGATTATTATAATTAGTATTTTTGTAATTATATTTTTAATAACAAAATTATTAACTAACTGGATGTGGGTTCGGTCTTGGCTGTAGCCTGGACTGCTGCCCATATAATATCCCGTATTCTGGTATGGTCGTATGGGTATGTTCGGATGTGTGTTTGAGTTGGAAGCGAACCGGACAGGGCTCGGACGTCTGTTCTTTTTCTCTCTAGC
Organism: Hyparrhenia diplandra; assembly: GCA_015847255.1. Classification (NCBI taxonomy): domain Eukaryota; kingdom Viridiplantae; phylum Streptophyta; class Magnoliopsida; order Poales; family Poaceae; genus Hyparrhenia; species Hyparrhenia diplandra. Next base: position 23,760 of record JADLZK010008666.1, read on the forward strand.
TAAATCTAGTCCGTATCGAATATGGATTGGTGGGGAAAAAGCGAGGTGAAAAAAAGTGGCAGAAATTTTCAGGCTGGGAAGGAAACCGTATGTGGGCAGAAAAGGCCGGCAGAAAAAAAAAAGGTGAAAAAAGAAGTGGTACTGAAATTTTTCTCTCTTTATTAGTAGGTATAATTTTAAACAATTATCTTTTATTCCTAGAGATGATGCTACTTTATTTAATTCAGTAAAAGGATTTGGGTATTGCTTTGGGGGATAATAGTGTTGCTATTCATAATTCTTTAGAACTGCTTAGAAATATTGAATTTAATCGGTTAGCTGAAAGTCAAATTGCAGTTTCTTTAAAAATTTAGAAAATGTTGACGTTGGGTCAACCTGTTCATTGGAGGATGATTTGGATTTAGAGGCTCTAAATTTAATTTGTTCAGAGCTTACCGAGGGGTTAGGTGATGGGGTTGCGATCCTAAGTGTTTACAAACTCCTATATCATCTATTTTCGGGCGGAGGCAGGGGGGGAAAAGGAAAAGAGATTAAATAAAAGAACAATTTAAACAAATGAAAGGAATATTCTGGAATTGTAATGGATTCGCAGATTATAAAAAGTATAAATTTTTGTCAGATTTAATAAAAAAGAAAAGAACCTAGATTTCATTGCCTTATCGGAAAGCGGTAGAGTTGATTTTCCACAATCCACTTTGAATAATATCTGTGCTGCTAGAGATTTTTACGTGGCATTGTAAAGCTCCAGGGGTAGATCTGGTGGTATGATTCTAGGTGTCCATTTGTTGAATTTTGACATTGGTGAGATTGAGGAAGGTGACTTTTTTGTTCGATTCAAATTAAGACATAAAGAAGATGACTTCAAATTTAATTTAATTTCAGTTTATGGCCCTGCACAAGCTGAACACAAATCTAATTTTTTTTTATCCGAGCTTGTCCGAGTATGCTCTAAAGAAGCCGTACCTATGATTATAGGTGGTGACTTTAATATTATTCGAAGACCGGATGAAAAAAAACAATGATAATTACACCGACAGATGGCCTTTTATGTTTAATGCTGTCATTGATACTCTTAATTTAAGAGAGATAGAAATGTCGGGTAGAAATTTCACGTGGGCTAATAATCTTCCTAATCCAACTTTTGAAAAATTGGACAGAGTCCTTGCTTGTACTTGACTTTGAAAACAATTTTCCTCACGTTATTGTACATTCTTTAAATAGAGAAATCTCGACCACACACCTTTACTCCTCTCTACAAATAATTCATCTCCAAACAATCAATATCGGGTTCAAATTTGAACTTGGTTGGTTCCTACGAGATGGATTTTGTGAGATGGTGAGTCAAGTATGGCAAAATACCTGTAGACTGGCACTCCTATAGAGTCTTTGGCAGGCCAAGATTAGAAGGCTCCGCCAATATCTCCGTGGATGGGCTAAAAATATCGGTGGCGTGTACAAAAAAAAAAAAAACAAATCTATTAAACAAATTAGACGAATTAGATAAAAAAGCTGAAGTAGTTTCACTCAACCAATCGGAATTGGATCTAAAACATGTGTTAAATGAAAGGTTAGCTGAATTATTAAGGGAGGAAGAAATTAAGTGGTACCAGAGAGCTAAGGCAAAACATTTGCTAGAAGGGGATGCAAATACGAAGTATTATCACCTGCTTGCTAACGGTAGACATCGCAAAACTCGTATTTTCCAACTAGAGGACGGGAATAATATAATAAATGGTGATGCTCAATTAAAAAAGCATATTACCAAGTATTATAAGGACCTTTTTGGTCCCCCGGACGCTTCATACACTTTGTGCTTGAGGAGGCGAATGTTGCCGATATTCCACAGGTCTCTCAGTTGGAGAATGAGTATCTAATAGAACCCTTCTCTGTTGATGAGGTTAGAGCTGCAATCTTTCAGATGGAACATAATAAGGCACCAGGCCCAGATGGTTTTCCGGCATAATTTTATCAGGTCTTACGGAATATTATAAAGGATGATCTGATGGCTCTGTTTACGGACTTCCATCAAGGAGTTCGCGCGACTTAAATCGCCTTAATTTTGGAACCATCATACTTTTGCCTAAGAAGAATGATGCGAAAGTAATTCAAAGATGCAGACCTATCTGCTCTACTGAATGTATCTTTCAAAATTTTCACTAAGGTTGCAACGAATAGATTAACTACCGTAGCACTGAGGATAATTAAACCCACTCAAACACCTTTTTGCGGGCAGAATATTATGGAAGGAGCAAAGTGATACTTCATGAGACAATACATGAACTTCATACCAAAAAAAGAAAGATAGGGTAATTTTCAAGATAGACTTTGAAAAAGCTTATGATAAGGTTAAATGGAGTTTTTTACAACAAACTTTAAGAATGAAGGGGTTCTCATAAAAATGGTGTAAATGGATAGAAAGTTTTACCGAAGGTGGTAATGTTAACATTAAGGTTAATGATTCACTAGGTAATTATTTCCAAACCAAAAAAGACTTGAGGCAAAGGTGATCCAATGTCGCCCATACTATTTAATATAGTGGTCGACATGTTTGGCTATAATGATAGCAAGAGCAAAGGATGCAAAGGCCAGGTTGAGGGAATTATCCCAAACTTAATCCAGATGGTTTGTCCATCCTACAATATGCGGATGACACGCTTATTTTTATGAGCCATGATGTTCAAAAGGCAGTAAATATGAAGCTTTTATTAAGTACCTTTGAACAATTATCGGGCTTAAAGATAAACTTCCATAAAAGTGAGATTTTTTGCTTTGGTAAAGCAAAAAGAGCGGGGAAGAATTTTATTCGCAATTGTTCGGGTGTGTTGTTGGGAAATTTCCTTTTCGATACCTTGGCTTACCCATGCACTTTAGGAAGCTAAATAATAAAGATTGGAAAGTTATTGAGGAGAGCATTGAAAAGAAACTAAGTGGATGGAAAGGAAAGTTGTTGTCAGTAGGAGGGCTTAATCGGTCCTCATAAATTCGGTATTATCCGTTTACCGATGTTTATGATGTCTTTTTGAACTACCAAAAGGTGTTCTTGAAAAAAAAAATTGATTGCTTTAGATCGCGTTTCTACCGGCAAAATGATGAGCATAAAAAAGAAATATAGATTAGCAAAATGGGAAATTTTATGTCAACCCAAAGATCAAGGAGATTTGGGCATTCAAAATCTGTGTATACAAAATAAATGCCAACTAAGTAAGTGGCTGTACAAATTACTAAATGAGGATGGCTTGTGGCAAGAATTAATCGAGAAATAAATATATAAAAGATAAGACTTTGGGGAGCTGTTATGAAAAGCCAATAGATTCACATTTTTGGAAAAGCTTGATGAATATTAAAGATTGTTTTTTAGATCTGGGCTCTTTTAAGGTAAAAGATGGGTCTCAAACCAGGTTTTGGTATGATACTTGGTTGGGCAATAAACCTCTAAAAGATAAATTCCTTCGCTTTTTTAACATTGTTAGGAGAAAAATGATTCTGTTGCACAAGTACTTAGTTTAGTCCCGCTAAATATTTCTTTTTAGACGGAATTTAGTGGGAGCAAATCTAAATGCTTGGTATAGAATTGTTGCATCCTTGCAAAATTTAAATTTAAGTTTTTAACAGAGGGATATTTTCTCTTGGAGTCTAAATGCATCCGGAATCTTTCTGATCAAGTCTATGTATCTTTGCGTTAATTAACAATGGTGTTAGAGTGTCAAAAGATATTTGGCAAATTAAAGTTCCCATGAAAATTAAAATTTTTTTCTTTGGTATCTAAAAGAAGGTGTAATTCTAACTAAAGATAATTTAGCTAGACGTGAATCTGGAATGGTGACAAAAATTGTTCGGTTTGTTACTTTTCCGGAAACAATTCAGCACCTTTTTTTTTTTTAGTGTTATTATGCCAAATTCTTATGGCGCGCTATACATATTCTTTTTGGTTTAGCTCCTCCCACTAGTATGAATGACTTATTCATAAGGTGGTCAAAAATTGCAAATAAAAAGTATAATTCATTGTTATTAACTACTTTTGCCGCACTTTGTTGGACAATTTGGTTGACAAGGAATGAAGTAGTTTTTTTGATAAATGTAGACCAAAATCTTTTTTTGCAGGTACTTGTTCGGGGAACGATTGGGTGCCAAGTGGGCAAGTCTGCAGCGGCATGAGGACCCGGCGGGAACGACCGATTCATGCCGCACAAAGCATCTTGAGTCATCGGCGTTACAATTTTTTGTTCTAGTGGATGGTCATCCGCAAGACTTATTGGTCACGTTTAGTGAAAACTTTTTCTATTCTTGTGCGCAAACTTGTTGCAGCCGTCATTTTTAAATTACGATATATTTTGTAATAATTGGTGCGATTCTATCGGTTGATAGATGAAGCCGGATTTATTAATCCATTATCTAAAAAAAACAGTAGAAACATATGGATTGTTTAGGCGTGTAGATGCTTGCTTTATTATTGCAGGAAGCATAGCTTGATTTATTCGCCACAGGTTGAAATTCTGATGAATCGCACGCACCTCCGGCACCAATAGTTTATTTAGTTTAGACTTTAGAGCCATCCCTGCTGGCTGTTACATATGTACTAGTACAAGAATACAACAAATAGAACATACATGGCTATATAGTTTTTAACAGATACTCCCAGCAGCCCTGCTGTTGTTTCAAATTTCAAATTAGATGGGGAAAAAAATGAGGTCAACTGTAACTGTCGTTCAAGTCCCAGTGCCCATGTTCTTTCCCAGTGGCATGCCCCAGAGGTGTGATTTCAACTTTCAACGGTATTTGTTGGAATCTCCATCTTCAGAATTTGACCAAAATTAACAAAGAATATAAGTGAAGAGACAGAGGAAGTTATCCATTCCAACATTCTTCTATTTGGCATCATGGAATTCTTCGATTTCACATTGTAATCAAAACCAAGGTACACTATATATATTCATGAACAACAAGATGATACACCTAGCGCCCTGATTCCTGAATCATTACAAAATCACATGACAACACAACGTTACGACATAACCTACACACCTAGTGGATGGTAATACATATTAAAATTGTCCATAACTGCTGAGGATCCTGGAGTAGTTAGTGGAGCACCGAATATTCCATTATTGAAACAAAGCAGGACATGGCCAGTATCTCGCCAGTCATCCGTGGAACAGATGAGATGGTAATATGGTGTTAGTTTTGTTGAGCAAGACCTCCGACAAATGGACTATTCTTTATTCATCCAGATCACTGACGAGCATTCATGGCTGAGCGCACAAGGGCAAGCGTGAGGAGCAAGCTCACCACACTGAGCGCTGCCATTCCCAAATCAATCACAGTCATCGTTCCCCTTTCTACTTCGAACGCCATAAAGGCGTTGGTATTGTCCCTCCAGCCTTGTCGTGTTGTAGCTCCCATCATCTCTTTGCTTGTTTTCAGCACACAGAAGTGTGCACTGCCATGTTTAGACTTCCAAGACATCCGATACATCGTCGCCTCAGGATTATGGTGAAGATATTCCACCGCCTCAGGCAGCACGAGCCTGTCAAGTTGGTGTGGATGAACATTTGCATCTAATAACTGTTCAACTGCTTCTACTGCAGAGCTCTCAGCTTCAGTAGCAAACGCGATGTCTTCCAAAGGGTGATGCGGCATGAAGAGAACTCCCAGCTTCAAAAGCGAAACATCCTCTTGGAAAGATGACATACTGTGACACGTCATCTTTGACCCTGCAATTCCTGATACTCAGACAGTAAAATGTGACGCTGCAAAAATACTCCAATGACTTGTTCTGGGAATATGCCTGATAGCCCCAGTGCATTTTGTGCTGCTGCTGCTGCTACAAGCTCCGGATATGTTTTGGTGCTCATGCTGTTTGCAGCAGAATGGATCTTGACGGAACCATCGAGTCAAAGTGTCATGAACTTGGTTCCAGTGTTCCATGTCACCTGGTTCATCGTTTGTAGGCAACCACTTAAAGTCCTGCGTAGGAAGCTGAGTGAGCTCTGCGATGACTACCTCGCTGATAGAGTTGAAGTGAGGTGTGAGCAGCTGCAAACACTTGACAGTAATCCCAATGACGTCTGTACTCTGGGAAAGACGCAGCATGAGCCACAGGCGAAAATTCTGCTTGGGTGTCTCTTGGTCTTCATGGATGAATGACAGCATTGCCTCCAGCCCGCGCTCCTCAAAACTCATAGGCCGTATGCTGAAACATTTGAGCTTACTTCCCTGGTGTTGCAACATTTGATAATGTGCATATTTGCCTGCAAAGAGATGACGGACAAGGGGACCAAGGAAAATGTATGGTCGTGGTGCTCCACTTAACTGCACCAGTCTGAGAAAATCATCAGCACCATTTGCTAGCCTCTCAAATCTTCGAACAACAGCCTTGCTTGATGGTTCACCATCATTTTGGTGATTGACAAGAGTGGATAATAATGATTTGGTACTGTGTGCTACACGTCTGGGAAAGGAGGACTGTCTGAGTTTATCTTTGGTCTCTTTGTCTTCAAGAGATCGCTGCTTGCATCTTCGAAGCTCGTCATCGCACTCTACAGCGACACGCTTGAGCTTCTTTCTCCAGCGCAGCAGTGGCACGTCAGTGATCTGCCACTGGTTGGACGCCTCGATGGTTGCATCGAGTTTGATGTATGCCATCTCCAGTCTCTCTATACTGTCTACATCCGATCCATCCTTGTGCTTGTTGATGATACCGGAAAATATTCTACTGACTACCTCCCCAACAATGGCAGAACTGGCCATCTCAGACATTGCAATCTGGATAACTGTCTGTCTTGTTGTCTATATTTGTAAAGCTACCTTCCCCTGCTCAAGAAAACAAAAGTAGTATTTAGCATGCATAACAATATTAAGCATGTATAATGCCAAGATACTTGAAACTGCATGTATAATGCCACATACTTGAAATTGCAAAATATGTAGGAAATACATAACATTAAATTGAGCATGATTTTATATATTTAAAAATTTAAGAATAAATTAAATAAGGAGACTAAGTAATTTAGAGACAACTCAAGGTAAGGCGCTAAGAGAGTCACAAATTGCTATCCTTATTCTCTAACAAATTGAATCTGAATTTAAACTTACACCACTAGAGAGAAAAAAACTAGAAGCTCCCCAACAAGACAATGGAAAATATTTGACCGACTACCTCCCCAACAATGGCAGAACTTGCCATCTCAGCCATTTTGATTTGTCTTGCTGTCTATATTTAAAACAAACTTCCCCTGCACAAGAGAAGAAAAGGAGTAGCATCAGAGTGGCACTGGAGGCGCAGGTGTGTAGGATTCCAGATACAAATCTTTTGTCACACACTACGAGATCTCATCCTAATCCTAACCTTGTCTTATGTATGGACCGACCTAATGATTTGGGAGCATGAGAAGAACAAAGCAAGCTGAAAGGTGTACAACATAATGTGCTTAATTTCAAGTTGAGTTTTGCTAATTGATTACTTGATTAAGTATGGGAGGTTTAGTCAAAGATTGAAACTTGAAACTGTGTTTATGATTAATACAAATACAAATCTGGAAGGCAAAAAAAAAACTCCCATTGGTGAACCAAATTATAGTGGGCGAATTTAGAAAACAAGAACAAGTGATCTGCAGGTGCAGCTTCTTCTTGTTGATCTGCATCTTGTCTTGTTCCTGCCTCTGCTGTCCCAAATCACCTAACTGAAGTATTGGATGAGTCTTCACCTTCTCCATCCCCTTCCCCTTCCCCTTCCCCAATAGATGACTCTCTTTTTTCTTTTGTTAAAGGAACTGAGATTTCTCAGACACCGTTACTACCTAATTAAAAAAAATCAAATCTAGTCAATTTTATTTGATCTAGCAAAATCATACCAAATTACTAGCTAGTAAGAAATAGGGAAAGAAACAAATTGGGGGTCAAACTAACCTGTAGCAAGCCAGCAATGGGCAGCGTTGAGCGCTCCTACATTCTAGCTAGAAGCTGGACGCGGCCTCGGGTCGCCGGGAATCGGGATCTCGTCGTCTCGCCCACGCAGAGGATCGGACTCGAGCACCGCGGCGACGCAAGAGGAGGGCGACAACCGCGCCTGCCGCTGGGTGCAGCTGGCTGGGTGACCGCAGCCTGAAGCTGGAGCAGCGAGCACGCCGTGACGCAGAGCGGCGCAGGGAAGGACCGCCGGCGGCCGGAGGCGAAGAGCCGGGACAACAGAAGATACGATGCGAGTCCGCCGTCACGCGAAGCCTGGAGTCGTCTGTCCTCCCTGCCTCCGTTCCTTTTTCCATTTTGTGGCGCTGCAATTCTAACGGACTACACGCTAACTAAACGCGTGGCACCCATGACTTTGAACGGAAATGCTCTGGTTGCAAATGTTTCGTCTTGAGTTTGAAAAGTAAATCTTGGTGTGTGCATGTATTGCAATATATTGCATTGGCTATTTACGCATATTATTTGTGATCAATTTGGATTTCTGTTAATGTAAAAATACTAGTCCATCAATTCTGCATGGACTAAAATCATATGCATATGTATTAGATGTTAATGCTAAATACCTACTATTAAATATTTTAATTTGCATGCATTTTTCTTATCATTTTTTCCTAACACAATTTACATTAGATACTCTATAGTCTCTCGTCAATATACTAGGAGGATTCCTCACGTTGCCGCAGGTACGAGGAGAAATATAAATGGGTTAGCATGTTAACCACTAAGTATTAGAAGATGAATGCATCGTGCATTACCCCATGCGGCCATGTGTCGCCGCGGGATTTGGAGATGTAATTACAATGTGGAGAACAAATGCTAAAATGGTAGATTATTTTGTCATACTATTCCTAGAATTACAAACGCATGCATTAGAAGACCGAATGAAATGAAAAAATGAGACAAACTGATTTTTGTCATCCTCCACTGATACAACAAAAAGCTTGAAAACATTCAAAGTTGGACCGAGTGAAAACATTCTGTTATCAATTCTAAGTGAACTGAAAGATTCAGTAGCTACAAAAAAATATGCAGAAAAGCATAAGCATATATACTGAACATTTCACTCAGTGGGTTCAGTGATACAACACAAAGCTAAATTAGCTAGAAAGCAAAAGAAACTGTGTAGAGTTTCTTACAGAATAAATTTAAAACTATGTGGAGTTGCTAGAGTTGACCTCCTTACACAACTACACAGCTAATTTTGCACAACGTTTCAAAACATTTTCCGTAGCGGGTTATTTTGAAAAACCGCCACGGTTAATGTTCTATTAACCGTGGTGGTTATTTTTTTATTAACCGTGGCGGTTTTTAACCGCCACCGTAAATAAGGCCCAGATATACAAGTCATACTTGCCCAATTCGATTTTGAAAAGCCCGGCTTGGCCAGATAACGAGTTGCTTGTATATACAGTAACCAAACTCTATCTCTCACTCACCCTCTCTCAGCCGCTAAGTCCCCACTCCTCAATCTCCCCCACACACCTCTCTCTCTCCAATCCTCTCTCCCCACTCCCCGTAACCGGCGGCGGCTCCTCCCACTCCCCCGGCGTCGCCCCACCTAAAGCCCCGCGCCACCCCTCCACTCCCGGCGGTCCCGGCGGCGTGCGGTGGCGACAGCGGCGGCGGCGGGCGCAACAACGGCAGCGGCGGCGGGGCGGCAATAGGCGGCGGCGGTGGCGGTGGCGACGGCGGCGGTGGCGGCTCCAACCAGCGGCGGCGGTGGCTCCCAAACGGGCGGTGGCGGTGGCAACCGTGCAGCGGCGGCGGCTCCAAACAAGCGGTGGCGACCAGCGGCGGCGGCGGCTCCAACCAGCGCGGTGGCGGATCCGCCTCGTGGCGGTGGCGCCTTCGGACGGCGCGCCCACCCCGGGCGCTTTTGTCGAGGCTGCAACGGCGGCGGCGGCTCGTGATCCTGGGCCCATTTGGGCCTGGATCGAGGATTTTTTTTTTTTCTATACCATTAACGGTGGCGGTTTTTCGGGATTTTAAAAACTACCACGATTAACCGTGACCCTAACTCGGTGGCCGTTGTAAAAACCGTCAAGGAAAGGAAAAAAAAACACCACAGGAAATCACAACAGTAGTAGTGTTGCTGATTAAGTGAAACTAAAAATGAACATTCAGTAGATTTGGGGATGACATTTCACACAGGTTGACATACATGTTCACTTTCAAACAACAGCTAGAAACAACTAAATGTTCAGTTTGGAGATGACACTCAGTAGCTAGAAACAACCAGAGTTTGACATTCAGTAGCTAGGCTAGATCCCAACTTGATTGGTGCCCAAAATGGGGGAGAAACCAGACTGATAGAGCCATGTGAAGAGCCAAATCTGACTGGGTAGCCCCATCTGCCATGGATTGGTGAAGAATCATCAATCAGGGAATGGGGATGAATCGTACCCGAGTTGGGTGCTGGACCGTGTTGTTTCCGCTAGGAATACAGCTCGCAGATGCCCTCACCCCCACCGCCGCCGCTGGTGGCGCAGCTGTTGCCCGACTTCGCTGGTGCCGCCGCCGCCGCCGTCGCTGATAGCGCCCGAAGGAGAAAGGGGAGTGAAATCGATTTGGGGGAGAACGACGACCAAATATGGCACTAGAGACATATATCGTGGATTTTTTGGCGCGAATCACTCACCTCGCGTGCAGTCGTAGCTGGATCCGCGCACCGTCGACTCGAGACGGCGGCTTCGTACAACGCGCGACCTGTCGTCTTCTTCGTCTGGGAGCATAAGCACTCACCGGGCGTCTCACCAGGCGACTTCTTCCCCTCTCTATCTCGGGTGGCCGGCTAGATGTAGCCGAAAGAGGATACTAACCTAGGGCTCCAAGCTCCTTGAGGGCTCGTGCTTGGCGCACGATTGATGGGCGACGGGCGAGCATCCGAGCATCATTCTCTAAAGAGGTTCCTTGATCTAGTTGGAGGGGCTCCTCGCGGAGCACTTGGTGGCCGGCAGCAAGCATAAGGGGCGGCGACAGCAGGACGCGGGTGATGTGGTCGTCGTACAATGCACTTCTCTATGCGCTCTTCTCTTGCTCTTCCATCTCTTATGGGCATCCGCAAGAACGCCACTCGTGGAAGACGGTAGAGCGAGACACGGGGACGTGAAAGGCCAGCAACGGGCGCCGCGACGGACGGTGGAGGAGGGCGGACGGTCGGCACCACCGCACCGCCGGCGCTGATGACGAGGTCGCGAGGGGCACGCGCGATGACGGGGTCCAACCGGAGGCGAAGGTAGACGGTCGGAAAGGGAGGGGGCGATCTGGTGGGAACGACGAAGCTGAATGACAAAGTGGGCTACTGAGGTGACATAGTTGCATGTCCGGAGAACTGCCTAGTGGGGTTCTCTACATAAATATAGTAGTTTTATGTATGTAAAATGATTTTTTTGTGGGTTGGAGGGGGGGGGGGGAGGGGTTACAGACCATGGAATCTGCGTAAGAGTAGGCCCACTAACAGATAGCCGGACGCCAAACAGACTCTGACTTACGTGGGCCAGCAGAAGAAAACCGAAGCTGCTGCCTATGCCCATCCTTGTCTCAGCAGCCCAACAACGGCCCAAGATAGGTGCAGTGCTGCTGCTCTGCCTCGCTACTCTGCTTTCTTTCTTGAAACAGAGCACAGCTCATGCTCGCTACTCTGCTTTGCCGCTTCTGTCTGTGCCTCTGTGGTATGCCGTTGCTGTAAGCACCAGGGCAGCGTGTTCTTGGCGGGGCGTCTCACGCACGAGGCGGCGCCGGCTCATGTCGAGACTCGAGAGAAGGGAGCTGGAGCGGCCTGACGCGGTGGCCGGCCGGTGCTGGCGCTCTACTGTGGCAACGGACAGTTCCTCCTTCCTTTTCGATGCTCGCACAAGGCAGAACAGAAACAGAGCTAGCGTCCTCATATGGTCTCATGCAGGAATTCAGCCATCCACGCTCCTCGCCGTTCAGTATTTGTGTCCATCACCAGAGACCAACCTATGGCTGAAGCGCCGAGGGACAGTTCCATTACGAATCTGTTGCCATATACTTACCCCCACCCAAAAAAAAAAAAAATGCGCCAACGAAGAAACTGGGATACACAAACAAGTTTTTGGTATCAAAAATACATTGGAAAACATTTGGTGCAACAAAATTCAACGTATAAAAAGTTAAATTTCTACCACGCATTGAAAACTCCCGTTAAACCATTTGCCACATTGTGTTCTCTGACACACAAAACATATTTTGAGTATTGCATGGCGCGCGTGGCTTGAGGCCATATACTCGACTCGAGGTTCAGCGGCGCTGTAGCCCCCTACTAGTGGTCCAATGGTGCTCAAGGTTCATGGCCTTGCTCGAGGTTCGGTGGCATGAGATACGCGACAGTGACGGGTGTGGTATGTGGCTTGGTGGCATGATAGCCAGTGGTGCGCGAGGCGAGGCAGCATTTGCTACTTTTTATTTTGTTTTGCTTTGTGAAAATGAGTTTCAGTACTGAGTCAGCGGCCGACAAAACACAAAGAAACATCGGAGCCATCACTGTTGTTATATATAAAAAAACACTGCCGGATCAAAATCCAACAGTGAAAGACTGTCGGTTTTTTTTTTTTAACTTGTACTCTTACAATGGCACTGTCTTTGTCGTACTCCAATGGTCACTTTGGATGGACTGCTACTCATGAGTTTTAAGGCCTTGTTTAGATTGCTAAAATTTATGACTCTTTTTCCACTCTCACTCCATCACATCACATTAAATACACCAAAAGACATATGTTTGGAGTATAAAATGTAGGTAAAAAACAACTAATTACACAGTTTAGATGTACATTGCGAGACGATTCTTTTTAGTCTAGTTACCCCATGGTAGGATAATATTTACCCTATGGCCGGATCTTCACGAGGAATGCATGAAGAGGATTGCACACCTTGATGTCAAACCGCAAAATATACGTTAGACGACAATTTCGATGCCAAACTCTCGGATTTTGGGCTGCAAGCTCATCGACCAGGGATGTGAGCCCGGTTGTTACCAGAATGAGGGGCACGCTTGGTTATTTATCGCCCGAGTGGTTGACATCTCATATCACGAGAGAAGGTAGATGTCTACGGCTATGGCGAGAAAGAACCTGGACACTTTTCGGTCCGAGAACAACGTTCATCCGATTACCATGTTGGAAGAGAAGCTGAAGAGTAATGAGTTAGTAGATTTGATTGATACTAATGTCGGGCAGGGCACTGGGGAAGCAATTCGGATGATCTCGCTTGCAATTGCAATTCGGATGATCCCGCTTTGCAATTTGGTGCTTGCGGGTTGATTGGAAACAACGACGGAAAATGTCGAGGTTGTAAAAGTTTTGGAAGGTACTCGAGGGTCGAAACTGTTATAAACGTGATGACGGAAAACAACGAAGAACAAGATCAAACCACAGGGAGACACAAGATTTAACGTGGAAAAACCCTCCCAATGTGGGAGAGTAAAAAACACGGGCGCCGCCAAACAAACACTCCTCACTATTATCAAGAGTCGGGTTACAACACCGATGCGGCGCTTACAAGAGAATGAGACGAGCGCGCCTAGTGGAAACCCTAGAAGTGTATATGTACCGCACCATTGGGGGGGCCTCCCCCCCGCACCTCCCAAAGCGGCCTCGGGGGGTTCGCCCGATGGGCCGGCTTCAACCTCCGCCGCTACACGTAAGCCCGGCCTCCATTATGGATTGAATTTGGAAATTACTCAACAAGAACAGACATAGATCGCAACCTTGTCGCGATAAATCCCTTTGGGTGCTCCCTAGAACTGCAGGCATGTCAACTCCATCTCAAGCTCAAGCTGCGGGTGTCATGTTGGGCCACACGTATACTTCGAAAAAGGAGTCCTCTCCGGTGGCTAAGTTAGTTAGGAAAGATAAGATAGAGTCCCTACAATCTAGGAGCAATTACCTCTAGAGGTTTGGGCCTTAGGCCATATATTCCTTGTCTTCAAAGTAAGCTTGGTGGCCCTGGGGGTAAAACCTCACCGACGACGACGGACTCACGCTACGAACTACGTAGCCACGGTCCTGCTACCCTAGGACCCGAGGTCCTTGAGATGCCTAGTATGTCCTACCTGGGCGATCCTCATCTTCCCGATCCCGCCAAACCTCCCCGCCCGCTCGCCCTCACCACCACCGCCGCACCCAAAGCCCGGCCATGAATTCCCCCTCTAATGACCCGGCAGCCCTAGCCACTATTGGGCTTGCGCATCGATATACGGAATGCCGGTCATAACAGGACCATCATCGCAGCCCTAGCCACTAGTTGAGTATGTTCCAAATTCAGGCCCATAAGGAAGGTAGGGCGGCTGCGCCAGAAGGTTGCGGAGGCTGTGCCTAGGGTTTCACCCGAGTATCGTCTCATTCTCTTGTAATTCATAGATCGGTGTTGTAACCGACTCTTGATAATAGTGAGGAGTGTTTCTTTGGCCGGGCGCCCGTGGTTTTTTACTCTCCCGCATTGGGAGGGTTTTCCACGTTAAATCTTGTGTCTCAACGGTTTGATTTTTCTTGTTCATCGTTTCTCGTTGTCACCGATTATAACAGTTGGATAATTCATTTAAAACAAGCATATGATTAGTGAAATGAAAAGACGTACAGCCAGCTGCTCTTAATTTCACTACCGAACGGTGGATGAATTAGTGAATTGCCGAGTGCCACCCTTGGCAAACCTCGCTCGACCTAAATTTTGACGGTAAACAAGCTCTTTTGTCGTGGTGCTTTAAAAAAAGAAGAGTAATGGTGGGCGAGAAGACGGTGACCCGGGGTATGTGTGCGTCATGTTGTTGTGCTAGGTAGAGCTGTAGAGAATGATCTTGGTCTTTGGGCCACCTCCTTAAAATCCTGTTCCAAAAGGCACTAATTTTCAAAACAAAAAGGTTTGTTAACATTTATTCGAATGGAATCGAGCGGCGTGAGGATCAAAGTGTGATAACGCCTTAAAAGCATGGGGAGGTGGTACACCGTCGTCCAAGGACCATTCCACGTTCGTTCACAAGGCAACGATCGAGGCGTTGAAATGTTGGAATCGTGTTGAATCTCTTGTTGGACCAAGTGTACGCCAGACCTCTGTATCCCAAATCTACAAGACCACATTGCTTCACATGATCACAAAATGCATTCATACGTCTAAGATCTAGACGACCAGGACCAAGTTTTTCATTCACATGCATGATATCGTTCATGTCACCCATACATAAAATTGGCAAGTAGTCATTTGTTACGACAAAGTTTAGCACTTGGGGCCATACAACATTATTGGTGGTTACGTGATGAGGATCACCGGAGATACGGAGTAAACCAAATTCAGTAAACTTAGACTGCGTTTTTGTACATAAAGCAAATATGAGAAACACTAACTTCATCATTTCATATTAGCCAAAGGCGGTGATTTGCCTTGTGATGGTCCCGATGGAACAACAAAGGCATCAAAGAAGCTAAAACGATTTATAAGACTAGTGCGAGATATATAGGAATTCCTAGTTTCGATATGAAGCATACTTGGGCTTTTTAGTTGATTGGAGCAAGCAGGCGAGGTGCGTCGTCATGGCAGTTCCATGCAAGGAACGTCATGGCCCCCGGGCGCCCTTTGAGGCCGACACTGTGGTCCTTGGCCCGAAAGGTCGTCGAACGAGCTCCTGGTGAAGGAAGAATAGGGGCACTTGAGCTTGGGAAGAATCAGGTGGTTGAGGAGGAATCGTCTAGGAGCAGGATCTAGCCGAGTGATCTCGGGGGATTAGGGATTGGAGAAGGTAGGATACTATGTTCTAGCAAGAACTTCTTAGGAAGAAGTACTTGAAAATAAGACCATTGGTGAAGTTGATCGGAAACCGGGAGACTCACGTTTTTGGTGGGGGCCTTATGAAGGTCAAAGATCGTTTCCTTCATCTGTCTACTTTTAACCATCGTAATGGTACATATGTTAGATTCAGGAGGATAGATAGTTAGAAAAAATCCAGCCTCAAAGAACAATACTCATCCCTATCCAATATTTGTAGGAAGAAACACATTTCAAGTAGCTAGTGTCAAGTGAGCTCTATAGCCCTTAATATATCTTTTTAGAAGAGCATTAGTTGGGCAAATTTATTTAAATGGAATAACTTAGTTGTGAGGATTGCATTTGGGTGATTGGATGACCAACAAGATTCCATTAAGTGAAGCTTTTCAAAACTAGGATCTTTCGTTGTACAATCGAACCAATTTGCCTTGCCTCTAAACAAATCAATATGGAAGTTAAAAATACCCCTTATAATCAAGATTTTTATCCGGTTCGTACTAAAAAGGGTAATTTTAACGAAAGACAGCTTATTAAGAAGCCATTGGAAAAGGAGGATGTTGTTTTTGTGACAACAAGGAAACCATCCAAAACATCTATTTTGATTGTCATGTGGGGAGATTTGTCTAGAGTTATTACTATGACTTTTGGTTTTGAACCTCCTACACATGTAGAAGATTTTATGTGGAGTGTGGTTTCAACAAATGGACCAACGTATGGGTTCTTTAATTTGTATGGGAAAAAGTGTAATTTTATTGTTTGTTTGGCTTTATAGAAGTGATGTGACTTTTGAAAAAAAGAAGATTATACTTTTCTTTGCAGGTTATTTTCAAAGCGACTTATTAGACTCGTTTCTAGAACATTCTGCAAAAGGAGAGCAACAAATCATCTTTGAAGTGGGCATGTCTTGAAGACTTTAGCCATGACGACCTTCACCAAGCATGAGTGGTTGTCTTTTAAAAGAATTAATCCTTAGATAGACACTCACTTGATTGGTTTCGCTTTTTTTAGAGTTTGATAGAATTGGTTGTGTGGATAGGGCGAGAATACAAATTCTGAGATGGACGCTTAGAATACAAATTCCTTTTTCTAAAAAAAAAAAAAAAACTATAGATAATGATGTCGTTCTGAATGAAATGTGTTGATGGGAGTTCTGATGGGCTGTATGTTTCCGCCTGCCCAACCCTGGGCCCGGCCTGAAATGGCTCACCCCGCCCGTGTGTGCACAACATATAGGACTGCCTCGATGGATATTGAGGTCTCGGCCGTCGGATGCAAATCTACGGCACAGCCACGTTGCAGCATTTCTGCGCTTCTCCGGGCGCCGCTCCTCTCCTCTCTCCACCTCCTTCTCCCCGCGCGAATGCCGACGCCCGACAGGGGTGGCCAAGCGCCGCCGTGGTCCCTCTCGCCGGGCGCCGCGTGCAGCAAAGTTCGGACGCCGTGCTCCGCCGAGGCTCCGCTGCGGCGACCTTGGGGCGGAGCCACACGCACGCCTGCAGCAAGGAGGCGAGGACGGCGGTCCAGCTCACGACCGCCGAGGCGCACTAGGCATGCCCCGTGCCGGGTCTGATGGCGCGCATGTACGCTGTTTGGTCAGATCCGCCGGGCGCGGCGCATGGGCATGGCAACGCCCTTACATCGCTCGTGCCGTTAAGGTCAACTCTGGCCGGCTCAGCGGCGCCGGTGATCCGATCCACGTGCGGCGGCTTCGACTCGTTCCGCGAGCGGCTACATGGTGAGCAGGGGTGAGTTTGCTTAACATGGGGTGACTTGGTTCCCTTCAAAACTGAGTTAGTTAGCTTTCGAACACTGGGGAATTTTATTTGAGGATTCTTGGACTTCTCTCTGAGTTTGTCCAATCACCTCGTTCTAAATGTTTATCCCAGGCAAAAAAATCGTTAACCAGTGGTGAACTTTTAATTGTGTAATATTTAAAGTTGAAGTTAGACAAATTTCACGCTTGTTTTGCATCTAATATACTAGGGAAGTCCATCAATATTTTATCATAATACATGTGTAATATTTAAACTTGATGGATCACACAGTAATGTCAGCACACTTGTTCATGCATCGTACCGCTGGTACCCACGTGATGACCACAACCACTTCTTGTTTGCCGTTGACCTTGTAGCATGGTTCCTTAGTCCTTACAGGATGCAACTCCGGATCTCCTACTGCGCCGAAGGTTACAGTGGCTTCAGCATGGCCTGAAGCCCAGATCTGCAGCGCGTGCTTGTTTTCTAGCTTCCCCATTTTCAGGTATAAGATCAGATCTCGTCACTTCACATTTTGTTCAATGTTGCTTCCAAGGTTCAGATTATTGAATTGAAAATAACCTCTGATAATTGGACTGGTTTGTGAGATTTAGGTTTGGAGGTCACGAGCTTAAACTAGTGACTATAAGCACTGAAGCAAGCGTGGGAAACCTCCATGGCCGAGGTTGTTGTGGGAGTGCTCATCGGCAAGCTCGGTGTGGCCTTGGCGAACCAGATAGCAGCCTATGGACATTGACTGCCGGAAGATTCAGCTTCTTCTCTTTCTATCTCTCTTGTAGTTGTGTATCACTGGTCATCATCCTCTGGCAGAATCGTTGCTTGCTAGATCCATCTCCTCCCATCCATAGACATTGACTGTGGATGCAACAAGGACCAGCAATCTGCAACCATTCATGCTTTCTTTCTGGCATCCTCGTATTCAGGTATTATCCTCTCTCAAATTTCATCGGTTCAAAGTTTGTTCAGTCCCATCTGCATGTCTAGACCCTTAAGCTGAAAACAAGCTCTGGAAATTGACTTGATTTCTGAAATTCACGTGTACAGCTCTGGATTCTCGCTGGGCATACCTCCTCTAAGGCTCTAAGTCGTTGAAGCATCATTGGCTAATAGTCGTTGAAGTTTGTGAAATTCACTTAAGAAAACTGCAGCAGTTACTTGTTTTCAGCTCCTATTCAGGTAACCATCCTCCGAATTTCACCAGATCTCAAAATAAAGTTCTGGAACTTGCTTTGAAAGTTCAAATTATCCAGTATAAATAAAGCTAGCTCCGAGAATTGAACTGGTTTTTGAAATTTGGATATGGCAGCCACGTGTGCACACCTGTGATTCTGAGCACTCAAGGAATACCAGAGTCTCCAGACAACCACCATGGCTGAGGCTGTTGTGGGAGTGCTCATCGGCAAGCTCGCTGTGGCCTTGGCAAACCAGGGAGCAGCCTATGGTGCATCCCTGCTTTGCAAGGAAGCTTCTGCTCTCAAGGGTCTCTTTGGCGAGATCCACAAAGCCAAGGAGGAGCTGGTGAGCATGAAAGCCTACTTGCATGAGTCGAGAAGTTCAAGTATACTGACGAGAGCACTGGCATCTTCGTCAACAAGATCCGGGAACTATCTTTCCAGATCGAGGATGTTATTGATGAGTTCATGTACAAGCTTGAGGACGACAAGCATGGAGGATTTGCAGCAAAGATGAAAAAGAGGATCAAGCATGTCAAGGTTTGGCATCGTCTCGCTCACAAGCTCCGCGATATCAATGCCGAGCTTGAAGAAGCTACTGAAAGGAGGGCCCGTTATGTCATCCCAGTAATGCATAGACACACTCACAGCGGTGACCATCATGTGAAATCCTACACTCAAAATTTGTGTTTTTCAAGGGATGGCGATCTAGTGGGTATTGAAGATACTGCCGACAAGCTCAAGGGGTGGTTAGTCGGTGATTTGGAAGAAAGGAACACTAGAATCACTACAGTTTGGGGGATGGGTGGAGTGGGTAAAACTACTTTGGTTGATCATGTCTATAATATTGTGAAAGTCGAGTTTGATTTTGCTGCATGGGTAACTGTGTCCAAGAGTTACCAAATTGAGGATTTATGAAAAAGAATTGCAATGGCGTTCAGCATCTCAATTGATTCTAGCAATATGGAAATGAGAATTGTAGTTGAGGCCATCCGTAACCATCTTGAAGGTAAAAGGTACATCTTAGTGCTTGATGATGTTTGGGAACAGGATGTGTGGATTAATATCATGAATCTTTTTCCTACCAACGGTACAAGCCGATTTGTTTCGACATCAAGATTATCCGAAGTTGCGGCATTGGCAACTAATGATTGTGCAATTATGCTAAAAACCTCTACAAGAAAATCACTCTTATATGCTATTTTTCAAGCTAGCTTTTGGGAACAATGAGGACAAGAGATGCCCTTTGGAGTTATGGAATTTGGCCACAAAGTTCCTACAAAAGTGTGACGGTTTGCCAATTGCTATCACATGCATAGGCGACTCTTTGTGTTTCAAACCTCCAACTTACTCGAATGGGAAAAGGTGTACCCGAAGTTGCGAGTCAATCGAAAACACAATCCTCGGTGTTGATAGCATTTTGAAAGTCAGTTTGGAGGACCTTCCATATGAACTGAAGAATGCTTCTTACATTGTGCAATCGTTTCGGAGGATTACGAACCGAAGAGGAGAAGGTTAATAAGGCCTTTGGATTACTTACGGATTCATCAATGAAAAAAGAGAACAATACACGGGAAGAAGTTGCCGAGGGCTACTTGAATGATCTTATAAACCCAAGCCCACGCAAGTTGTTGGGAAGAATGCGTTTGGAAGAGTGAAGAAGTGTCGAGTCCATGATGTCATCCGCCATCTTGCTCTTGACAAAGCAGAGATAGAATGCTTTGGTAAAGTTTACATGGGACACATGACATTTTCGATAGGCAACTTCGCCGACTATCAATACAAAGTTCCAATATTTCATCGTTGAGTCCATCTGGTGCAACACATCTACGGGGACAAGATATGCTTTTTACGAGTTCCATTGATATTGAATTGCTAAGGCCTATCCTTGCATCTTCAAACTTGCTGTCAACTTTGGATCTCGCAAGGTACACAAATCAAGATGTTGCCTAATGAAGTCTTCAATTTGTTCAATCCGAGGTTTCTCGGTCTTAGATTTACCGCAATTGAGGTTCTACCCGAGGCAATAGGAAGATCGCAAAACTTAGAAGTGCTTTGGATGCACTCTGTACTTCTCTCGCTATCTTTACCAAACAAAGGTAGCAAAACCGAAGAACCTTAGATTTCTGTACGCAGGTCCGGTGGTAATCGAAAGAAATGCACGACATTATAGTGGAATTTCGGTGCCTAGAGGCATAAGGAATTTGACGGCATCGCATGTTCCGCAAAAGGTTAAAGCAAGCTCGAGACACTTCGTGATGTTGCAGCTTTTGTGAGTTAAGAACATTTTCGTTTGTAATGTTCTAAGTGAGCACGCTTCAAACTTGTGCAAAGTGCAATAACCAACATGCGCCATCTTACAAAACTATCAATTCATGCATCAAACGAAAACGGTACTACCATTAGAAGCGCTTTGTTTACCCGAGACTCTTTCTAAACTTGCCTTTGCGCTAGGGCAGTTGGAAAACAACTTGTTGCCTCGATTCTCTCTTCCTCGGTCGCACCTTAACAACCTTAAGCGCTTGTTTACGAGATTCTCAAGACTGAATGAAGACTCATTTTCTAGCCTCAAGGTGTTACAAGGTTTACAGTTGTCTTATGCTTAGTGCGGCTTATAATGGAAATACATTGTACTTCCCTTCACAGGCATTTCCTAGACTGTGAGTGCTAAGAATATGGGGTGCTCCGCAAATCAACCAAGTCATAATAGAAGAAGGTGCACTGGCAAGCCTTGTTTAGTTAGTATTTTCTGATTGTCAAACCCTGAGGTGCCTGCCTCAGGGCATTGAATACCTTAGAAACCTTGAGGAATTATACTTGGGAGACACTGCAGAGGAGGTTGTAGAGAAGCTTTTGCGATGGACGTAAAGAAAATGCCTCGAACGAAGAACTTCAGAAAAAATTATCCACATCAGAAAGGTCATCGTTGAATTAACTAAGAAAAATATTTGGCAAAGAATATGATGATGAATGCATGGATGCTGCAGTTTCGAGAGGTAAGCAATTTTCTTGATACCACTTACCTAAATTTCAGTTCTCATTGTCCATTATATGCTCAGTTAGTCAATTGCTTGTTGCTTTATTCGCACCTGTAGATAGCAATTGCAGCCAGAGCCTGCAGCAGCAGCTGCAGCCATGGCAGCCGAACAGGCCAAAGGTCAATTATATCTCCTCCAAGTGTGTTTTGCGTTGTCCAGTAGCACATGAATTAATTTAAATAGAGCAACTAAAGCAGCCTTGATATGTGCATTCGTTAGTGGGTTCACGAATGCAACATAGTTGATTTTATCTCTGTGAGTGCCACCTGTATTTCTGGCTATACTGCAAGCAGGGGCGAAACAAGTGCATATTTTCAATGCAAAATGCAAAGTTATCCTGTTTGCTCCTATTTTTCTGGTTTTATCCTTGGATTAACGCTTGGGAATAATTGTACATGCAGAGAACACAAGTCAGAAGATGTGCTATATTATGCTACTAAAGCAGGGGGGCAGTGGCAGAGGTTTCGCGTCACTAAAGTCAGAAGAAAGAATGAACTGCAAATGGTCCTCATCATTTTGGTTGATTCTGAGCTGTAAGAATGATGCATGTGGTACCTGATGGAAGAGGAACTATTGTTTTCTTGTTCTATGGGAGCTTTAATGTTCTAAATAAAAGCTTTTATTGCTTTTATGTGTTTAGGTTTCTGTTTGGTCATCAATGGTGCAGTGGTATGCTGGTATGAATGGTAATAAACTTGCATATTGTTAGTTTCTGCTGCGCTAAACCTGGCTTTCTTTCATATACGGTCTTTAATTTGGTGTTTTGGTTTGTTAAATAACATTGGTTTGGCATAAGGTTTGACATGATTTTTTTGCCTGTGAAAATTTAATTGACCTTAATTAATGCCCTTTTTCCTAAAAAAAAATACTTAATGTCAGCTACGTCAGGGTTCGTGCTAGGATCATATTGGGGCAAAAGGAAAGAGGCACATAAACAAGTGCATTGCATACTTACTGAAGAGTCGAAAACGAGGCTGCTACCTTCTCTGTTTTCTCGAAACAGAGCAAGTTCCCCTCTTTTACTCTGTTTTTTGGAAACAGAGCAAGTTCCGTTCATGTGTCGGCCAATGGAGCCACCCCTAACTCTGCCGATGGGGCGCACATCATTTAAGGTCTTTGTCTTCCATGGCGCCGCCGCGCCATTGTGAAACCCCAGCCCCAATGAGGCCAGTTGGGCGGGGCGTAGCATCGGGCACGGTGCTTTCGCCCCACATCGTGAATCACGAAAGAGTTCAACCCAGCTTAAAAAGCCGGGCATTGGGAGGCTATAAATTCTGGTTGCAACCTTTTGCGTTTAAGCGAAAAAGGCAAGAGAAAGCGAGGTGCGATTCATTCAACATGTAGAGTGGGTCTTAGCCGTCATCCCGGTCAGAGCATTACAAATGTTATCAGGGCCAACTCTTGTAGTTTCATGGACGTATGGATCGGGGCTGGGACAAAGTTGCGCATGGCTCCATAGAGAGCATGGCACTTGGGCCGGGGAGATGGTAATACAGACGTGGCCAAGAGGGTTGATCCTGGACATTTGTCCCGTATGAGTAAGCGGGTTCGACGAGGACATCGAGTCCTTAAGGGGAGAGAGAGAGAGGGGGGATGTGAAACCCCAGTCCACTAGGCCAGTTGGGCGGGCCGATTCATGGTCACTGTAGCACCAGACAAGACCTAGGGCTTAGAGGTCCGAACCAGGATAAAACGATATGTATATCTTACGTATTTTGAGTATCCGAGTCACCGAACACACACACCGACCTCCATGAGACAGACTAGATTCAATAGTGGTCCCACTGCATGAGGAGCGACCTGTATTAAAACGTGGGTGTAGGAAATTAGAGCCTGTTTAGTTCACGAATAGTGAACCCAGAAAGTGCTACAGTACCGTCTCATCGAATCTCTTGACTCATGCATGGAGCATTAAATGGAAGTAAAAAAAAAGCTAATTGCACAGTTTGGCTGTAAAGTGCGAGACGAATCTTTTGAGCCTAGTTAGTCCATGATGGAACAATAATTATGAAATACAAACAAAAAGTCTTCAAGAAATTGAACCCAAAATATCTCACCAACTAAACACCCCCTTAGAGACAATGATCTTAGTGGTCCTCAAAATGTTTGGGTGGAGCTTTTGGATTTGAATCGAAGCTTTAGTCCTTTTTCTTTTCCAAGGTAGTCTTTGTATGTCCCGGTAGGGCTAGACTTTGTTACTGTAACTTAATTTCTCTTGGTCCTAAGAGTAGAAGCCTTATGACTTTGGTTTGTACTCAACTCTTAGCTGTGTACTATTCCTAGATGATAGAAGGTGGAACTTAGGGCAGGTCTTCAGCTCTGAAAACATAGTTGTAGAGCAGGTGCTCCAACATGGGGCTGATGGGGCACGGTCGTGGCTGCCTCCCAAGGTCCAACGGTGTGTCGGGGAAGGGGCCGATGGGGTGTCAGATCAGGGGGCGTGTGAACTGCCAAGGGGGGCGACCACCGCCACCCATGGGGGCACGGTGGTTGGGGCGGGCGCGACCGGGCATGGGGGCACAATGGCTGGGGTTGAGCGTGGGAAGAAGAATCGCGACAAGGACATGCGAGGAGGAAGAAAAGAAAAGAACAATTTGTTTTCCACTAATCAGTGGCATAATGAGTAATTTTAACCAACTCTACAATATAAGAGTTTTGAGAGCACCCCTTAAGGTGCTAGCTTCATGGATTTGGTGAATCTAGGAGCTAGATACACAATTTTTTGTAGATCTCCAGAGTTCGCAGAGTTAGAGGAGTTGGCTAAAAAAAAAAAGAAGCTTCATTTGGTTATTATAGGGAAAAAAAGAGCAGCGAGTGAGTGCGCAGTAAAAGACCCTGATGCATGCACCAAAAGATGCTTACTTTTTTTTTTATTCGCGGCATCGAACTTTAGTTAATATTCGCACTCAACCAAAGGCCAGAAGGGCATCTATCATCTATTGCACCGATCTCCTTTGCAGTAGTGCAGGAACGAGATGCGCTCCAATTGCCTTTCTCTGTTTCACACTATCTTTTTTTATCCGTTCTGTTTCTCCCTGTTGCTTAGTCATATGCTTGGGCGCTGAGCATCGTTACTCGCCGGATGCAACTCCTCCCACTCCGTTGAAGTTGACTATGGCTTCATCCTGATCTGATAATAAGCAGCACATGCTTGTTTTCTAGCTTCCTTACGGTCTGGTAATAATCCTCCGTCGGTTCATATAGTTTGCTCAATATTCGTTTGCATGTCCAGATTTTTCAGCTGAAATCAAACTCTGGAAACTGAATTGATTTGTGAAACTCACGCGTTTACAGCTTGCTTGAAGCTCTTTTGCGTGTCTCCTTTGTTCAACAAGTTCCAGAAAAGCCACTTGGTAGTTCGTCGTCGTCAAGAGCTGCAGTATTGTTGCTCACCGTCACCGATCGTACCTCCGCTGACTCAACCAAAATCTGCAATGCTACTGGTAAGTGGTAACCCTCAACTTAATTTCAGTCGAATTAAGTTTGGAAACTTGCATACGAAGTTCAGATTGTCCAGATGAAATAGAGCTAGCTCTGAAATGACCTCATTTGTTTTTTAACAAAAAAATTTTGGTATGGCAGGCACGTGCATACACTTGTGAGTAAGCACTAAGCAAGTGCAAGTGCACGCAACCACCATGGCAGAGGCTGTTGTGGGAGTGCTGATTGGCAAGCTAGGTTCAGCTTTGGCAAAAGAAGCAGCAGCCTATGGTGCGTCCCTGCTTTTAAAGAAGCTTCTGCTCTCAAGGGTCTCTTTGGTGAGATCCACAAAGCCGAGGTGGAGCTGGAGAGCATGAAAGCCTACCTGCGTGAGTCTGAGAAGTTCAAGGATACCGACGAGATCACTGGCATCTTCGTCAAGAAGATTAGGGATCTATCTTTCCAGATAGAGGATGTTGTTGATGAGTTCATGTACAAGCTTGAGGATGATAAGCATGGAGGATTTGCAGCAAAGATGAAAAAGAGGATCAAGCATGTCAAGGTTTGGCACCGTCTCGCTCACAAGCTCCGCAATATCAATGTCGAGCTTGAAGTTGCTGCAACAAGGAGGGCCCGTTATGTCATCCCAGGAATGCATAGACACACTCACAACAGTGACCATCATGTGAAATCCTACACTCAAAATTTGTGTTTTTCAAGGGATGGCGATCTAGTGGGTATTGAAGATACACGCTGACAAGCTCAAGGGGGTGGCTACTTGGTGATTTGGAAAAAAGGACCACTATAATAACAACAGTTTGGGGATGGGTGGCGTAGGTAAAACTACTTTTGGTTGGTCATGTCTACAACAATGTGAAAGTCGAGTTTGATCTTTGTTGCATGGGTAACTGTGTCAAGAGTTACCAAATTGAGGATTTCTTGAAAAGAATTGCTAGGGCATTTAAGAGCAACTCCAACCCAAGCCTCGAAATCAACCCCTACTTCTTCACTTTGGAGCCCGCCTAAAATATTTGAGGGCTGAAAACGAAGCCCGACTCCAACCGTGAATGGAAAAAGCCCCTAAACAAAACTCCCATCGCTCGTATCCACCCCCGGCGACGTCCGCTCGCCCGGCATTTCGTTTGCCGCCCCCGCCGTCGGTCGGCCGGCCGTTCCGCCCGCCACCGTAGCTGCTCCACCTCCTCCTCCCGGTGCGTAGCGGCGCGGCCCACCTCCTCCGCCCGGCGCCGCCTCCACCACCTCCGCCCCGGCGCCGCCACTCCTCCCTACCCGGCGTCGCGTCGCGATGCGGGCTTCAGACGCTCGGCTCGAGGCGGCGCCCCAGTCCTTCCAGCGCCACTCGGTGCACGATCCGGTCACCCGCGGGGGAGCGATCGGCAGCGGCTTAGCGAGGGTTCGATCCCATCCCAAACTGCCAAGATGCAACTTGTACTCGAAATTTTGAAATCAAAATTATGTGCCTATTGCCATGCAATGGATGTCGTAGAATGGATTTGTATTGCAGAAACAATGTTGAATGCAACTCTGAATGCATTCATTCAGAGTGACGGCAATGCGGCGGTTAACATTCGATTAACTCGAATGTGTGCTCTGCGGCAACCTGAATGCAACTCGAACACGTGATAGCAACCTGAATGCAACTCGAACCATATATCTGCAGTCACTTGCAACCTGAATATATATAGAGCTATTTTAAACAGCCACACATTATTAGAGCTAGTGTGCGTAAAGCTGTGATGATTGTAAGAATACATTTCAGAGAAGTACACACTGGAATGCACCAAAGTACCGAGGCATGCATAATTGTAGTTACGTGGCAAGCACCGAGCTAGTGTGCGAAAGCCTTCTTGACTGAATGTTAATAGATTTGTTAATAGCTTGACTGTAATTGTATGGTTTTGTCCTATCGGTGATTGCTTAAGCGAAAGCCAGACCATTTGTAGTTTGCTACTGATTGCAACAGTAAGGAAATATATTATTGGCTAAAGTTCAGTTCTTGCTCTATAAGCACAGGCCATGGTCTGAATGACTAATTTTTCGCATTGGCCGTAGTGATATCATGTTTATTACCCCTGTTTTCATATAGTATTATCGTTCCTAGTCGTAAGACCACCGATAAGAACGATAAGGGCGATTAGTCGTCCTTATCGGACGATTAATCGGTCTCGATCGGCACGATCGGCTTATCGGACAAATTTATCGCCCTGATGCACGATTACCTTATCGACCTTATATATACTATATATATACACTATATATATATGATGTAAATATATGTGATTTGTGATTGCTGCTTGAGCTATCTTTTTCGCTTGCTTGGTTTTGGTCCCGAACTTGGAACTTGCACGACTTTGTCCCAGCATTTGGTTCAGCAGCAGCAGCGCCTCCACCTTCATTTGTTTCTTACCGTTGTTTCGGTCTCCAACTCAAAATTCTGCACCCGGTGTCCTCGGGCACGACTCTTTGACTTTTTCCAAGTAACTATTCATCTCACGCTTAACTAGATCAGGTGCTTTGCTACATTTCACTGCATCGCTATAGCCCCCGACAAGGTGTTGCTTAAACCTTTTAATGGCTGCAGGAACAACCTTTTTGCAGAAAATACATTGGATGAACTCTTTCTTCCTATGTGCGGCCAAAACCCATACTTCCATCCAGATCCGATGATCTTGCACGCCTCTTATCTTCAGCCATGGCAGCAAGTTACGGCGGCAATTTAGCTATGGCTTCAACTATCGAGAGATGCTTGAGTTGGAGCAGCCGAACGACGCCGTTCGGATTCACCGCCAACCCCATACGCTTCTTCTTTGGGGAAGTTGGAAGCGCGTCGCGGGAGCTGGGAAGGTTGAGGATAGGGTACTCACCGCTTTCAGTCACTCTCACTACTAGTATTTGCCTCACTCTTCTCTAACCCTAGTGGGCCTTGGGGTGAGACTTCTCACACCATCCCAACTTATCGCCCAACACAACTTATCGGACGACTAATCGTGATTTATCGCCCTAATCGGACGACTAATCGTTCGATCGCTCAAAGCGATCGAATGACCTTATCGAAAGCGCAGGATACGAAGTGATATCATGTTTAACGTTTTCCCATTTTTTTTTGGCGGATGTCAAGGTTTGGGACTACTCGTCGGCCGATTGGGGCGATGGCGATGAATTTGATGACGACCTTGTCATCATTGCCGGTCTTCTTGAGGGCTCGAGGAGAAACAAGTGCAAGAAAAAGTTTAGGCGGGTCGATTTGCGAGGGTCGCCGCAAAGTGCCACGGAACATTTCGGGAGGTCATGATCGCATTCATCCGGACTGCCGGCGGACCGGTGTGTATACGCGAGAATCATTTCAGAAGGAGGTTTTCGGATGTCGAGCTCTCTTTTCGCGGATAGAGGATGCGGTGGAGTCTCATGGCGACTACTTCCGTCGAAGCCCGATGCTCTTGGAGCTCTTGGCGCTTCTCCCATACGAGAAGGTTGTTGCCGCCGTTCGGATGCTTGCCTATGGTGTTTTATTGTTTCGGACTTCTTGGATGAGTATGTGAGAATGGGAGAGAGCACCATCATTGATTGTTTGAAACATTTTGTCAAAGCCGTCGTCGATGTCTTTGGTTGCATCTCAAGATCTATGGATCTATGGATCCGGCATGCATTCTTCTCGGTCTTCCCTGGTTCTCTAAATGATATCAACGCTTTTTGCGCCGCTCTCCACTCTTCAGTCGACTTACGGGGACGGCGCCGTGGCGTGAACCGCCGAAATAACACATTTATAGAGCACTTGTCTTCCTCTAGACACTAAGTACTCCAAAAATGAGTCATTCCAACGATTTCTGTCGAGCACACCCCAAGGGAGAACTCGAAACAATCCACGTTTACATCCGTAATCCAATAATGAGTACAAGCTTACAATACTTAATTTATTTCATACAATACCAAGTCTTGGAAATTATTTATTACAATACGAGTTTAGAGTGCGGAAATAAACAATGGAAATGAAATAAACACCTAACGATGAGCGAAGATACAAGGATCCATCCGTGCCCACCGTAAGAATCCTCCACACAAGACTAGCTCCTTATGCTCCACCGCAATGGGGGTAAATAAACCCCGAGTACTCAATTGTACTCGCAAGACTTACCGAAGGGAATATATCTTTCCGACTCTCAAGGAATATGATAGGCTTTATGGCTGTAGTTTATTTGTTTGCGAGAAAAGCATTACTAAGAGTGAATCCTTATTTATGATTCATTAGCCATATTTTAAGTTCATCATCTATCCATTCTAGATAAGCACTTATTCTCTTTGCAAAGCAAGAGTTGAGCAATCGAACCATCTTAATTCCATCTTCCATATTCCATATCTTACTACGATGCGGATACCGGTCAAGTCGCACCGACACGGCGGCGATTCGCGAATCAATGTCCCGGTGGGTACCCCGAAAAACACGCCCGCTTTGCGCTACAAAAATACGGCGCAAGCAAAGACCAACCCATCCCACCTGCCGTGGGCTCCGGGTCCCCGCCCAAACTTGGACTCCAAGCTCCCACACATGAGGTCCGCGACCTCACTGTAGTCAAGGACCTCCACCATCTCCGCCTCCCATCGGTTGACCCGGAAAGAGCCAAAACCCACGACAAGAGTGTAACAGGTCTTCCAGCTCCCATAAGCAAGTATGTGCTCGGGATAATAAGATCCGTGACTTGACCACCATTCCATTGCAACGGCGGTCCTTAATTGACTTCGGACGGGGAAAACGGTGCAACCAAGCTAAGCCCGTGGCCATGGACATAACTTGTTACACCCACGTAACCCAAACCACTTCCCCTGCCCGGTCACCATTTCCTTTCCATCCTCCTCATGATTATAGTAGTAGTATCAACCTACTTTGTGAGTAACGGCAGGTTACTCACGCTACCGAATAACCTAAGCATGGCGGCTATTCGATCCCTGTACTAGTAAGACTCATAGGATAATATATATATGCATGTGGGTATCATATAATTCCTGAAACGTAAATGCAAACATATATAAATCATATTTATAAAATAAGGGTTATGCACCGGGGCTTGCCTTGGTTAGGCGCAAACTCAACAAAGTCAGTCCACGGCGGCTCGGAAACTCCTGCGGCACGAGTATCTCCTCCTCGTACTCCTCGATGACTTCTTCGTACTCCTGGTCGCCCACGGTCACGACTTCCGCCAACTCGTTCACTACATGTATGCGACGACGATGCAATGATTTAATATACGGCAACAACAACTCTTAAAATAAATACACACAAGATAAGCTATCAAGCTAACTCTAATGACCAATATAAGAAGCTATCTATCGACTTCAGCAAGCTAAGGTACAACACGTGTTCTATTCTTACTCATATTAATCTAAAAGGAATATTCAGCTACTACCTCAAATAGCTCAGTTTTAAGCTACAAACGTTACAGCAAACAAACTATATATGGAGCATGTATTACGTACGAAAGCTAAGAAGCTAACAGGCACACTCACGTGTTCTAACTAACTCACGTATATGAACATATATGTGTATATATATATACGCACGACGGCCGGCATCTCGGCAAGCTAAACTAAGCAGCTAATTGACTAACGCACGGTGATTAAGCATTAGAAGCTTACAAAGGTCTGTGCAGAGGTGATAGTTGAGTCGGAGACACGCGCGAGCCCGAGCGGAGCAGGCGTCGTGCGAGTGAGCGGCACGGCGGCGCCCAGCAGCGGACACCGCAGCGTCAGCTAGTCTTCGACGGCACGAACGAGAGAGGCTTGGCGTGGTTGGCTGCTCAGGCAACTGCCATGGCTACGCTTAGAGCAAGGGAATGGAGGATTAGGCTTCGAAGTCGAGGCCTTTATGGAGAGTCGGTCATTGCCCGAGGATGACGGACGACCGGAAGACTCCAAGCTAGCTTGGCCTGGTGCGGTTTAAGCGAACCGGAACATATCATTGGCGTACGCGATGAACAGCTCGACGTGATCTTTCTCTGAAGAATTTAATGGCGTCGGCCAAGACCAGGGCAACGTGCGTCTGCAACGTCATTAAGGTGGGCGGTGGCCTCATGTGCTTGATGACCGACGCGACGGAAGCTTCAGCGTTGTATCGCGAGAGAAGAAAGCACGGGGTAAATGCTAACCAGGGCAGCAACAGCAAGGCAGGCTGCCAGGAAGGCTATGGAGCAACTTAGCACAGGCAGTCAACAATAGCGGCTAGCTAGCCGACGACGAGGAGCAAACACGGCCTCGTGTGTTAACAGGTCTGACAATGGCTGGTGTTTGCCTTGGCTGCAAGCGGATGGTGGCTAGCGTCATTAAGATGAAATGACGACTAAGGCAGTGGGTGAGTGCATTCCGACGAGCATGGTTCAGCTATGGTGGACATCGCAACGTGCGATGCAGAGACATCAGTGGCAGCATGTGGCCAAGACCAAGCAGTGCATGGCAGCGGCAGGCCAACTGCAGATATACGACGAGAAGCCAATGAGAGGGATAGATTCACGTAAACTTGCATGGCCATAGGACGACGACTATCATTTTGATTGCCAGCGAAGATAGACAGCAGCTATAATTGCATTAGCATGCAAAGACTGGTCCATGCGACACTGGTGTCTCTCACTCTCGGTTCAAAACAATGTAACGTACTAACTCGTGGTGCATGTGTGTATGTGCGTACATATAGATATATACGTGTGTCTATGTATAGATACATACGAAGCTGCCTAACGTTGCATGAAAAAAAATCGAATTCATTTAAACATTTGAGTTACCGAAACGTAATGCAAAAAACATCTATATACACTTCGTCATATGCAATATCAAATAAACATGATGCTCATGACAGATTTTAGTGAGTGATTAACGCGGTAACACCGAGGGTGTTACAGCTCTACCCCTAAAACAAAATCTCGTCCCCGAGATTTGGCGTGCCTAGTGTGAGAAAGAGACGGGATAAATTTCTAACTGAGACATTACCTTGACGAACCAGAAAGGAGATGGGGATAATGCTCCAAAATATAACTTTCAAGTTCCCAAGTTGCTTCATCTTCCGAATGGTTTTGCCACTGGACTTTATAAAATTTCACCACTTTATTTCTAGTCACTCTTTCCTTTTAGGCCCAAGATTTTTATAGGATGCTCAACATATGAAAGATCAGGTTGGAGAGGAAGTCCTTCAATTTCTACTACTTCTTCGAACTCGCAAGCATCTTCTCAAGCGAGAGACATGGAAAACATTGTAAACCGCCGACAAGATTTCCGGGAGTTGCGGCGATAAGCAACGTTCCCACACTTTCCCAAAACCTTGTAAGGTCCAACATAACGGGGGCTAACTTTCCACGAACTCCAAAACGATGTACACCTCTCATAGGTGACACCTTGAGATACACATGATCACCAACTTCAAATTCCACAAGCCTTCTTTTCTTGTGCGCATAAGCTTTTCGACGGGTCCGAGCTGCTTTTAAGTGAGATTGAATAACACTAACCGTCTCTCGGGCTTCTTTGATTAAATCAGGACCAAAATATCCACGGTCTCCTACTTCAACCCAGTTGAGTGGTGTCCTGCGCATTTCTTGCCATACAAAGCCTCGAATGGTGCCATCCGGATACTTTCTTGATAACTGTTGTTGTATGAAAACTCGCCCAAGGCAAACACTTATCCCATTTCTCCGGAAAAGAAATGACACAAGCTCTCAACATATCTTCTAGTACTTGGTTCACTCTTTTCCGTCCCGACCATCGGGTCTCGGGTGGTAAGTCGTGCTTACGAGAAGTTTAGTTCCAAGGCATTCTTGCATTTGCTCCCAAAAAGTGGGACATAAACACGACCCTCTATCAAGAACAATTGTAAGGGGCACTCCGTGCAAGGACACAACCTTCTCAAAGTACAACTCAGCATATCTCTTGGCTGAATAATCCGTGTGTACTGCAGGAATAAAATGAGTTTGACTTAGTGAGACGATCCACGATGACCCAAATGGAATCATATCCCTTTTAGTGTGAGGCAAACCCACAATAAAATCCATGGAAATGTCCTCCCATTTCCAAGCGAGGGATGGGTAATGGTTGCAGATAACCAGGTGTGCGCATATGATCAGCCTTCACTCTTCTACAAACATCACACTCGAGAGATAAACCTAGTGATGTCTTGCTTCATATTTGGCCACCAATACATGTGGCGCAAATCATGATACATCTTGTTACTTCCGGGGTGAATGGACAACTTGGAATCATGAGCTTCTTGCATAATCTTTCTTCTAAGCTCATGGCTTGCGGGGACCACCAACCGATTTTTGAACCGACACACCTTGCTCATCAATACTAAAGTGAGGACCACGACCTGCTGCCATCGGCTTCTTGATATGAGGAATTTTCGAGGTATCTTGCCTTTGCTCAAAAATAATCTGTTCAAGCAAATCAGATACCAAAGCAATGTGTGCCAATACTTTAGAATGATTGAAAGGCAAGGACTCTTCATCAGCTTGATGCAACTTCCGACTCAAAGCATCGGCTACCACATTGGCTTTTCCCGGATGATAATGAACTTCTAAATTGTAATCCTTGATCAACTCAAGCCATCTTCTCTGCCTCATGTTCAACTCAGGTTGGGTAAAAATATACTTAAGGCTCTTGTGATCCGTAAAAATATGCACCTTATTCCCTAACAAATAATGTCTCAGATTTTTAGAGCGTGCACCTTTGCACCGAGCTCTAAATCATGGGTGGGGTAATTCACCTCATGTTTCTTCAAACGGGCGTGAAGCATAAGCTATCACACGTCCATCTTGCATAAGCACACAACCCAATCCAGGTTTTAGAGGCATCACAATATACATCAAATGGTCTCTCAATATCCGGCTGAGCAAGAATAGGAGCGGTGGTGAGATGTTTCTTCAAAGCTTGAAAGGCTTCTTCAGTGCTGGACTCCATACAAACTTGACATCCTTACGGAAGCAACTTGGTCATTGGATGAGCTATCTTGGAAAAGTCGGGAATGAAACGTAGATAATAACCGGCTAGACCAAGGAACCGCCTAATCGATGAACCGACTTGGGAGATTTCCAATTTAACACATCTCGTACCTTGCCAGGATCCACAGAGACGCCTTCGGGGGTAAGAACATGCCCCAAAAATTCCACTCGTTTTATCCAAAACTCACATTTGCTGAACTTAGCATACAACTTATGGTCGCGTAGTCGGGTAAGGACTATGCGAAGATGTTGTGCATGTTCTTCTTCATTCTTGGAATATACTAGGATATCATCAATGAACACCACCACAAACTTATCCAACTCGGGCATGAAAACTGTGTTCATGAGGGACATGAAGAATGCGGGAGCATTGGTGAGACCAAAAAAGACATGACTAGGTATTCATACAACCCATACCTAGTAGAGAAAGCCTGTCTTTTGGTACATCTTTCGGCCGGATTTTTATTTGATGATACCCGTAAGCGAAGATCAATCTTGAGAACACCTTTGCTCCAGCTAGCGGTCAAACAAAGTATCAATGCGAGGCAAAGGATACTTGTTCTTAATGGTTACCGCATTGAGGGGGATATAATCCACACACATCCGAAGGGTATCATCTTTCTTCTTCACAAAGATAATTTGGACAACCCCATGGTGATGAACTAGGTCGGATGAATCCTTTCTCTAATAGTTCTTCCAACCTGTTTCTTCATCTCGGCTAGTTACGGGTGGAGCCATACGGTAAGGGCGCCGTGAAATTGGTGCGGTGCGGTGCTCTAACTCAATAGTAAACTCTACTTCTCTATCCGGTGGTAGTCCGGGCAAATCTTCGAGGGAACACATCGAAAACTCACGGACCACGGGTATAGAGGCAAGATCAAGAGAAACTTCGGTATGAGCAACAACCGACAAGGAGGGGCGAAGACATGAGAAGAGACATCCGATCCTCGGAAGAGGGAAGCCTTAACTCAACAATCCTGCGCTCCGGGTTCAAAACTACCCCATAGACACTCATCCAGTTCATGCCCAATATTGCATCTATGCCTTGACCCGCAAAGTACCATGAACTGGAGTCGATAGGGATGGGTTGCTAGCACTAGACCGATCGTACTCGTGCGGGTATTAACGCTCACTAAGCGCACGGAGTTTTGATTCTATAGGCAATAGGGATAGCCTTAGTAGATATATTGTGCCTACGTGCATACCCCCCGCAGAGCGATAAATGAATGTGATGCACCGAGAATCAAATAACACATATCTTTGGATGAGAATCAATGGTGAACATACCAGCCATCGAACTTTCCCCTGTGGAATCTCCTCGGTCGCTATGAAGTTGACCTGTCGGTCGCGACTCACCGCACCTTCTTCTTGACAATAGTTCTCTTCACCAACTGGGGAGTTGGTCAAGGCCGGGCGGCCAAAAAAGGCGATTCGAGGACACTCCCGAGCAAAGTGGCCTTCGACCACACTTGAAGCATGCACTGGCTTCATCCCTTACCTTTGGGTGAAACCGCGCTGTCCCGAGGCCGCCGTGCATCTGGCGAGTAGGTGCACGATCTTGAAGGAGGCCGCGGATCGGGTAACTCGGCTGAAATTTGGCGAGATGGTTGTCCTCCTCGATGGATGATAGGACATCCGCCTCACAACCTGTACCTTCGAGTGTGTGGGTGACCGAAGGACCACTCGCCACTCTCTTGCGCTTCCACTCGCTTGAGCATCATGCCCAAGTCCCTCCCGAGCGATAGCAAAGATTCACCATTTCACCAAAGGTCCGATAACCTCCCGGTGTACAACTTCTCTCAGAGCGTAAGAGAGACCACGGTAGAAACAATCCCGCTTCTTTTCATACGTATCCACATGTGGACCGGCATACCGAGACAAATGGTTGAATTTGTTCACGTATTCCAAAGACACTCATATTGCCTTGCTTGAGCTCAAGAAATTCATTCAGCTTCCTTGCCAACAACCCAGCGGGAATATAGAATCGACGGAAAGCAAGAGTGAACTCCCGCCAAGTCACCGATGGTTCGCAGTCGTGTTGCCTTGAAGTTAGCCCACTGTGCAACGCGGCAGCCCCTGAAGCCATTTGTCCCGGGCAAAGTACACCTTCTCGCTCATCGGTGACATTGTTGAGCAACTCAAATTTTGCTCAAGAATGCGAAGCCAATGCTCCACGCCCGGTGGCTCTGCAGACGGTGTGAATGTGGGTGGGTGGGTTGCCAAGAAGTCCGGGTAAGAACAGGGCTTCTCGGGAACCCGTGCACCACCCCCATCCCCGCATTGCCACCGGGCGCCACGAACAAACCCACCGATCAAGCGAACCAAAGCATATCCATGGTGCGGGTGACTCTCGACGGGTGGCTAATAACTCAGCCATCATCTCGGCGGGGGTCATCGAAGGTGGCGATGGATGAGGCAGCTCGAGAACTGGGCCCCGCGTCGGGGACCACATCCATTCTCGCCATGACCTTCTTCAACATCGGCCTCCCTCGACACCGGCGCTTCCACGCCTGGACCTTAGGTTCATCACGGAAGCGAGATAGGAACCAACCATCAGGGACAGGGCCTCCAAACCATGATAAAATCTTAGAGAGAAACTGATAAGGCCCGATAAGCTACCGCCTGATAAGGAACTTTTAGTTCAAATTGAAGAACTCATTTTTACTTATTATATTACTATATTTGCTAGCCAATTGTGCGTGAAGGGGTATTTAAGAAATTCCCTGTTCATGATGCATGATTCGACCTATTCGTTCGCTCATGCCGGAATATAGCGGCAACCGTATAAATTTTGGCACATCGAACACTCACCTTCGTACGCTAACGATTCATACGTTTCGTAAGTTAGTGTACCTGCAGAAGATTGATTAGATAAAACCAGTGCCACTATCCTATATAGACCAATATTATAGGGCTTATACTTATTTACGCAATTATTACCGCATCCTAATTTTTGCAAAGCTTTTGTTGGTCAAATTTTATACTTTTGAAAATGGTTATTGCTAAGTAAACTCATTATTGGCTCTGATACCACCTGTGGCGTAAGAACCCCGAAATAACACATTTATAGAGCACTTGTCTTCCTCTAGACACTAAGTACTCCAAAAAATGAGTCATTCCATGTAGCTCATCGAGCACACCCCAAGGGAGAACTCAAAACAATCCACGTTTACATCCGTAATCCAATAATGAGTACAAGCTTACAATACTTAATTTATTTCATACAATACCAAGTCTTGGAAATTATTTATTACAATACGAGTTTAGAGTGCGGAAATAAACAGCGGAAATGAAATAAACACCTAACGATGACGAAGATACAAGGATCCATCTCATTGCCCACCGTAAGAATCCTCCACACAAGACTAGCTCCTTATGCTCCACCTACAACAGGGGTAAATAAACCCCGAGTACTCAATTGTACTCGCAAGACTTACCCCGAAGGGAATATATCTTTCCGACTCTCAAGGAATACGATAGGCTTTATGGCTGTAGTTTATTTGTTTGCAGAAAAGCATTACTAAGAGTGAATCCTTATTTATGATTCATTAGCCATATTTTAAGTTCATCATCTATCCATTCTAGATAAGCACTTATTCTACTTCAAAGCAAGAGTTGAGCAATCGAACCATCTTAATTCCATCTTCCATATTCCATATCTTACTACGATGCGGATACAGTCAAGTCGCACCGACACGGCGGCGATTCGCGAATCAATGTCCCCAGCTGGGTACCCCGAAAAACACACGCCCCGCTTGCGCTACAAAAATACGCGCAAGCAAAGACCAACCCATCCCACCCCTGCCGTGGGCTCCGGGTCCCCGTCTAAACTTGGACTCCAAGCTCCCACACATGAGGTCCGCGACCTCTTTGTAGTGCAAGGACCTCCACCATCTCCGCCTCCCATCGGTCGACCGGGAAAGAGCCAAAACCCACGACAAGAGTGTAACAGGTCTTCCCGCTCCCATAAGCAAGTATGTGCTCGGGATAATAAGATCGTGACTTGACCACCATTCCATTGCAACGAGCGGTCCTTAATTGACTCGTGAGGGGAAAACGGTGCAACCAAGCTAA
Organism: Hyparrhenia diplandra; assembly: GCA_015847255.1. NCBI lineage: Eukaryota > Viridiplantae > Streptophyta > Magnoliopsida > Poales > Poaceae > Hyparrhenia > Hyparrhenia diplandra. Next base: position 61,967 of record JADLZK010008666.1, read on the forward strand.
GCCCGCGGGCATGGACATAACTTGTTACACCCACGAACCCAAACCACTTCCCCTGCCCGGTCACCATTTCCTTTCCATCCTCCTCATGATTATAGTAGTAGTATCAACCTACTTTGTGAGTAACGGCAGTTACTCACGCTACCGAATAACCTAAGCATGGCGGCTATTCGATCCTCGTACTAGTAAGACTCATAGGATAATATATATATGCATGTGGGTATCATATAATTCCTGAAACGTAAATGCAAACATATATAAATCATATTTATAAAATAAGGGTTATGCACCGGGGCTTGCCTTGGTTAGGGCGCAAACTCAACAAAGTCAGTCACGGGCGCTCAGGAAACTCCCTGCGGCACGCAGTATCTCCTCCTCGTACTCCTCGATGACTTCTTTTCGTACTCTGGTCGCCCACGGTCACGACTTCCGCCAACTCGTTCACTACATGTATGCGACGACGATGCAATGATTTAATATACGGCAACAACAACTCTTAAAATAAATACACACAAGATAAGCTATCAAGCTAACTCTAATGACCAATATAAGAAGCTATCTATCGACTTCAGCAAGCTAAGGTACAACACGTGTTCTATTCTTACTCATATTAATCTAAAAGGAATATTCAGCTACTACCTCAAATAGCTCAGTTTTAAGCTACAAACGTTACAGCAAACAAACTATATATGGAGCATGTATTACGTACGAAAGCTAAGAAGCTAACAGGCACACTCACGTGTTCTAACTAACTCACGTATATGAACATATATGTATATATATATATATATACGCACGACGGCCGGCATCTCGGCAAGCTAAACTAAGCAGCTAATTGACTAACGCACGGTGATTAAGCATCAGAAGCTTACAAAGGTCTGTGCAGAGGTGATAGTTGAGTCGGAGACACGCGCGAGCCCGAGCGGAGCAGGCGTCGTGCGAGTGAGCGGCACGGCGGCGCCCAGCAGCGGACACCGCAGCGTCAGCTAGTCTTCGACGGCACGAACGAGAGAGGCTTGGCGTGGTTGGCTGCTCAGGCAACTGCCATGGCTACGCTTAGAGCAAGGGAATGGAGGATTAGGCTTCGAAGTCGAGGCCTTTATGGAGAGTCGGTCATTGCCCGAGGATGACGGACGACCGGAAGACTCCAAGCTAGCTTGGCCTGGTGCGGTTTAAGCGAGCCGGAACATATCATTGGCGTACGCGATGAACAGCTTGACGTGATCTTTCTCTGAAGAATTTAATGGCGTCGGCCAAGACCAGGGCAACGTGCGTCTGCAACGTCATTAAGGTGGGCGGTGGCCTCATGTGCTTGATGACCGACGCGACGGAAGCTTCAGCGTTGTATCGCGAGAGAAGAAAGCACGGGGTAAATGCTAACCAGGGCAGCAACAGCAAGGCAGGCTGCCAGGAAGGCGATGGAGCAACTTAGCACAGGCAGTCAACAATAGCGGCTAGCTAGCCGACGACGAGGAGCAAACACGGCCTCGTGTGTTAACAGGTCTGACAATGGCTGGTGTTTGCCTTGGCTGCAAGCGGATGGTGGCTAGCGTCATTAAGATGAAATGACGACTAAGGCAGTGGGTGAGTGCATTCCGACGAGCATGGTTCAGCTATGGTGGACATCGCAACGTGCGATGCAGAGACATCAGTGGCAGCATGTGGCCAAGACCAAGCAGTGCATGGCAGCGGCAGGCCAACTGCAGATATACGACGAGAAGCCAATGAGAGGGATAGATTCACGTAAACTTGCATGGCCATAGGACGACGACTATCATTTTGATTGCCAGCGAAGATAGACAGCAGCTATAATTGCATTAGCATGCAAAGACTGGTCCATGCGACACTGGTGTCTCTCACTCTCGGTTCAAAACAAAGTAACGTACTAACTCGTGGTGCATGTGTGTATGTGCGTACATATAGATATATACGTGTGTCTATATATAGATACATACGAAGCTGCCTAACGTTGCATGAAAAAAAAATCGAATTCATTTAAACATTTGAGTTACCGAAACGTAATGCAAAAAAACATCTATATACACTTCGTCATATGCAATATCAAATAAACATGATGCTCATGACAGATTTTAGTGAGTGATTAACGCGGTAACACCGAGGGTGTTACAGCGCCACAAGTGGAGTACATGGTCAACGGAAATAAGTACACAATGGGGTACTATCTTGCTGATGGCATATACCCAGCCTGGGCAACATTTGTCAAAGCTTTTCAATGCCCACAGGGGAACAAGAAAATTCACTTCACAATGGAACAAGAAGCTGCGAGAAAAGATGTGGAAAGGGCATTTGGTGTACTCCAGGCTCGATTTGCAATGGTGCGAGGTCCTACGAGGTTGTGGAGTAAGGAAGATCTATGGTACATAATGCAAGCTTGTGTACTCTTACACAACATGATCATCGAGGATGAGCGAGATGAGCAAGATGATTTCAACTACCATCAGGAAGGGCGGCGGGTGCTGGAACCAAGGGACTATCAAAGGCGTGATCCACTTGTGCTAGAGGACTTTTTGAAGATACATGATGAAATCGAAGACAAATCTTCACATGAGCGACTACGTGATGATCTTGTAGAGCATTTGTGGGCAATTCACAGTTCCAGATAGTTGTAGGCATTTGTGTAACAGTCCCTCTACTAGTATTTGTCTTTTTTTCTTATAAATTATGCAAAACTAGAATGATGTCTCAATGTCTTCCTTTATGTTTGAATAACTGTCTGGACATGAATATCAATGGCTGCTGAATGTTGTCTCAATATGAATGTCTTCGTGATGATCTTGTAGGTTCAGTACTCAAATGTCCTAAACATGTCAGGTTCCTTTATAAATTATGCAAAACTGGAATAGCAATTTACACAACTGAATGCATTTCGACTAGCCATATTTGCATTTTCTCACTATCAGCTTCTTGTTGTCAGGTTCACAAACATTCAAGATAGTCGACTTGAAACTTGACATGGAGGGAACATTCAATCAAAAATGCTTACACATTCAGTAACATTATTTCTGAACTGAACTGAACCAACAAGAACATATGGAGGAAACTGAACTGAACCAACAAGAAACTTGAAACTTGATATGGAGGGAACCAACAAGAACATTCAGTAACATTATTTCTGAACTGAACTGAACCAACAAAGAGTCATATACACATGAACCAACAAGAACCAAAGATGTTTCAGGTAATATAGATCTGTTCACATAGGTATTCATTGTGCTCAACAGAATACATATGGTTCAGACCACCAAAAAATGCTTACACATTATTTTGCAAAATAATTTAGAGGTGCCAAACATAACATAGAGAAACATAATTTACACCCCGCTCTCACCACTAGTCGTATCTCCTACACTAGCATTTATTGACTTCACAATTTTTGCTCTTTTCGCCATCACGTATGCCCTTTGAAATTCATCCATTGTGCTGAGATCACAGAACATGATTTTCGGTTCCTCGCTCCCTACAGAAGCCGTTCTTGCTCCATCTCAAGCACGTATGGGGTGGCATCCGGCTGCCTCAACAGTTCGAAATCATCGGCACCTTCTTGTGTCATCATATTTGTGTAGTATTGTGAACTTGAAGACCTTGGTTGCTGCAAACAATTCAAAATCAGCCATTAATATATAGACAAAGTTGGCTGCACACATTAATATATCGACAACAGAAACATTCAGTCAATTCAGCTTGTTTCAGGTATATATACTGTAATAACGTAAACATAGGTATTCACTGTGCTCAATTCAGATTGTGGTATAGATGCAGCAGTCATACATGGTTGCTATCTAAAATCCTGACAGTTTGTTGGAATGCAAGAAAAATAACTAGTTAGAACAGATCTTGTTCAGTACAGTTAGAACTGAAATGTTCAGTTCTGGAAGCATTTGGCCACCTACAGCAGTCAAAGTAAATTCAGATTGTGCTTAAACATGCATGTATCAGGTTCACTATACTTCTTCCTGTACTAACAGGACAAAACATTACCAGACGGTAGGGTCAGCTAGCTCATCGATCTGGCAAAACTTAAAACGCTAAAACCTAAACTAAGCTACCCAATGGAGACCGACTACCTACTAAGCATCGAGCATGCCATTCAACATTAGTAGTACATACAGATGGTTTGGAATCATCACTGCTAATGATCCAGGATGTGCATGGAAGCAAGGAACAGGACGTGTCCTAGGCTCTGGTATTCAACTAACAGAGCATGCCATTCAACATTATTCAGCTAACACAACATGTCATTCGAAATCATACACATTTTTTCAGAACAGAAGGATCAACAACACATGTCATTCAGAATCATTCAGTTAACAGCACAAGTCCCTGCAACCTTTACCTTCCCAGATTGTAAAGAGAAGCTAGTTAACAGCACTGAACAGGCTCATGTTATTGTGAAACGAAATTCATATATGGCTACATGATGCTGAAGCTAGTTTTCTTGACAACTGCATCTCAGCAGCTTGCTTCAGTTTTATTCAAGAGACGCCATGCATTGCATTGAATTCGGTCAAGGACAGAAGACGATGCAGCAGACTAGCGGATGCAGCAGACCGGGCGGATGCAGCAGACCGGGCGGACCGGCGAACTAAACTGAACTGATGAGTGCAAGAGAATGTACTCACCTAGGCTGGGGACCGGCGGGGGAGGAGATGCGGCGGCGGCAGCTGACCGGGCGGAGAGGAGAGGAGCCGCCGGCAGCTGACCGGATCGCGTGGTGGCGGCGATCGACGTGATGGCGAGGGCTCAGGGCGGGGAGGCGAGGGCGGCGTGGAGTGGTGAGGGCGGTGGGGTGGAGATGCGCCGCCAGCGGCCGGGAGCGGAGAAGACGCCGGGGTGGGCGGCGCCGACCGTGACCGTGGACACGAGTCCCCCGACGGATCTTGACCGGTGACAAAAAAAAAAAAAAGGTGGGACCCACGGAATAGGGGATCCAGATGGGGGGGTTCAAACTAAAATTTGGGGTTTTATAAAATTTGAGGTCTCATTTAGAGGTACCATTGAGTTTTTTTTTTGTCCAAGCCCCTAGAATTTAGGGTAGGGGCTCAAGTAGGGGGTGGGTTGGAGTTCTTTGTAACATCTCAATCGATTCTAGCAATATGGAAATGAGAATTGTAGTTGAGGCCATCCATAACCATCTAGAAGGTAAAAGGTACATCTTAGTGCTCGATGATGTTTGGGAACAAGATGTGTGGATTGATATCATGAATGTTTTTCCGACTAATAGTACAAGCCGATTTGTTCTCACATCAAGGTTATCATGAAGTTGCGTCATTGGCAACTAATGATTGTGCAATTATGCTAAAACCTCTACAAGAAAATCACTCTTATATGCTATTTTTCAAGCTAGCTTTTTGGGAACAACAAGGACAAGAGATGCCCTTTGGAGTTATTGGATTTGGCCACAAAGTTCCTAGAAAAGTGTGATGGTTTGCCTCTTGCTATCGCATGCATAGGGCGGCTACGTGTTTCAAACCTCCAACTTACTCGAATGGGAAAAGGTGTACCGAAGTTGCAAATCAATCGAAACACAATCCCCGGTGTTGATAGCATTTTTGAAAGTCGGTTTGGAGGACCTTCCATATGAACTGAAGAACTGTTTTCTTACATTGTGCACTCTTTCCAGGAGGATTATGAACCGAAGAGGAGAAGGTTAATAAAGCCTTCGGATTACTTCGGATTTATCAATGAAAAAGAGAACAATACACGGGAAGAAGTTCTTTGAGGGCTACTTGAATGATCTTATAAACCGAAGCCTACCGCAAGATGTTGAGAAGAATGAGTTTGGAAGAGTGAAGCGTTGTCGAGTGCATGATGTCATCCGCCATCTTGCTCTTGACAAAGCAGAGACGTAATGTTTTGGTAAAAGTTTACATGCGACACATGACATTTTTGATAGGCAACTCTCGCCGACTATCAATACAAAGTTCGATATTTCATCATTGAGCCAATCAGTGCAAAGCACATCTACGGGCAATATATGCTTTTACGAGTTCCATTGATCTTGAATTGCTAAGGCCTATCATTGCATCTTCAAACTTCTTTGTCAACTTTGGATCCGCAAGGTACACAAATCAAGATGTTGCCTAATGAAATCTTCCACTTGTTCAATCTGAGGTTTCTCGGTCTTAGATTTCCGCAATTGAGGTTCTACCCGAGGCAATAGGAAGGCGCAAAACTTAGAAGTCTTTGGATGCAATCTTTACTTCTCGGTATCTTTACCAAACGATGTAGCAAAACTGAAGAACCTTAGGTTTCTGTATGCAGTGCAAGTGGTAACCGAAAAAGAAATGTACGACATTTTAGTGGAATTTCGGTGCCTAGAGGCATAAGGAATTTGACCAGCCTGCATGTTCTACAAGAGGTGAAAGCAAGCTCGAGACACTTCGTGAAGTTGCCGCTTTGACAGATTGAGAACATTTTCAGTTTGTAATGTGCTAAGTGAGCATGCTTCAAACTTGTGCAGTGCTATCACCAACATGTGTCATCTTACAAAACTATCAATAAATGCATCAAACGAAAATGAAGTACTACCATTAGAAGCACTCTGTTTACCACAGACTCTTACTAAACTTGCTCTGGAAGGGCAGCTGGAAAACAAATTGTTGCCTCGGATTCTCTCGTCCTGGTCGCACCTTAACAACCTTTCCGAGTTGTATCTGAGATTCTCCAGACTTGATGAAGACTCATTTTCTAGCCTAATGGTGTTACACGGTTTACAATATCTTGTGCTTCGTAAGGCTTATAATGGAAAGACATTGTACTTCCCTTCACAGGCATTTCCTAGACTGCAAGTGCTAAGAATATTGTGTGCTCCGCAAATCAACCAAGTCATAATAGAAGAAGGTGCACTGGCAAGCCTGGTTGAGTTACAGTTATCAGACTGCCAAAACCTGAAGTGCCTGCCTCGGGGCATTGAATACCTTAGAAACCTAGAGGAATTATACTTGGAAGACACTGCAGAGGAGGTTGTAGAGAAGCTTTGCGATGGACGTAAAGAAAATGCCTCGAACAAAGAACTTCAGAAAATTATCCAAATCAGGATGGTCGTCGTTAAATTAACTAAGAAAAATATTTGTCAACGAATATGATGACAGATGCATGGTAAGCAATTTACTTGATACCACTTAACTAAATTTCAGTTCTCATTGCCCATTACATGCTCAGTTAGTCAATTGCTTGTTGCTTTATTCGCACCTGTAGAGAGAAATTGCAGCCAGAGCCTGCAGCTGCAGCTGCAGCCATGGCAGCCGAACAGGCCAAAGGTCAATTATATCTCCTCCAAGTGTGTTTTGTGGTTTTTCTGGTTTTATCAATTGCTTTTTCTGGTTTTATCCTTGGATTAACGCTTGGGAATAATTGTACATGCAGAGAACACAAGTCAGAAGATGTGCTATATATGTTACTGAAACAAGGGGGCAGCGGCAGAGGTTTCGCGTCACTGGAGTCAGAATGAACTGCGAATGGTGCTCATCATTTTGGTTGATTTCTGAGCTGTAAGAATGATGAATTGTGGTACCTGCTGGAAGAGGAACTATCTGTTTTCTTGTTCTCTGGGAGCTTTTATTTTTTCTGAATGCTAGTATGTGTTTAGGTTTCTGTTTGGTCATCAATGGCACAGTGGTATGCTGGTATGAACGGTTTCGTTTTGCTTCATGTCCTCCATGGTCAGGCTGGTAATAAACTTGCAGATTGTTCAGTTTCTGCTGCGCTGAACCTGGCTTTCTTTCATATACGTTCTTTAATTTGGTGCTTTGGTTTGTTAAATCACATCGGTTTGGCATAAGGTTTGACATGATTTTTGCCTGTCATTTTTTTTTTTTTTTTGAGGAAACTTGGGGGCTGGAAATCCCCACCTGCTTTGTATTAGCTCCACAGATGCCGCCCGTAAAGGGATCGGTGGGTGGAGACGAGGCCTCGAATGTCAACATTACATCAAGAGAGGGGATAGGGTGTAGATTTCATAGCCACTAGCTTACTCCAATCTCTAACCATGCTCATCTTCTTCTTGGGAATACGGCATTTCCAGTTCCTAATCTCCTCCAAACACCTTGCCCTTAGCCGGCCGATGTCAGGTTGCATAGCACGGAAGACAACCTCATTCGGTGTTTCCAAATCTCCCAACAGAGGAGCAGCAGCAAGGGGTGCAGGGTGCCCTTCGGCACAGATGGGGGAGGCCGGGACAACCACAGCTTGTGGACCTTGGCCACATCGGCAGGGTCCCAATGGAACGACGCCCAGAAGCTAGCTGATCACAAAGGTACAGCCGGACACAATGTGGTTCGCCGTCTCGTCGGGCGAGGCCGCAAATGGGGCATCTAGCATCGTCGATGATGTTCTTGCGGCGCCCGATCACCGATCTGCAGTTGATCTTGTTCTTCGTTAGGAGCCAAGCAAAAAACTTTACCTGGGGGGTGCAAAGGAGCCCCCGCACTTTTGTCGGCGTACGGGTGGTTGTGGTCGCCGGCGACGGAGGTTTTGTAGACGAGCCCGCCAGAAGCGGTGTTGCCCATCCTCGAACGGGCTGGTCCTGGAGTCATGTTCCTCGGTCAGGGACACCCCCTCAAGCATCTCCTCGAGGCGGCTCGGGGTTGTGGTTTGGGAGAGGCGGCCTGAACTTGTCCTCGCCGTACCGCTCGGGACCGCGTGGGACAGACTCCCCGCGAGTAGCTAAGGTTTGTGGGCGCCGACATCAACTCCGCCGATGACGAGTCCGCGAGCCATCGATCGCGCCGTAAGGAAGTGTCCTTCCCGTCGCCGGTGATCACCGTGGTGACCCGTACGAGGCCGGTAGGAGCCCTGGGCGCCCCCGGTGGACGCCATTTAGTTCACCTTGGAGCGTGGCCGGTCGGTGGAGCCGGCCCACGTTGCCTCCACGACGAGTCGCCAGGGTGGTACAAAGCGTGTGGATGAGCTTGAGTAGGGGGGCGTTCAGTGTCGATCTCCGGATCCCTAGCCCCACCATCTTCTTTGTCTTGACACACATTCTCCCAAGCCACGAGGCATTGGGCAGCTCGTGCCACTTGTGCCGGTCTAGAGGAAAGCACACCGTCGCCCCTCAACGATTTCGACACGCCGGGGTAGCTCCATGGCTCCCATGGCGTATATGAGGAGCCCGTCCCGGGACGGCGTTGATGAGGACCACTCTCGCCGCCGTGCTGAGGAGGATCACCTTCCAGTCACTAGGTAGCGGTCCACGCGCTCGATCAGCGGCGCGAACGCCGACAGGGTGAGCTTGACATTGGAGAGCGGCAGCCCCAGGTATGTTTGGGGGAACACACCTTGCTGGCACTGTAGGATGTCGAGGAAGACGTCGACGTCGGCATGCGGTACGTGCATCGGTGTCGCCGTGCTTTTGCCGAAGTTGATCTTGAGGCCTGTGCATTGTGAGAACGTGTCGAGAGCCGCCTTGAGGCAGCGCACATTCTCGGCGTCCGCCCGCACCAAGATGATGGTGTCGCGTCGGCATCTTTGCGGGGCGGGGCGCCGCCCATGCCGATGGGGTGCGGGGATGTCACCGTGGGACTTGATCAAGGTCCGGAGCACGCCGGTGATGAGCAGGAACATGTATGGGGAGAGGGCATCGCCTTGCCGCAGCCCTCGCTGCGTGTGATCCACGGGCCCGAGGCGCCGTTGACGAGGACCGCGGACTTGGACGTGGAGAGGAGACGCGAAGATCCGCCCCCCGCGAGAGGCGGGAAGCAAAGACACCTCGAGCACCCTGAGCAGGCTACCCCACTCGACGGAGTCGGCAAGGCTTTGGCGAAGTCGAGCTTGATCACCGGGGTTGGTGCTCGGTGTTTGTGGCAGGTCCGGACCAACTCCGTGGCGAGGGCAAAATTTTCCGAGATCGAGCGCCCCTTGATGAATCCCGTTTGGTCGGGGTCGATCAGCCTCGCAATCTGCAGCTGCAGTCGGGTGGTTAGAATCTTGGTTAGGATCTTCACCGGGCAATTTTGCAGGGAGACGGCCGGTAGTCGCCCCGGTGAAACCGCAGCGTCCTTTTTGGGGATGAGGGCGATGACCGCTCAATTGATCCGTTCCAAGTCGGCGTCGCCGGAGTGGAAGCCATCAAGGAACCGGAGGACGTCCTCCTTCACCGTCGGCCAGGCTGATTAATGTCTTCCTAAACACAATACTTAATGTCAGCTACGCCAGGGTCATGACTCGTCTTGTGCACCTTCATGCTTGGATCATATTGGGGCAAAAGTAAGGAAGAACATAAACAAGTGCATTGCATACTTACTGAGGAGTCCAAAGCGAGGCTGCCTACTCTGTTTTCTGGAAACAGAGCAAGTTCCATTCCTTTACTCTGTTTTGCAGAGCATAGCTATTTTCATCTGTCGATGCTTTCTGTTGGGGTGGACCCAAAACTTTAAGTTCCATTCAGCAGTATGTTTATGAATAACCTTATTGAATGAATGGAATATAATGGGTGTGATTAGCCTAAAAGGTTACTGCTATGGCATTACAATATAGTTGTTTTAAATGATATATTAGTATCTTAATTATGTAGGAAATTGGCAAATGTTGTGTTCTTTTTCGTTGGTAATAACATGAGTATATGGCTTCTTTTCTAGCTATATGGAGCATACCCCTGGCGTCAGTTACTTATTATACAAGAATATCTTGGACTAAAGCAAAGCATTTAGAAGGTATCGAAGAGTTAGCATGACTCTAAGCATCAGTATCAAATTTTCGCACGGAGTGCCTGTGTTGTTTGAGTTCCTGTCTCCAGAAGTGGTCAGTCAAGAATGAACTTACTCCCCTCTGTCCTATAGAGTTTGTCATTTTTGACTTTTAAACTTCATGTTTGACCATCCGTCTTATTCAAAATATTTATGCAAATAATAAAATAAATTAATCGATATTCAAGTATCTTTATTGATAAAATAAGTCATAAAAAATAAATTATATTTGTGTAAAAATTTGAATAAGACGAATGATCGAAAATGATGACACGGAATCCAGGGTGACAAAGTCAATGGGACGGAGGGAGTATTTCTTATTCGTTATTTTGGGAATGCACCATAAATAAATATAATGATGCGGTTGTCAAAACTCCAATTCATCTTAATAACCTTGGCAAAAAAGGCATGATTTGGCATTGACGCCAACATTTCTATGACTTGCATGTTCACAGTCTTATGATTTGGGCTTAACTGATCCTAGATCAGTGGGTCTGTAATAAGCTTGTTAGACGTTTTACTTCTTGTTTCGCATAGCATCAGTTTTTTTTTTTTTTTGTCTGTTAATGCTTTATGTTAGGTGAGGAATCAAAACTGCCTCGAACTGAGATGTCAAAAGGTTGGAAAATGCCTTGGCACACTGCCTCAGAGGTTTCAAAGAGTTAGCATGACTCTGAGCATCGGTATCAAATTTTTGGCGTGGATTGCCGTGGTCTAGATGCTTTTCTTCCCGTTTTGCAGAGCATCACTGTTTTGGTCAGTCAATGCTTTTTGTAGGGTGAGGAACCAAAACTGCCTCGGAATTGAGGTGTCATCAAGTTGGAGAATGACTTGGCACACTGCCTCGAAGGTTTCAAAGAGTTAGATGATTCTAGGCATCCATATCAAATTTTCGGCGTGGATTGCCCGTGCCCGTGGTGTTTGATTTCTCAAGGTTTTCTTGTCTCCCGAGTTGGAGTAGTTTGGTTTATTTTTGTAATAAGAGGATGTAACTTGCTTTAGTATTAATAAAATTTTCTTTGCCGCAAAAAAATGAGCTTATTTTTTATTCTTTATTTTTAGATGCACTGAAAATATAATGGCGTGGTTCGCAAATTTCCATTTTGTCATAGTAATCTTTGCAAAAAGAAATGATTATTTATTGATGTCAACGTTCTATGACTTGTATGTTTAAAGTCTTATGATTTGATTGCATAATAGAGAGAATTAGGAAAATGGCCCCCGAAAAAAATTTACCTTAGGAATCCGGCCCTTTTTTTTTTCGAATTTGGGAATGTGACAAAACGAAAGTTTCTTAGGAATCCGGCCTTCCGTCGCTTTTCAAGCCTAACAAGTGTTAACTACAGGTAAAAAGATTTTTTTACCCCCGAGTAAAAAATAAAATAAAAACAGAGTTTTTTATATATATTTTGAGTATATAATCATTTTTTTTTAAAAAAAGGCCACGCTGCTACATCCTTGTCTGCTGAATGATTTCCTGCCCCGTCTGTCGGCGCAAATGCTATATGTATCTGTTCCAGGTGCACGAATGTTGACAAGGGGTGTGTTTGTTTGCCGCAAAACGGGCTAGCCAGCCAGCCTTGGGCCACCATTTTTGTGTTTGGTTGCAAAATGGTTCCACCCAGCCAGGCCCAGGCTGGCCATTCGTACGTAGTTAGCCAGGCGGGGAATGAATTGCGGTGGCAATTCAATCCTGGCCTGGCTCCAGCCGGCCGCGAGCTCCTGCCTGTCACCGCAAGGCGCTGTCCGCTCACCACACCCTGCTCTCCCGTCGGTTTTTCCTCCTCCTTCGTTGACCCGCCCTCCTATGTCGACGCCACCGGCGCCGACACCAGCTCCTCCTTCCTCCAACTTGTCGTCGGTCTTGAGCGCAGCAGCTCCCCGCGCACGATGGGCTCCCGCGACCCCGTGGCGTAGCTGACGACGTCCGCGGCCGCGACGGCCTCGTCCATGCCGTCCACCTCCTCGACGGCGAGGCCCGGGTGCGAAGCATGGAGCCTGGCGACGAGCGCCGCGAAGCCTAGCCCTGGTGCGGTTCCAGACGAGGACGCGGGAGATGGAAGAAAGCTCGGCGAGGTGCGCCTCAGCGAGGTACGGAGCGAGCGCGCCGGCGCCTGAGAGCGCGAGGACGGACGGCGGGTGGGACCGTGAGGCGAGGAGCAGTGAGGACGCGAGCGCGGAGACGGCGGCCGTTCGGAGCAGCGTGAGCGTGGAGCCGTCGATGGAGGCGAGCGGCGGGCCCGTGGCGGCGCTGAAGAGGGAGACGGCGGCGTGGACCGACGGCGAGCTGGATGGGAAGGAGGTGACGGCCTTGAGCGCGAGGCAGGGCAGAGCCGGCCGAGTTCAGTTTCTGAATGTTTCACTGCCTTAGAGTTTCTGTTTATGGCTGCAGGACACAAAAATTGAAGTGGATTTCTCAATAAAGAACAAGAAAAAAAAAAGTACTGAATCACCTTCCTTTTAGGTGGGGCCAGCATGTAAGTGACGTATCGACCCCTGTCTTCCTCCCTTCCACTGCTGCTCTGGCCGGCTCCCATGGCCGCCGCCGCCTCTCTCCACCCCATCCACCTCCGTCTTTCCCACTCGCTCTCCCACCCATCCCAACCCTGGCCCCGGGCATCCTCCGTAGGTGCAGCACCAAGCCCGCCCCCAGTTGCTAGCCCCAGCCCCAGACCAAAAAGGCACCCTCCTCTCTCGCCTGCTGCTACGGGGTCTTGGAGAGGAACCTATGCAGCATTGCAGCCTCATCGCCGTGGTGGTGCGGGACTACGGCCACCGCCGTCTCGTCGACTCCGTTGGCGCGCTCGAGCCGGCGCTTCAGAAGCTCTCCGACGAACAGGTGGTGTGCGGCGGTGCGGCACTTCCTCATCAACTATCCAACGGGTGGTCGGCCTCTCCCAGGTCAGTAATCCAAGTGACAGAGCCTTTAGTTTCCATTTCGCTGGAAATTAACGTGCTGTATCTCTGGATTGATGGTTTCTCTGAACCTGGTATATGATGTATGTTTGGTTTGTCTGAACCTGGTATATTGGTGTCACAGAGATCGACAGGGCAGTTGGCCATCTCCTATCCTGCAAGTCCTTCAGTTTGATCTGATAAATGAAGCAAAAATGTCCTTTCTGCCTAACCTTCCTAGCACATGCTAAATAAGGTACTCATTTTATACAGCTTTCTAGGCAGTGGTGACACATTATTATAGTAGTTCCATACATGTATGTTCTGTTTCATTTTCTTCAGGTTGTTGATGCCTTGCTTGCACTGCTTTGGTGCCTTGTGCTGAATGCTTTGGGGAGATCTAATAATGAGCTGCTGCCTGCTGGGTTCCTGCAACAACGTTGCACAGTTTGGTGGACTGCTTAACACTGTACAAGCCTAAATTCTAATGACCAAGTCAGTATAATGCGGTGTGACAGACAGCCCTCACTTAGTGGATGATGCATTAGGTGATGGCCCACGCATTGGTTGGTGTTTTTAACCAGACAGCATCCCATCACTGATAGATTAATGATTATGTAGCTTTCAATCAGCCCCCTAATTCTACAAGCACAGAGACGTTTTTCACGGCTCCTTCCAGCATGACTACCCCCTTTCCATCTCTGACGATGAAGCTCCTCCCACTCCCCAATGCTAACCGTGACTAAAAGAAGGCCTTATCTTCAACTTCAACGCGTGTTTGTTCTATAGCTTCTCATATTCAGGTAAATGAAGAAGTTTCAACACTGCAAGGTTTGAATTTGTTTGTTTATTTTTTTTATTTTAAAAAGGTTCAGATTGTGGATCTAAAAGGTAACTCAAGTTAATTTTGTGAAATTTACGTCACAAATTTATTCTGGTATCTAGTGTTTCTCTTTTTTAGGCAAAAAAAAAAAAAAAAAAAAAAAAAAAAGTGATTATGTCAACTACTGCATCGGTTCAGATTTTTTAACACTGCCTACTCATGCAATCCGTATTTTTTTTCGGTTTGTGGACTGGCCCAATTGTTCAAATAACAATTGGTTGTAAACAGCCAACTTTTGTTAGTTGTTAGTTGTTACTATATGAACAAACATTAGGAATATATATGAATCAACCGAAACAATGCACCAAGTCAGCATGAACTGCCATGATGACCAACAAAGGACTAGCAAATTGACAATCATGTCATTGTCTATATAAGAAATGCAAGGTGAAAGGATAGAAGAACCATCTTATTCTACTACAAAAAAAAGGCTTATTCTGTTCAACTGCTCCTTAAACAAATCTTTGGATTGTTTCCTGCTCCTTCTAACCCATTTCTCTGTTTCTGGTACAGAGTTGTTGCCCAAGTACAATCAGCCCAGAGGACATGAAGATAATTAATCAAACTAGAACTAACATCACTGGCAGACCAACATTGTCAAGACAGTTTCCACGAAGCTGCAACAACATGTCTTCCTGGTCGCTGTTCTAGGGCCTCTTGCATCATCTTTGCTAAAAACATAACCACTATGTGGAGCGAGGTTGACATTGGATTCAGCAACAACAATCCATCTGCAACGCATCCTACTTTCCTAGCTTCACTGGTTGTTCAGGTATCAAACTTCACCAATTCATTGTTTGTTCAATTTTGGTTCCAACTTTCGTATTGTTGACCTGAAAACAAGCTCCAAACACTGGATCTGATTCGATGTTTAAGGAGATTTTTCCTCGTTTCCTTCATTCACTAAGCTGCAGGAGGATTCAGCTTCTTCTCTTCCTATCTCTTCCGCAGTTCTTTGTCACCGGTCATCATCATCTGACCTTGCAGGATCGTTGCTTGCCAGATCCAACTCCTCCAACTCCATAGACATTGACTGTGGATGTAATAAGGACTAGAAACCTGCAACCATTCATACTTTCTTTGTGGCATCCTTGTATTCAGGTATTATCCTCTCAGATTTCACCGGTTCAAAGTTTGTTCAGTCCCATGCATGTCTAGATCCTTGAGCTTAAAATAAGTTCTGTAAATTGACTCGATTTGTAAAATTCACGTGTACAGCTTCAAGTTGATTCTCGCTGGGCGCACCTCCTCTGACTCGTTGAAGCATACTATCACTTACTTCTTTTCATCTCCTATTCAGGTAACCGACCACCTACTTTCACCAGTTCAAAGTAAAGTTCTAAATCTTGCTCTGGAGGTTCAGATTATCCAGTTCAAATAAAGCTACCTCCGAGAACTAAAATGGTTTTTGAAATTTGGATATGGCAGCCACGTGTGCACACCTGTGATTCTGAGCACTCAAGGAAGTCAACACAACCACCATGGCTGAGGCTGTTGTGGGAGTGCTGATCGGCAAGCTTGGTGTGGCCTTGGCGAACCAGGCAGGAACTTATGGTTCATCCCTGCTTGGCAAAGAGGCTTCTGCTCTCAAGGGTCTCTTTGGCGAGATCCGCAAAGCCAAGGAGGAGCTGGAGAGCATGAAAGCCTACCTATGTGAGTCAGAGAAGTTTAAAGATACCGATGATACTACAGGCATCTTCATCAATAAGGTCAGGGAACTATCTTTCCAGATCGAAGATGTTGTTGATGAGTTCATGTACAAGCTTGAGGATGACAAACATGGAGGATTTGCAGCAAAGATGAAGAAGAGGATCAAGCATCTGAAGGTTTGGCACCGTCTAGCTCACAGGCTCTCTGATATCAATGCTGACCTTGAAGAAGCTGCAAAAAGGAAGGTCCGTTATGTCATCCCAGGAATGCAGGGACATGCTGGGAGCAGTGACCATCGTGGCAGATCCACCTATCAAAATTTCAGTTTTGCAAGAGAAGAGGATGTAATCGGTATTGAAGATAATGCAACCAAGCTCAAACAGTGGCTAGTAGGAGATCTAGAAGAAAAGAACTACAAAATAGTAACTGTGTGGGGAATGGGTGGTGTAGGTAAAACTACTTTGGTTGACCATGTCTACAGGATTCTGAAACTTGATTTTGATGCTGCAGCCTGGGTAACTGTGTCACAGAGTTACCAAGTTGAAGACCTTCTAAAGAGGATTGCGAGAGAGTTTGGCATTTTAACTGATGCTACTAACATGGAAACTAGAAGCTTAGTTGAGATCATCCGGAAACATCTCAAAGGCAAAAGGTATATCTTGGTTCTTGATGATGTTTGGGAAAAGGATGTATGGATTAATTATATCATGGATGTCTTTCCGACAAACTGTACCAGCAGGTTTGTCCTCACATCAAGAAAGTTTGAAGTTGCATCATTGGCAACTAGCAATTGTAGTATTAAGATGGAACCTCTAGGCAAAAAAACACTCTTGGAACTTATTCTGCAAAGCAGCTTTCTGGAATAGTGATGGCAAAAGTTGCCCATCAGAGTTACATGATCTGGCGACAAAGTTCTTACAAAAGTGTGAAGGCTTGCCTATTGCCATTGCATGCATGGGACGTCTATTGTCTTTCAAACAACCAACACACTCTGAATGGGATAGTGTGTACAAGGAGTTAGAATTGCAGTCAACTAATAATGTTCTCCAAGGTATTGATAGTATTCTAAAACTCAGCTTGGAGGACCTTCCATATCAACTAAAGTATTGCTTCTTGCATTGTGCAATATTCCCAGAGGATTATGAACTGAAGAGGAGAAGATTATTTAGGCACTGGATTACCTCTAGATTGATCAAGGAAGAGGAGAACAAAACACTAGAACAAGTGGCCGAGGGCTACTTGAATGATCTTTAAACCGAAGCCTACTGCAAGCTAGTGGAAAAATGCATCTGGACGAGTGATATGTTGCCGAATGCATGATGTTATCCGCCATCTTGCCCTTCAAAAAGCAGCAAAAAAGAATGTTTTGGTAAAGTTTATGAGGGTCGTGGGACATTTTCGGTAGATGTAACTCGTAGACTGTCAATAAATAGCACTAATAGGCCATTGAATATATCTGGTGCAACACATCTCCGTGCAATCTATGTTTTTACGAGTTCTGTTAGCATTGATTTGCTGAGGTCAATCATTACATCCTCAACATTGTTGTCAACATTGGATCTGCAAGATACTAAAATAAAGATGCTCCCTAGTGAGGTCTTCAGCTTGTTTAATCTGTGTTTCTTGGGTTTTCGAAATACTCAAATTGAGATTCTACCAGAGGCCATTGGAAGATTGCAAAACCTAGAAGTACTGGATGCTGCAAACACTTGTCTATTATCTTTACCAAAGAATGTAGCAAAACTGAAGAAGCTTAGGTACCTGCATGCATCTGTAAGTATCAATGAAGGATATTTCTGTCGGTACAGTGGAGTAAATATGCCTAGTGCCATAATAAAGAACTTAACAAGACTTCATACTCTACAAAATATCAAAGTTAGCTCAGAGACTTTGCATGATGTTGCAGCTTTGACAGAGTTACGGACATTTTACGTTGACGATGTGACAAGTGAGCACTCAATAATCTTGTGTAGCTGTCCGTAACATGAGCAATCTTGTCAGTTTGTCAATTACTATGTCAAACGAAAATGAAGTGTTGCCATTGGAACAACTTAGTTTACCAGAAACTCTTTCTAAACTCTTGCTGGTTGGGCAGCTAGAAAAGAAACGGATGTCTCAGATTCTCTCTTCCTGGTTGCACCTTAACTATCTCACTTATCTATGGCTGACATTCTCCAAACTAGATGAGAACTCATTTCCTAACCTCATGGTGCTGCGTAATTTATGGTCACTTCACCTTTGTAAGGCTTACGATGGGAAGACATTATGCTTCTCTGTGCAGTCATTTCTAGACTGAAAGAACTATTTATATGGAATGCTCCGCAGCTCAGCCAAGTGGAAATAGAAGAAAATGCACTAGGAAGCCTTGTTAAGCTATGGGTTGCAGGCTGCCCAGAGCTGAAGCGCCTCCCTCATGGCATTGAGTACCTTACAGTGCTTGATGAATTATATTTGGGACATGCTGCAGATGAGCTTGTAAAGATCCTTACGCAGGAAGGTGAAGCCAAAGAATGCAAGGAAGAGCTAATGAAGATTAGCCACGTTAGAGTGGCGGTTTATAGTGTAATTGGGGAAAAACTTTGGCGAAGAGTCGCCACCAGAAAAGGGAATGAATTCGCTGGCTGAAGGATTGGATCCTAGCTACTATTTCAGAAGTGCATGTACTAGGTACGGTTTTTACCCTGCTTGTTTATTACTAGAAAAATTGTGCGGCCTTGCCGCGCATGGCCATCCTTAGCCTATTTTGTTTTCTTTGTAGTTAGGTAGATGAGCACGATTAATGGTAACTGAAATGTTCTTTATGCAATACATTAGTGATATTTTCCTGTCCTTTTTGCTTTTTGGCCCTTTTGATGGGTGAGGAACCAAAACTAACAGTATATGAGCACTGGTTAATCTTGTGTAGCACTATCTGTAACCTGAGCAATCTTGTCAGTTTGTCAATTACTATGTCAAACGAAAATGAGGTGTTGCCATTGGAACAACTTAGTTTACCAGAAACTCTTTCTAAACTCGGACTGAATGGCCACCTGGAAAAGAAACAGATGCCTCAGATTCTCTCTTCCTGGCTGCACCTTAACTGTCTCACTCATTTAGTGCTGATGTTCTCCAAACTTGATGAGAACTCATTTCCTAGCCTCATGGTTTTGCGTAATTTGTGCTTACTTGAACTTTCTAATGCTTATGATGGTAAGACATTATGCTTCTCTGCGCAGTCATTTCCTAGACTGACAGAATTACAGATCAAACATGCTCCACTGCTCAGCCAAGTAGAAATAGAAGAAGATGCACTAAAGCCTTGTTAAGCTATTGTTTTTGGACTGCCCTGAATTGAAGCGGCTCCCTCGTGGCATTGAGTACCTTACGACGCTTGATGAATTATATTTGGTACATGCTGCAGATGAGCTTGTAAAGGTCCTTAGGCAGGAAGGTGAAGCAAATGAATGCGACGAAGAGCTAATGAAGATTAGCCACATTAGAATGGTTGGTTTTAGTGTAACTGGGGAAAACTTTTTGCAAAGAATTGTAACCAGAGAAGGGGATGCACTCGTGGCTGAAAACTTTAGATCCTAGCTACTATATTTCGTGAGTTCGTGTACAAGGTACTGTTTTTATGCTGCTTCTTGTTTATTGGACTAGCCGGATCACAACTGTGGCTCTTAAAATGCCTTGTCTGTTTCATTTCCTCAGGTTGTTGCTGATTTTGTTGGTCTGCATTGGACCCTTGGTGATTCATCAGTTCAGGGGTAAGTGGACATGTATTGAGCTAGTGATCGCAGAAGCAGAGCACAGGACAACCAGCCATCATGAGCAGGGGAAGTGACTGAATTCTCTGCATGGTTGCAGATTGCTGAAAAGTGCCAATCCGAATTTACTAAATCTGTTGGCAAATTAAGCGCAAACACTGTTGTGATTTTAGTTGCTTCATCATGTCATTTTGTGCCTGGTGCAGAGACCAGAGAGTCCATGCTCTGGGATTCTATTTAGTCTCTCTGGTTCTAAGAGATTGGCTTGATGTCCTTTATGGAATTATGGGGTGAGCATCTTGCCATCTCCCAGGTTTGTAATAAGTTTGTCAAACTCTTTACTTCTCAGTTTTGCTGAACATAACTTTCTTGTTTGTCAATGCTTTCTGTTGTGTGGAGCCAAAACTCGAATTTCCAGTTAGCAGTATGTTTATGAGTAATTTGATTGTATCAATGGAATATAATGGGTGTGATTAGCCTAAAAGGCTACTACTCCTATCGCATAACAATTTTATTAGTTATTTTACTAAATGATACCGTACACTGTAATAGAATCCAATAGCCAAATTAGTATCTTTAGGCTGCGCCCTGTTTAGAAATTGGCAATTATGTTCTTTTTAGTTGGTAACGTGAGTATATGGCTTCTTTTCTAGCTATATGAAGCATACCCTGCTGTCGGTTACTTGATATGCAAGAATATTGTTGTACTAAAGCAAAGCATTTAGTTTTTGCGGCGCATCAACTTGATGAAGTAGATGAACATAGAGTTAGCATGACTCTAAGCATGTATTGTTACCAATTCTAGGGCATGGATTGCCCATGGTTGTTTGAGTGCCTGTCGGCTGCTGGCTTTGTTCTGCTTTGGAGAACTAATGAGGATTAGCCACATTAGAAGGGTTCTTTTAGAGCAACCGGGCAAGACTATTGGCAAAGAATTGTAACCAGAGAAAGGAATGCATTCGCTGGCTGAAGGCTTGGATCCTACAGTAGCTACTATTTCAGGAGTTCACGAACAAGGTACTGTTTTTATGCTTCTTTATATTGGAACACAACCGTGGCTCTGAAAATGCCTCAGGTTGCTGCTGGCTTTGTTCTGCTTTGGACCTTTGGTGGTTCAGTTCAGTGGTTATTTAGTGTGGACATGTATTGAGCTACGACAGAGGAAGACATCTGCCCATCAGCAAGAGAAATGCCTGAATTCTGCGTGGGTGCAGACTACAAAATAGAGTGTCAATACAAATTTACTAAATCAGTTTGTGAACAAGCACTATTGTGATCTTAGTTGCTCTGTCATGTTGTTTGTGGTGTATATCGGAAAAAAAATTGTGCCTTCGCCATGGCATTTTCTAGGAATATACTCCTAGAGTGAATTTCAATCTTGCTAAGATTAACAAATGATAGAGTTTATCGGTTATGTAGGAAATCAATCGAAAATAACTACATAAACATAAATGCAAGGGAGGAGAGAAACTAACGTAAGAAAGTGAGATATATTTATATGGGAAAAAAGTTCAATCAACTAAAAAGAATTAAAAATCTGCTGGAAAAATCTATCTAATTTAAAATCATGCGTTGCAACAAGCAAGGTGTGCATGTCCTACATGTGGGGCCAACTATCCTGCCGCACAGCACAGGAACAGCCTCCCTGCCATGTGGGGCCAACTTGTAAGTTACAGAGCATGTCCTACATGTAAGTAATCTCCTCTTCCAACCTCCCTACCTTTTCCCTGTTCTTCTCATCCCAACTGGCCGACGCTCCCATGGCCGCCTCCGCCTCCGCCGGCGGCTATCTCTCCAGTGCCTCCCTCGTCCCCACTCCCACCCCAACCCCAGCTCCTCGCTTTCTCCGCAGGAGAAGCACCAAGCCCACCACAGCCCACCACACGAGCTAGCCGCACCCCCAGACCAAAAAAGCCGCCTCCTCTCTCTCCTGCGACCGTGGAGTCATGGAGAGGAACCTATGCAACATTGCATCCTCATCGCCAGGGTGGTGCGGGACTACGGTCACCCCCACCTCGTCGACTCTATTGGCGCGCTCAAGCCGGTGCTCCAGAGGCTCCCCCGACGAACAGGTGGTGTGCGGCACTTCATCACCAACGGGTGGTTTATGGAATATGGATACAGCTCTTTTAACTCGTTTGTGTGTAGTTGAAGGCGAAGAAGACAGAGTTACGTTCCTCTATGTCCGTGTTCATTCACTCCAGTCCAGAGGTGTTTGCCGTGGTACTGACACACGAAGCTTCTAGGAGCTGAGGATGCTTGGGATGTGGCATTTCGTGGTTGAGAGAGAGACCTCTGCCAGGTCAGTAATCCAAGTCGCATAGCCTTTAATTTCCTCTTTTGCTTCGCTGGAAAACGTATTGTATCTTTGGTTTCTCCGAACCTGGTGTGTGTGTGTGTGTGTGTCTATATATATATATATATATATATATGTTGTCAGTCTCATCTGACAACTGAAGCAAAATGTCGTTTTTGCATAATCGGCCTACCAGCACATGCTAAATATTTCTTCAAGCTTTGCTAATTGGGCAGTAGTAAGTAGTGACACGTTATTGGTAAGTAAATCTATAAACATATGCTCTGTTTTCTGGGAACAGAGCAAGTTTGGGTGTGCTGCTATTGTTCTCTTACAGAGCAAGTTTTGGCATGGAGATGGTACTAGGCATTGGCTGTGCCCATGCAATTGGCGTGCTGCTAATATTATGGGCTTGATTGATGCAATTGGAGTATTTGGGCCCTGTCTATTTGGGGTTCTCTTCTCCATTTTCCCTAATAAACAGTGACTAGTTTGTCAATTACTGCACCGATTGAGATTTCTCAACAACGCATATTCTAATATTTGTCTGCAAGCCTGAAAACAGCCCGCTTGTTATATTGTATATGGCCCACTTGTTACTATGTGATGAACAAACAATATGAATATAACAATGCAACAAAGCTAGCATGAACTGCCAAGGACTAGTGACAAATGATCCATTGGGAAATCAATGGTTTCATCGCCTAGCTACTAAGAAAATGCAAGGCGAAAAGGATACAAGAACAATCACTAGTAAAATAAAGGCTTACATTATGTCACATGCTAGATAAATGAAGCAAAATTTCATTTTTGCCTAACCGGGCTACCAACACATGCTAAATATGGTATTCATTTTCTTGATCTTGCTACATTATTGGGCAGTGATACGCAGTAACACGTTATTGGTAAGAAGCACATCTACAAACATATGATCTATTTTCTGGGAACAGAGCAAGTTTGGGTGCACTGATTCAAGAAATAACTAGTTTGTCAACTACTGCACCGATTCAGGTTTTTAAGCACTGCATATTCTTATGCCATCTGTGTATACCTACTTTTTGGACTGACTAGCCCATTTAATTGTTCTAATAATTGGCTGTAAACAGACTGCTTGTTATAATGTATACATAGCACACTTGTTACTATGTGATGGACAAACAGTATGAATATATGAGACCAACTATAACAATGCACAAAGTTAGCATGAACTACCGTACCATGACCAAGGACTAGTGACAAATGACTGACTGGAAAAACAATGATCTCATCGCCTAGCTACTAAGAAATGTAAGGTGAAAGGATACAAGAACAATCACTAGTAAACTAAAGGCTTATATCATGTCACCTTTTTTTCGTGATCGGGCCATTCACCCTATCACCAATCTCATCGCCTACAAAGAAATGTAAAGACAAAAGATACAAGAACAATCACTAGTAAAATAAAGGCTTGTATCCTGTCACCAGCCCCTTATATAAATCCTGGCATTGGTTTCTCCTTTATCTCACTCATTTCTCTGCTGCTGGTTACCCCAGTCAATCAGCACAAAGGACAAGAGGATAATTAATCAAACTAGCATCAGTGTCGGACCAACATTGTGAAGACACTGTCACACTTCCCACTAAGCTGCAATAACACCATGCACATTTCTTTTTGTTCCCTGTTCGAGGGCCTCATGCAGCATCTTCTCGCATAACATAACTCCTTCGCTCCAAATAGTAAGGATGAAATTGGATTGAGCAACAGCAAGTCCATCTGCAAGGCATGCTTGTTTCCTAGCTTCACTGTTAAGGTATCAAATTTAACCAGTTCAAAGTTTGTTCAGTTTTGGTTCCAAGGTTTAGATTAATTGTTGACCAGAAAACAAGCTCCACAAACTGGCTTCCTCATATTCAGGTATTATCCTGTATCAAAGTTCAGTACCCATTTGCATGTCCAGATTCTTAAGCTGAAAACAAGTTCCAGAAATTGACATGATTTGTGAAATTCACGCATGTACAGATTGAGGGTTTTTTTCCACGTGTCTCCTCTGTTCAACAAGTTAAAGAAGAACCACTTTATTAGTTGCAGCTCTGTCGGGCATACCTCCTCTGACCAGTTTAAGGCTTGAAGCATACTATCAAAGCATAATTGTTTGCATCTGTTCAGGTAACCCACTACCTAATTTCACTGGTTCAAAATAAAGTTTGGAATCTTTTCTTTGGATGTCCAGATTATCCACTAGAAGCTAGCTATGAAAATTGAACTGATTTCTGAAATTTGGGTATGGCAGCCTGCTGGCGCCTGTGATTCTCAGCACTCAAAAGAAGTCCACACAACTACCATGGCCAGGGCTGTTGTGGGGAGTGCTTATGGGCAAGCTCGGTGTGGCCTTGGCGAACCAGGCAATAGACTATGGTTCATCTCAGCTTTCTTCCAAGGAAGCTTCTGCTCTCAAGGGTCTCTTTGGTGAGATCAGGAAAGCCAAGGATGAGCTGGAGAGCATGGAAGCCTATCTGCATGAGTCAGAGAAGTTCAAGGATACCGACAAGACCACGGACATCTTCATCAACAAGATCCGAATCTATCTTTCCAGATTGAGGATGTTGTCGATGAGTTCATGTACAAGCTAGAGGACGATAGGTTTAGAGGATTTGCAGGCAACATGGCGAGGAGGATCAAGCATGTCAAGGCTTGGCACCGTCTAGCTCACAAACTTCATGATATCAATGCCGAGGTTGAAGAAGCCGCAAAAAGGAGGGCTCGTTATGTCATCCCGGGAATGCAGGGGACGTCTTTGGGAACAAGTGACCATCTTGCGAGATCCGCCAATCAAAATTTCTTTTTTGCAAGGGAAGAGGATGTAGTGGGCATTGAAAGAGAACGCAACCAAGCTCAAACAATTGGCTAGTGGGTGATCCGAAAGAAAAGAACTACAAAATAGCCACAAGTGTGGGGAATGGGCGGTGTAGGTAAAACTACTTTGGTTGACCATGTCTACAAGATTGTGAAACTAGATTTTCATGTAGCAGCACGGGTGATTTGTGTCCACGAGTTACCATGTTGAAGACCTTCGAAAGAGGATTGCAAGAGAGTTTGGCATCATAACTAATGCTACTAACATGGAAATTAGAGGCTTAGTTGAGATCATCGGGGAAACATCTTGAAGGTAAAAGGTATATCTTGGTTCTTGATGATGTTTGGGAAAAGGATGTATGGATTAATATCATGGATGTCTTTCCAACTAATTGTACCAGCCGGTTTGTTCTCACATGAAGAAAGTTCGAAGTTGCATCATTGGCAACTAGTAATTGCACAATTGAGCTGGAACCCCTAGGAGTAGAGCACTCTTGTGAGTTATTCTTCAAAGCGACTTTCCGGAATATTGATGACAAAAAGGTGCCCGCCAGAGTTACATGGTTTGGCTGCAAAGTTCTTGCAAAAGTGTGAAGGCTTGCCTATTGCCATTGCATGCATAGGACGTCTATTATCTTTCAAACCACCGATATACTCGAATGGGATAGTGTGTACAAGGAGTTAGAATTGCAGTCATCTCATAATGTGATCCATGGTGTCGATAGTATTCTAAAACTCAGCTTGGAGGACCTTCCGTATCAACTAAAAGAATTGCTTCTTACATTGTGCAATATTTCCGGAGGATTATGGATTGATGCGGCGAAGGTTAATTAGACCTTTGGATTACTTCTGGATTTATCAAGGGAGAGGAGAATAAAACACTAGAACAAGTGGCAGAGGGCTACTTGAATGATCTTGTAAACCGAAGCCTACTGCAAGTTGTGATGAAAAATGAATATGGACGAGTGAAATGTTGCCGAATGCATGATGTTATCCGCAATCTTGCCCTTGACAAAGCAACAAAAGAATGTTTTGGTAAAATTTATGAGGGTCATGGGACATTTTTCGGTTGATGGGACACGTAGACTATCAATAAATAGCAACAATCGGCATTGAATCCATCTGGTGTGACACTTCTCCGTGAAATCTATGTTTTTATGAGTTCTGGCTGACATCAATTTCTTTGAGGTCGATCCTTGCAACCTCAACACTGTTGTCAACATTGGATCTGCAAGATACTAACATCAAGATCCTCCCTAATGAGGTCTTTAGCTTGTTTAATCTGCGTTTCTTAGGTCTTGAGATACTCAAATTGAGAGTCTACCCGAGGCCATTGGAAGATTGCAAAACTTAGAAGTATTGGATGCATCTGGTACTTGTCTAATATCTTTGCCAAAGGATGTAGCTAAACTGAAGAAGCTCAGGTACCTATATGCATCTGTATGGACCCATGAAGGATCCTTCTTGCATAACCGTGGGGTAAAGGAGCCTAGGGGCATAATAAAGAACCTGACAGGACTACATGCTCTGCAAGTGGTTAAAGCTTGCTCAGAGACACTATATGAAGTTGCAGCTTTGACAGATTTACGAACATTTGCGGTTGACGATGTGACAAGTGAGCTGTTAGAGGAGTCAATGGCCTATTGGGCCTTAGCCCATTAGGGTTAATTAGTGTCCTTGCAGGGGTGAAGTCAAACCCTCTATATAATGAGAGGAGATGTATCAATCTAAAATTAAGCAAGAGATTAAGAAGGAAATCCATTCTCTCTCTTGCCGGCCGCGGCAGAGCCCCCGACGCCGGGCGTTAAGCGCCGCGAACAGCCCCAAACCCTAGCCGCCATCTCGTGGAACAGTACCCGCGGTACTGTAGCGCCGCGGGTACTGTAGCGCGACCATCGCTGCTGCCCTCTCTCCCTCACGATCTCAGCCCCAACGACGTTCATAACATGAGCACTCAATAATCTTGTGTAGCGCTATCCGTAACATGAGCAATCTTGTCAGTTTGTCAATTACTTTGTCAAATGAAAATGAGGCGTTGCCATTGGAACAACTTAGTTTACCAGCAACACTTTCTAAACTCGGACTGGCAGGGCAGCTGGAAAAGAAAAGGATGCCTCAGATTCTCTCTTCCTGGTTGCACCTTAATTGTCTCATACGGTTATCTCTGGTATTCTCCAAACTTGATGAGAACTCGTTTCCTAACCTCATGGTGCTGCGCAATTTACGCTCACTTCACCTTTCTAAGGCTTACGATGGGAAGACATTATGCTTCTCTGTGCAGTCATTTCCTAGACTGAAAGAACTATATATATCGGGTGCTCCGCAACTCAGCCAAGTAGAAATAGTAGAAGATGCACTGGGAAGCCTTGTTAGGCTATCGTTTGCAGATTGCCCAAAGCTGAAGCGCCTCCCTCGTGGCATTGAGTACCTTACGACACTTGATGAATTATATTTAGAAGATGTTGCTAATGAGCTTATAAAGATCCTTAGGCTGGAAGGTGAAGTAAATGAATGCAAGGAAGAGCTAATAAGGATTAGCCACATTAGAAGTGTTCTTTTTATTGCAACTGGGGAGGACTTTTGGCAAAGAGTTGTAACCAGAGAAGGGAATGCATTTGCTGGCTGAATGCTAGGATCCTAGCTGCTTTTTCCAGAGTTTACGTACATGGCAAAGGTATGGGTTTTACGTTGCTTCTTGTTTATTATTGGACATGTATTGAGCTACGATGGAGGAAGCACAACCGTGGCTCTTAAAATGCCTCGCCCGTTTCACTTCCTCAGATTGCTGCTGGCATTGTTCTGCTTTGGACGTTTGGTGGTTCAGTTCCGTGGTTAGTGGACATGTATTGAGCTACGATGGAGGAAGCACAGGACATCCACCCATCACCAAGAGAAATGCCTGAATTCTGCATGGGTGCAAATTATAAAATAGAGTGTCAACATACGAATTTTCTAAATCAGTTTGCGAGCACTGTTGTGATCTTAGTTGCTCCGTCATGTTGTTTGTGGTGTACATCTAAAAATAAAAATTTGTTTCTGGTGCAGAGACTAGAGAGTGCTTGCTTTGGGTTTTCTTTTTAGTCTCTCTGGTCGTTATGGATTGGCCTGATGACCTTTTTATGGGTAAGGCATCTCCCAGGTCGGTAATAAGCTTGTTAGTCTTCTCGTTTTGCAGAACTTAATCTTTTTATTTGGTGGCGGTTTCTGATGTATGGAGCCAAAACTTTTGAGTTTCAACTAGCAATTTGTTTTTATTTGATGGTGCTTTCTGATGTATGGAGCCAAAACTTTTGAGTTTCAACCAGCAATTTGTTTACGAATGATTTTATCAGATGAATGGAATATGGGTGTGATTAGCCTAAAAGGCTGCTCCTATGACATTGTCATTTTAATTGTCAAAAAGATTCATTGTGTACTATGAATTAAGGGCTGAATACGCAGGTTTAGGGTGCACCGTTCATAAATTGGCAATTTGTATGTTCTTTTAATTGTCACTGCCTAATGACATTTCTTAAAGACTACTAGTGTACCTCCTTGCATAACTGTGGCAGATCCATTATACAAATATAAGTCGAGAAAAATATTCAGTGCAAACCACATTTAAGTTGATCATGAAAACCCTCTACAAACATATTTAGGGGTTTTCTAGAAAAAAAAAATACAGTGATGTCAAAAAGTTTGAGATCAAAATCATTTTGTAAGAATTCAAAATTGTTAGAAATGTATTGAACATTAATTTACGGAGGGAGCAAAGTTGAAGTGTGAACTCTAACGCGATCTTCTAAAAAATATGAGTGAATAGTTAGTGTTGTAACCATGATGACATAGCAACATGATGCTCATAGGAAGAGGCAGCATATTGTTGGGACCTTGGAGCGCCCGGTATTGCTGGTATCGGGAAGCTAAGGAGTTCATGTAGTCATGTCCAGACGACGTAGGCTCGGCTAAACTTCATTAACAAATATTGTGCCTCTAGTGTCATAGGTGATGTTGCATGTTCATCTCACTAGATCCAATCATTCAATCATCGCTTTTTTTTTTTTTTTTTTTTGGGAGAATTGACCCTCTATCTGGACTCATTTCTTAAAAAGAAAAAACAGCCACAGGAGTCGAGGGTTGTATCCCTGGTTAGAGTGATGAGGAAAGACATGGGCCTAGGAAAGAATATGTAAAGGTCTTAAACGAACATGTTTCATCACCCTTGTTGAGAAAGTTCCCACGTCCTGCTAATCATGGGGGTTTGACCCAAAGTGCAGTCGTTCTCAGCCCAACAGAACATGCTCATATATATAGCTTGGAATGTTGAGGATGATGTGAGATGGAATCGATGAATCTTTTTTTAGGTTGTGTTTGATATGTAGGGACAATGAGGATGGGGTTCATGGTGTAGAAAATATTCTAGGAATATACTTTTTTTGAGGTCAGTTCTAGGAATATACTAGTAAATCAAGGATATCCTTCGGTCGACGGCAACCTATTGGTGTAGGCCACGCGGGAGTGCTAGGTGTGCATGCGTGGCCCTTGGGGCCTCACAGGGAGGGCGTTGCCAATAGGGCAAGACGATGGTGCTGTCGGTCCATTTTTTTTTAAGTGAATATGTAAATTTCATTACTCAACCATATTAGCTAAATCGCTTGACACCGAATATTAGCTGACATGGTTGAGTAATGGAATATGTAATACAATTTGGCACTTCGGCCTTACAACCTATATATAGCTACTAATTAATGGGCTACTCGATTAGAAACGCAAGGTGCTTCACATGTAGATGAGTAAAAATTTTCGGTATTAACTCCTTTAGCTCATGGACTATTCTCGTTCCCTTGGAAATAAGGAGAAAATAAGAAAATGACGGACAGGCCACATGTGTCAGACAGTTGATTCTATGTCCTGAGACCCTAGCTAAAACCAAACAAAGAATTCAAAGGAATTTGGCTTTGCAGCTACGAAACAAGGTCGATCCTATCTAAAAAATAAAGATGAGACCATTCCATCCGTTACTATCCCCAAAAAAATCAGAGATGTCATACAATCCAATCCTATGTGGCCATGAATGAAGAATGGTAGGTAGGCGTGGGCCAAACCCCAGGTCGGGTGATCCACGCCCGCGTCGGGTGCGCCGAATCCATGGTGGATGCCTCGTGGAGTGCCACGTCAGGACAAAAGCACGCCGAATACATGATGGACACCTCATGCAAGGCCACATCAACCACCGGGATGGGTTTAGACCTGTTTGAATGGCCCGGCGAGCCCAGAACAAACTCAAAAACCAAAAATACAAATTGGGACTTTAGCGACACTTAAGAAGATTCCAAGGACCTAGAGTGAATTCCACTCTTGCTAAGATTAATAAAGGATAGAGACATAGAGTTTATCGGCCATCTAGGAAATTAATCAAAATGAATCATAAATAATTGTATAAACAAAACAACCATGCAAGGAAAGAGAGAAATTAAGAAACTAACCTAAGAAAGTGAGTTATTTTTATTAGGAGGGGGGTGGAGTTCAATCAACTAAAAAGAATTTAATCTGTTGGAAAAATCTTTCTAATTTAATAAAACCAATAATCTATCTAATTTAAAACCATGCGTTGCAACAAGCTACATGGAAGTGTCAGTCCCTCCACCTATCCTGCCGCACAGGCACAGTCTCCCCTGCCATGTGGGGACGACTCAGTAAGTTTTTTTTTTTGGCATGTCCCACATGTAAGTAATCTCCTCGTCCATCCTTCCCTTTCCCTGTTCTCATCCCAACTGGCCGACGCTCCCATGGCCGCCGCCTCCCGCTCGGCGGCTCTCTCTCCACGGCCTCCTCCTCCCTCGTCCCCACTCCCACCCCAGCCCCAGCTCCTCGCTTTCTCCGCAGGCGAAGCTCCAATCCCACCACACGAGCTAGCCCCCACCCCCAGACCAAAAAAGCCGCCTCCTCTCTCCTGCGCGGCCGCAGCAACTCCCACCCCCACCCCCCCCCCCGCCCCCGCGTCGAACTCGGCCGGGTCATGGAGGGGACCTGTGCAGTCTCAACGCCTGGGTGGTGCGGGACTACCACCGCCGCTCGGCTTGGCTTTGGCTGATTGAGACTGCGTGCATGTTTCTATGTAGGCACGGTTCCTCTCTCTCTCCGCGTTGGCTCCAGAGGTGTTTGCCGTAGTGCTGGTGCGCGAGGCGGTGAGGATGCTGCATTTTGCTGCTCAGGCCTCTCCCATCCCAGGTCTGTAATCCAAGTTATAGAGCCTTTAATTTTCATTTCGCTGGAAAATATTTTGTGTCGCTCAACCAGCTATATGGTGTCACTGTCACATAGACAGGCTAGTAGTTGGAGCTCCTTCAGCTTCATCTGATAAATGAAGCGAAATGTTCTTTTTGTCTAATCGAGCCAGCACATGCTAAATATGGCACTAATTTAATATAGCTTTTTGGGCAGTGGTAACGTTAACATGCTATTAGTAGTAAGTAGACCCATAAACGTATGCTCTATTTTCTCAAAACAGAGGAAGCTTTGGTGTGTTGCTCTGTTCTCTTGGGAGAGCAAGTTTTGGTGCAGAAATGGTACTAGCCATTTACATCTGTCCTACTGTGGAGCCCCATGAAGGGCAGTTCTTACACGTGCTGCTAGTCTGCCATGTCGGTGACTCGCCTCGAGGGAGATCAAATCAATACAAGGGGGCCTGAGACGTGATGATGCAGTTCAAACACTTGGAGTATTTGGGCCCAGGCTTTCTGCTATTTGGTATTCAGCACTTGTGCCCTTTCTTTTCTTTAATTTTTTCTCTTTCTTCCAGAGAAGCGAAAGACCAATTTTCTTACAGGTTGTACACTCAGCAATTATGTTTATTGCTTCTTTGTTGGCATAGTTCGACTTGATTTACATGACTTAATTTATTTCGGCATCTAGTGTTCTCACAAAAATCTCAAAAAGAAATGGCTGTTTGTCAACTGCTGCATCCATTCTGATTTTTTAACACTGCATACTCATGCAGTCTGCAGAATTTTTTATTTGAGGACCACTTGTTCCAATAATAATTGTTTGTCAACAGACCACTTGTTAATTGCTATAATGTACATAGCCCACTTGTTGGTTGTTACTCTGTGAACAACATGTCTTCCTGGTCGCTGTTCTAGGTTCTCTTGCAGCATCTTTGCTCGCAAAACACAACCACTCTGTGCAGCGAGGTTGACATTGGATTGGGCAACAGCAAATCCTTCTGCAACACAAGCTAGTTTCCTAGTTTCACAGTTTGTTCAGGTATCAAATTTCACCAGTTCGTACAGTTTGTTTAATTTTGGTACCAAGTTTGTTGACCTGAAAACAAGCTCCAAAGACTGGATCAGATTCAGTGTCGAAGGAGATTTTTCCTTCATTCATAGGGCTGCAGGAAGATTCAGCTTCTTCTCCTTCTATCTCTCTTGTAGTTGTGTGTCACCGGTCATCATCCTCTGGATGCTACAAGGACCAGCAATCTGCAACCATTCATACTTTCTTTCTGGCATCCTCGTATTCAGGTATTATCCTCTCTCAAAGTTTGCTCAGTACCCATCTGCATGTCTAGAAGTCTAGAATCTTAAGCTAAAACAAGCTCTGAAAATTGACTTGTTTTGTCAAATTCACTTGTGTACAGCTTCAAGTTGTTCAATCTATTAGTCGATTCTCGCTGGGCGTTCCTCCTCTGACTCGTTGAAGCATACTATCACTTAAAGAAGAATCGATCTGCAGCACTTGTTTTCGTCTCCTATTCAGGTAACTAACCACCTAATTTCAGCAGGTCAAAATAAAGTTCTAACTAAATCTTGCTTTTAAAGTTAAGATTATCCAATACAAATACAGCTAGATCTGAGAATTGAACTTGTTTTTGAAATTTGGATACGGCAGATATGTGTGCACACCTGTGATTCTGAGCACTCAAGGAAGTCCCCACAACCACCATGGCCGAGGCTGTTGTGGGAGTGCTGATAGGCAAGCTAGGTGCAGCCTTGGCAAGAGAAGCAGCAACCTATGGAGCAACCCTGCTTTGCAAGGAACCTTCAGCCCTCAAGGGTCTTTTTTTTGGCGAGATTCGCAGAGCCGAGAGGAGTTGGAGAGCATGAGGGCCTACCTGCGTCAGGCAGAGAAGTTCAAGGATACTGATGATACCACTGGCATCTTCATCAAGAATATCAGGGAACTTTCATTTCAGATTGAGGATGTCATCGATGAGTTCATGCACATGCTGGAGGAGGACAAGCATGGAGGATTTGCAGCCAATATGAAGAAGAGGATCAAGAATCTCAAGGTTTATCACCGCCTAGCTCACAAGCTCCGTGATATCAATGTTGAGATTGAAGAAGCTGCAAAAAGGAGGGGCCGTTATGTCATCCCAGGGATACAGGGAGACATTGAGAGCAGTTACCATCAAGCCAGACGACCCACCAATCAAAACTTGTATTTTACATGGGAAGATGATGTAGTGGGTATTGAATATAATGCAACCAAGCTCAAGCAATGGCTACTAGATGATCTGGAAGAAAAGAGCCACAAAATAGCCACAGTGTGGGGAATGGGTGGTGTAGGCAAAACTACTTTGGTTGACCATGTCTACAAGATTGTGAAACCGGATTTTGATATTGCAGCCTGGGTAACTGTGTCACATAGTTACCAAGTTGAAGACTTGCTAAAGAGGATTGCAAGAGAGTTTGGCATCATAACTGATGCAATTAACATGGAAATTAGAAGTCTAGTTGATATCATCCGGAAACATCTTGAAGGCAAAAGATATATCTTGGTTCTTGATGATGTTTGGGAAAAGGATCTATGGATTAACAATATCATGGAAGTCTTCCCAACTGATTGCACCAGCCCGGTTTATTCTCACATCAAGAAAGTTTGAAGTTGCATCATTGGCAACTAGTAATTGCAGAATTGAGATGAAACCTCTAGGAGATAAACACTCTTGGGAGTTATTATGCAAATCAGCTTTCCGGAATAGTGAAGACAAAAGGTGCCCATCAGAGTTACATTATTATTTGGCTAGAAAGTTACTGCAAAAGTGTGAAGGCTTGCCTATTGCCATTGCATGCATAGGCCGTCTATTGTCTTTCAAACAACCAACACACTCTGACTGGGATGGTGTGTACAAGGAGTTAGAATTGCAGTCTGCAAATAATGTGATCCATGGTGTCGATAGTATTCTAAAACTCAGCTTGGAAGACCTTCCATTTGAACTAAAGAATTGCTTCTTACATTGTGCAATATTTCCAGAGGATTACGAATTGATGAGGCGAAGATTAATTAGGCACTGGATTACTTCTGGATTCATCAAGGGAAAGGAGAACAAAACACTAGAACAAGTGGCAGAGGGATACATGAATGATCTTGTAAATAGAAGCTTACTACAAGTTGTGAAGAAGAATGAGTTTGGACGATTGAAGAGTTGCCGAATGCATGATGTTATCCGCCATCTGGCCCTTGACAAAGCAGCAAAAGAATGTTTTGGTAAAGTTTATGAGGGCCACAAAACATTTTCGGTACATGAAACACGTAGGCTGTCAATAAATAGCACCAATATTATTGTGCCACTGAATCCATCTTCAGGTGTGACACATCTCCGTGCAATCTATGTTTTTACTAGTTCCACTGACATCAGTTTGTTGAGGTCTATCCTTGCATCCTCAACATTGTTGTCAACATTGGATCTGCAAGGTACCGAAATCAAGATGCTCCCTCGTGAGATCTTCAGCTTATTTAATTTGCGTTTCTTAGGTCTTCGAAATACTAAAATTGAGATTCTACCGGAGGCTGTTGGAAGATTGCAAAACTTAGAAGTACTGGATGCAGATTGCACTGGTCTACAATCTTTACCAAAGGGTGTGGCAAAACTGAAGAAGCTTAGGTACCTATATGCATCTGTGATTGTCAGTGAAGGATCTTTCGGGCGTACGTTGGAGTAAAGGTGCCTAGGGGCACCATAAAGAAAACTGACAGGACTGCATGCTCTTCAAAAAGGTGAAAGCTAGCTCAGAGACTCTACATGATGTTGCCGCTTTTGACGGATTTCTGAACGTTTGCTGTTGATGATGTGACAAGTAAGAACTCATTACTCCTATGCAGTGCTCTCCAGAACATGAGCAATCTTGTCCATTTGTCAATTACTATGTTAGACGAAAATGAAGTGTTGCCATTGGAACAACTTAGTTTACCAGAAACTCTTTCTAAACTCGGACTGAATGGGCAACTGGAAAAAGAAAAGGATGCCTCAGATTCTCTCTTCCTGGCTGCACCTTAACTATCTCACTCATCTGTCTCTGTTGTTCTCCAAACTTGATGAGAACTCATTTCCTAGCCTCATGGTGTTGCGTAATTTATGCTTACTTGACCTTTCTAAAGCTTATGATGGGGAGACATTATGCTTCTCTGCGCAGTCATTTCCTAGACTGAAAGAACTATATATATCGGGTGCTCCGCAGCTCAGCCAAATAGAAATAGAAGAAGATGCACTAGGAAGCCTTGTTAAGCTATGGTTTGCAGAATGCCCAGAATTGAAGTGTCTCCCTCGTGGCATTGAGAATCTTACAACGGTTGATAAATTATATTTGTTAGATCCTGCAGATGAGCTTATAAAGATCCTGAGGCAGGAAGATGAAGCAAATGAATGCAGGGAAGAGCTAGTGAAGATTAGCCACATTAGAAGGGTTGTTTTCAAATCAAGTGAGGGAAACATTTGGCAAAAGAATTGCAAATAGTGAAGGGAACACATTTGCTGGCTGAAGCCTTGGATGCTAGCTGCTATTTCCAGAGTTCACGTACAAGGTGTGGGTTTTATGTTGCTTCTTGCTGTTGAAC
Organism: Hyparrhenia diplandra; assembly: GCA_015847255.1. NCBI lineage: Eukaryota > Viridiplantae > Streptophyta > Magnoliopsida > Poales > Poaceae > Hyparrhenia > Hyparrhenia diplandra. Next base: position 97,785 of record JADLZK010008666.1, read on the forward strand.
CGTGCAGAACACACTGCCAATATTATGTCTCATTGATATCTTTTACCTCAGGTTTGCTCCTGCCTTTATTGGTCTAGCAATCGAGGAAGCACAGGACATTAGCAAGCCCATCAGCAAGGGAAGTTCCTGAATTCTGTATGCGTGCAGATTGCGTAATAAAAGTGTCAATACAAATTTACAGATCAGTTTGCGAATTAAGCACAAAGACTGTTGTGATTTTATTTGCTCCTCCATGTCGTTCGTGTTTAGTCTCTGGTCCTAAGATATTGGTTTGATGTCCTTCATGAGTGAGGCGTCTTCCAGGTTTGTAATAAGCTTGTCAGAATGAATTGCGAATGGTCCTCATCATTTTTGTTGATTTCTGAGCTGTATGAATGAAGAGGAACTATTATTTTCTTGTTCTATGGGAGCTTTATTTTTCTGAATGCTAGTATGTGTTTACGTTTCTGTTTGGTCATGAATGTGGCACAGTGGTATGTTGTTATGAATGGTTTCGTGTTGCTTCATGTCCTCCATGGTGGGGCTGGCATTAAACTTAAAGATTGTTCAGTTTCTGCTGTGCTGAACCTGGCTTTCTTTCCTATACGTTCTTCATTTTGGTGCTTTTGGTTTGTCAAAATCACTTCGGTTTGGTATAAGGTTTGACGTGATTTTTTTTTTTTTTTTTTTTTTTTTTTTTGCCTGTCCGGATTTAGTTGACCTTAATTAATGTCTTTTTTCAGCCATGTCAGGGTCATGACTCGTGCTTGATCATATTGGGGCTAAAGGAAAGTAGAACAACATAGACAAGTGCATTGCATACTTACCGAAGATTCCAAACGCGAGGCTGCCTACTCTGTTTTCTCGAAACAGAGGAAGTTCCGTTCTTTTACTCTGCTTTCTGGAAACAGAGCCAGTTCAGTTCTTTTACTCTGTTTTCCTATCTTAAACCATAATGTATCTAGTTTGACCCGTGCATGTGTCGACCAATGGGAGCCACCCCCAGCTCTGTCGATGGGGGCACACCCTGCGGCTGTACATCATCACTCTGCCACTCCCCACCCGACAGTAGACCTGAATCAGTTGTACGTATGTTGTTCCTGTCTCGTCTACCAAGTACCAAGATTAAGGTTTTTTTATTCTTTATTTTTAGATGCACAGTAAATATATGGTGCACTCAATTTAGTTGTCAAAATTCGAATTCGTCTTAATTATCTTGGCGAAAAGGCACAATTAGCCATTGACGTCGACAATTCTATCAATTCTATATTATTAAAGTATTTTGATTTGATTGCACATGATTTTGATCCAACTCGCATGGGAGAACCCGCGGATCTTCTTATATCACAGGCGTGGCCAATGACTTGCAGTGTTGGACGGCTCCTCGTTTCAACAAGTTCCCCTGCCTGGGAGTTTCACCAGTTCAAATTTTTTTCACATCCATTTAAGGTTGCAGCAGGACGCAAAGATAGACGTACATTCTCAAAAACAAAAAATCGCGAGCCGCGAGATTGACAAGAGGAGGTGTGCCTTCCTGTTGACGGGCACGGAGTCGGCGGCCGGCGGCAGGTGCAAGATCGCGTGGCTCGTTGTATGCTCCCCAAGGAACTCGGTGGACTCAGTCTCCCGGATCTGAGGGTGCTGGGCTTCGCCCTCAGGCTCTAATGGCAGTGGACAGGCCGGACAAATCCTGACTCGGCTTGCTCGCTCGTGCCTGGACCCCTAGAGCCGGCCATGGATGCTTTGTTCCGTGCGTGCGTTGGTCTACGTCGTGGTGGGCGATGGCAATGCTGCACGCTTATGGACAGATGCCTGGCTGCCAGATGGTGCCATCTCCAGCTCCACCCCCTAACCTGTTCAGAGTGGTAGGTTGCCGTAGGCATCGCCGATCAGTCTGCGAGGCACTCGACGGCAACCAATGGGTGCGCGACATAACCGGCGAGCATACCCGGAAGCCGTTCTTGTGGAGTTTGCTGAGCTACCGCCGAAGCTCGAAGGGGTGTGCTCCATCCGGATACTCCGAACCGTTTCTTGTGGAGGTGGACGAGTAATGGCGAATACTCTACCTCCTCGGCCTACCAGACATTCTTCATCGGATCATTAGAGCTTCTTGGAGCCAGGGAACCGTGGCACACCTCGGCACCACCAAAGAAAAGTTCTTCTTTTGGATTGCCGTCCACGGCTGCCTCTAGACAGCTGAGCGTCGGATGCGGCACGGCCTGCAGCCATTGGCCGACTGCGCTCTATGCTCCCAGGAAGTGGGAACCTAGGACCACATCTTCGCTAGGTGCGTTCTCACTAGGGAACTGTGGTTCCGGCTAAAGCTGGGCTGCAGCACTTGTGCCCCACTGCGGACCCGCTTGCTTGTTGAATGGTGGCTTGACTCCTGGGCGCAGCTGTCTGAACCTACCATTCCGAAAGGGATTCGATTCAATTGTTCTGCTGGTTACTAGGGAAGTATGGAAAGAGAGAAACCGTCGCACCTTCGACAATGTCACTACCACGCCGGTGAGGTTGCAGGTTCGAGTGCAGGCCCAGGCGGAGGAATGGTGAGCGGCGGGCTTCAGGAGCCTAGCCCCGCTCATTAACGCGGTTCAGCACCAAGTCTAGGGGCTCTTGTGTTGGTTCTCATTTGTTGCAAAATAGTTTCTTAAGGGTAGTACAACAGCTCATTTGTAGCCCCATTAGAGTCGACGATTTGTGTAATGTGTTGCCACTACTAGCGTCATGGCAGCTCATGGACCGACCGTTGTGGATGTAACAAACTCTAATTTCTCTTAATGCAGTATGTGCACAATGCACGTTTTTTAAAAAAAAATAGAGGCCCTAATAGAGTCTCCACATTACTCCCTATGAACTCTAGAAAAACAGAAAAATTTTAACAACAATTAGATGTGTATTTATTATAACTAATTATGTGTTTAGTTTTTTAATGCGGTGATTATGTAAATCATAAACTACAGATGGATGTACAATGCAGATCGGCGCGGCGGAGAGTTCATTCGTGGGGTGCGTGAGTTCCTATGTGCGGCCCAAGCAAACAAGCGAAACGGTTTTATGTGCTGCCCATGTGCCATATGTAGGAATAAGAGGGAATTTCCAGCTCACATACCCTTCATTTACACCTGTATCAGTCGGGATTCATGCCCAACTATGTTTGTTGGACCATGCACGGAGAGACCCGGTGTCATAATGGAAGAAGGTGAAGACGAAGAAGGGGACAACGACAATGTTATTGCTGAATATGCTGATTTCATAAATGATATTGCAATGGAGTAAGATGAAGAGGAGGTAGCAGCAGGAGATGAGCCTGCTGATGGGCTTGGTCAAGCTATTCGTGAAGCACAGAATGAATGCGAAAAAAAAGGAGAAGATAAAGTTCGAGCGCGTGCTAGAGGACCACAAGAAGTTGTTGTACCCAAAGCTGTGATGCAGGGGCGAAAAAAAGATGGGTACCACACTAGAATTGTTGCAGTAGAGATTCCCGATCTAGAGCTGTAGCCCGGCCGGGCGCATCTTTCACCAACCCTCGTCGGCGCATTAGTTTACCTTTTTAGTATAACCATACCGCGACTTTGCCGTTTAAGGCGATGATTCTTGTCTATGTGCTTTTGTGCGTCGGCCAATTGTTTTGGCTAAAGTATTCGACGTGTAAAACTCTATTTTACTTTAATGCAATACATGCCAATGGATACGCTTTCGAAAAAAAATCTTATCTTACTATTATTTAATCAGAGGCCTTAATAGAGTCTCCACATTACACCCTATGAACTCTAGAAAAACAAAAAAACTCTAGAAATGTTCACAAAAATTAGAAACATCCGGCCATCAAATCCAAAAGCCTCTCACAATTATAGCCATTCGATGTATTTCATTTTTTGAAAAACACATTTGCCATGAAGAACACGTAGGCACCGGTGACGAAGGCGGTGAGGAGGGAGAACTGCCACACCGTGATGCTTCTTGGGGCATGCCGCTCCTTCGAGCATCCGCAGCTTCCGGAGGTGTCTGCTTACCGGTGCTTGTCCCGAAAGAAATGAGTGGGTCGCCGAGGAAGGACTGGTCATCGAAGGTGCCGAATTGGGCGGTGGTGGGGACACTGCCGGTGAGAAGGGGGTTGTAGGACACGTTGAACTTGGTCAGGTCCGTGAGGTGGCTCAGACTCTCCGGCAGCTCGCCGGAAAAGCTGTTGTAGGACAGGTCCATCATCTCGAGGGACAGAATGTGGCCGATCTCCGACGGGATCGCGCCTGAGATGTCGTTTCTCGAGACGTTCAGCACGACGAGGGGGAGCCTGCTGATCTCCGGTGGCAGCCGTCCAGTGAGCCGGTTGTCGTCCAGGTAGAGCAGGCTGAGGCTCACCATGGCGCCGATCGCCGGAGGTATGGGTCCGGATAGCTGGTTCCTGGACAGCTGAACGTACCCGGAGATCATGTAGGACCTCACCCGTGACGAGGAGTTGGTGGAGACCGGAACGATTACATATCCCTTGAGGATTCGGTCCCATATGGCGCGGCAGTTCTCCCGAGTCATGATGGAGTACTCGAAGCTGAACGGGGGATAGTTCGCCGGGATCCACCGCCCTCATGGCTTGACAATCGCCGGAGCCGGTGAGCACGCTTGAACTATTCCGGTCCTTGGCGAACGTCGGTCCGGGGTTCCTCCCTATGTTTGCCATCTCCGGCGGGATCTTCCCGGTCAGCTTGTTGTCGGCCAGGTTCAACCAGAGCAAGCTGCTGCATTTGCCAATTTCTGACGGAATATTTCCGGATAGCTGATTCCCAGCGAGCGTCAGCCACAAAAGCGACGTGAGGTTCCCTATGGACGCCGGTATCCGACCAGAGAGGTCGTTGTAAGACAAGTCCAGTGCTTGGAGCTCGATGAGACGACCGTACGCCGGCGGTATCCCGCCGGAGAATTGGTTGTAGGCAAGCATTAGGTACTTGAGGCTCTTCATGTCAGCCACCTCGGGGGGGGAGCTCGCCGGTGAACTCGTTGAAGCTGAGGTCCAACCACGCGAGCGGCGGTAGCTGGAGCACGCCAGAGGTGACGATGCCGCCAGTGTATCTGTTGTGGTGCAGCACAAGGTACCCTCAGACTCGCAAACTTGCCAAAGGTCTCTTGCACGTCGCCTCCAAACATGTTGTTGCTGATGTGTCTAAGAACTGAAGCTTCGTGCAGTTCGTCAGCGCCGGCGGTATCTGGCGATCGAATCTGTTCTTCCCGAGAACCAGCGTCTCGATCGAGGCGAGCTTCCCAATTCCGGCCGGTATGAAGCCGTTGAAGCCATTCCCCACAGAGACAGGTACGTCAGGTTCGCGCACTTGGCGATGGAGTCCGGGAAGCTTCCAGTCAGGTTATTCGCTGACAGGTCCATGGACTCGAGCTTGCACCCGTCCGGGAACGTGGCCGGCGGTACGTTCCCGGTGATTTTGTTCTCGGCGACGCTGAATTTCCTGAACCTCGCGACGCCGGGCCACAGCTCGCCGGTGAAGTTGTTCGAGCTGAGGTCGACATACTCGAGCCTGGCGCAGCCGTCGAACATGCCAGTGATATTGCCCGTGATAGCGTTGTTGGAGACGTCGAAAACAGCCAGGTCGGCGGCGCACATCGCCGTGAAGTTGGCCGCGACGCTGCCCGACAGCCGGTTCCCCGACACGTCGAGCGTTGTTAGCCTGGTGAGGCCGGACAGGTCCAGCGAGCCGCTGATGAGGTTGTGGGAGAGGTTGAGTCGCACAAGGCCGCTGCATTGGCCGATGTCGCCGGGCGCGCTGATGCTGTTGTCGGAGAGGTCGAGCTCGGTGAGCGCGGGCAGCCGCGAGAAGTTGCCGAACGCCGGGCCGGAGATGCTGGAGCTGGACAGGTCCAGCGACGTTACGCGGCCGGACGCGTCGCACCGCACCCCATGCCACCCGCACGGCGACGCGTCCGACTCCTGCCACGCCTCGTAGGCGCCACGGTTCACCCTGTTGTTGTCCTGCAGGAAGCGCTTCAGCTCCATCAGCACCTCCTTGTCGTGGCCACCGCCGCCGCCGGTCTGCGCGTCGGTGGGCATCACCGACACCTCGCCTTCAGGAGGACACGCGACGTGATCGCCACAGTTAGACGCGCAATTCGACTCCCACGCGAGGAACATGGGAGCTGAGTCAGCTGACGAACCAGAAGAGAGCAAGAAAGAACAGAGCGCCGAATTCTAACCTGCGACGAGGAGCAGGACGAGGAATCCGAGGAGCAGCGGAGACATGGCCGTGCTTCCCGAAATCATGAAAGAGGCCGAGGCGAAGCGGATGCACCGGCAACAGGGACGACGTGCCGAGTCGCGAGCAGACTCCACATCCACACGCTCATGCGCTGTCTTCCTCTGTTCTTGTGCTGTCGCTTGGGTTCACCACTTGCTAAATCCTCCACAGGTTGGGGTTTCTTTCTTTCTTTCTTTCTTTTTTTTTTTTTTTTTTTTTTTGGTGGGGGCATTCAGCTGCAAAAAATTTTTTTTTTTTTGGTGGGGGCATTCAGCTGCAAAAACAGAGGTTCATCGTCAGGGGGTTTTGCCAGGAACGCCTCACACAGTGACATTGGCTAAAAAAAGAAGTTGTAGTGCTGACTTTCCATTGACCTTAGGAAGGTACAGGGTTACCCACGATGATTTCGTGGTGGTCTGCGTTTTTATACCGACCGGACCCCAAAACCGCCGGGGTCCGGAAGCGGTAAACCGTCCGGTTCGGTAAACCGCCGGTAACGGACGGTTTCAAATTTGAATTCGTTTGAATTCAAAGCGGCGCAGCTTAAGCGTAAGAGTCCGGTTTACGGGCGGTTTTGGAATTTATACCACCGGTTTGAGCGGTTTACCGGCGGTTTGAGCAGTTTGAGCGGTTTTTCAAAATTCAAAATGTAATTTTTTTATAAAATGCTAAAAAATTCCTAAAAATACTTCATGATTTGTAGAATCCAATGATGTCAAAATTACTTAAATTTGAGTGTGTTTAGTATGTTTTTCGACCTTCATGATTTAATGGGCTTTAATGGGCGGCTGTGTATTTTTCTTTTTTTTTTTTTTCAAACTTAGATTTGAAATTTTTATACCAAACCAACTCCAATTTGACAAATTTTTATACCATTGGCTTCTATAAATCACGAACTATTTTCTGAGAATTTTTTCAACATTTTTTTCAAATTTTAAATTTTGAATTTGACTTCTTTTATACCGACCCGTCCGCAGAACCGGACCGGGCGGTAAAAGCGGTAAATCGCGATTTACCGCGGTAAACCGAACGGTAAAAAACGCAGGTGGTGGTGCTTGTCCCATACACGGTCCTGGGAGTTGCAAGTGGAGAAGTGGGTCCATAAAGATTAGGAGAAGATCCACAAGCGACCACCGGGGCGGGCGTGCCATGATGCCAGGTGTACCACACCATCAAGGCAACCTTAGTCTCGAGGCCTACGCAAGAAGATATGTATATCTTATCCAAATTCTGATGCGCAACTTTAAATACTTTAAATATCTTAGTCTAACCATCCTACTTTTTTTTTATGACACAGAGCAGGCACATGGCGTGCTGAGCATGCTCGAGGCCTTTGATTGCTCCCACATGGGCAAGGCGAAGGATCCGCGGTCGTGTACAACCAGGCTCCGCCGACGTCTACACCGCCTCACTCGGTACACAAAAAGCGACAAGGGAGAGGTCTTGGGGAAGGCTTTGATCCTCGCGGCCACAACATTGATGGAAACATCGTCATGATGGCCGGAGGAGGGAAGAAGCATGGGCGGTCTTGGATGGGCGACAGCGTCATCAACCCGGCCACCACTTCACATCTCTCGACCTCCGATCAAAAAGAGCAAAAGCTCGGGGCCCAGCCATACGCGCCCAACCACTTACCAAAGCTACGATCTCCCGACTTCGAGGTAATTTATTTATTTTTATTCAAGGTTGATTTATCTTTACATTCTATTTCTCTAGGATCTAACTTTGTGTTGAAACAGGCCCGGAGATAGAGGAAACAGAAGAGGCTCGGGAGGAGGAGGCCGAGGCGAGGGAGCGGAGGGCTGAGACGGACGACGATTTAACTTGGAAGCTCTCCTAGCGCACGTCGCGTGTTGGAGGCAAGGTTGGTGAAGAGCCGCCGCCACGGATGTCCTTCGGCTCCACTGCGGTCTTCCCTCCACCGCCCATCTTCGGTCCACCACCAATCTTCCCTCCACCAATTGGAAGCTCTCATGTGAGTTTGTCTACCTTAACTCTTAATATGCATATATGAATGTGAATGGAAATGATCTGGAGTTTCGAATGCACCATGAGATGTGCATATGGACATGTGGTTGTCAGCCATCGAGCCGTTGTTTTGTTGCAGGTTTTGGAAACCCCTCCATGCAGGGGAGGTGCTGTCAAAATTTCTAACAATTTATCTTGCTTTTTTTTCAAGTCAATAGAATCTACCTTGAATTTTGTCTCACAAATGCAATATCTTTTCCTATGTGCAGGATCAATCTCATGCCTCAAACCCATCTCCGAACCAATGTCCTGCGGAACCTTGGCAACAAGTCTGCTTGAGCAACAAGGCGGTAGCCAAGTTGGCCGTGAAGTTGTGATGATTTAGGTGATGAACTTGTGTACTTGAAGTTGTGGTTGCACTCATGGTTGAACTTGTGAACTTGTGACTCGTTGGATTTTTATGTAATATATGTGCTATTAGTGGATTATTGCGTCATATATGTGATATATATGCAATCTATGACATATATGTGTTTATATGCAATATATATGTGGCAGATATGTGTTGGAACAAAAAACAAAATTCTTTGCCATGAGAATATGCCCGACTCACGGCAAATCGACCATAACTTTGCGGTGAGCTGTCCTAGTGCTCACGGCAAAAGGACATTTTTTCCCCGTGAGCCACGCCGTTACGGCTCACGGGGAAAGGCGTGGAAACGCCGTTTAGGTTTTACCTTTCCCATGAGCCGTAAATGGGGTGGCTCACGCCGTCACCCTAACCCCCCGGCCCGCGTTAGGTTCTTTCCCGTGAGCTAAGGGGTACACGGAAAGCCTAAGCCGTGAGCCCCACATCCGGCTCACGAGAAAGGCTCTTTGCCGCCGGGCCATCTTTCCCGTAACATCTTAGCCGCGGAGCAACTCATGGGAAAGAACACGGCTCCGATAGTGGTGATAAGCGGTCGTTTTAAATCGTCAAAACAACCGGATTATATGCGTAACCGTAAGATCTAACTTGGTTGGCATGGTATCCCCCCTCCCTCCACAAAGCTCAGAAGCCGCCGCCCACTTTCGGCCGAGGCTCCCAGCTCTCTCCGTGGGATAGTTCCCGTGCCCCGGCGTGGGCGGCATGGGCGCCCCCGGCCCGGTGTCCCCGGCGCGGTCGCGGCCGCCCCGCCGCAGTGCGGGCGTCACCGGCGTGTGGCCGCCGCGCCGCGCCCCTCTGCCCCCACCTCTACTTCCTCTGTCGCCATCTCCCCAATCCCACCCCACCCCCGGCCCGGCTCCCTCCGTTACGTTAATAAGAGATTTGCATTTGTTCTGAAATTTACGAAGAATTTATGATATTATTTCTTTGATATTTGTCTTCCATAGAAATACTTTGTGAATTTATCGAAAATTTGGTATATTTGTTTGCATTCCATAGATATACCCATGGTGACTTGGGGAATCTCGGGACTGCCGGTGGTCGATCCTTCGGAGGTGCTCATAGGGGGTAGGGTTTGCGACGTGTGTTCTTAGGGGTGAGTGTGCGTGCGTGTTGTGAGCGTCTGCGTTGTACTGTGTAATTCTCAAAAAAAAAATTACAATAACAAAATCATTGTAAATATAGTAATAGGATGGTGTAAATTTACCTATAAGACCGTGTAAGTGAATGTGGAAAATCTGGTTGTTTTCAAGGACTAAAACAAACGGATATTTAGTACACACTTCCATAATAATTCATTAAGGACTGCCGGTGGAACTGATTCTGTCTTATATTATACTAACTTATTTATGTATGAAAACTCATATAATTAAGTAAACTTTGCAAGATTGTGGAAATAATATTTTGATCGGAGCAAGTACAATACATGCGCTGGATATTTTCCCGTCAGGTCAGCGACGACGGCCGCCCTTGGTGACGACGCGACGCCGTACTCCAACGCGACTAGCTAGTACTAGTGACCTGGCCCACACTAATTGCGTGTGATGACCGGCAAGACGACTGACTGACTATAGGCGGCGACTGCTCATGCATGGACGGGTTGAATATTCTACTTTATCTCCTGAAACAATCGACCGGCAAGTGCTCGGCATTATCTAGCGCAATGTAATCTTGCAATTCAGTAATTGTTTTTCAAATGAAACCTTTGTAACCATTCCTGGATAATTGAGTCAACTATCAAATATACTAGGAGAATTCCCCACGTGTTGTTACGGATATGAAGTAGGAATATATATAGATCATGTCATTAGGGAATTAAAATGCTTAAGGCCAAATTAAAACTGCTGTAAATAAAATGCTAAAAACAAAAGCATGATAACTGGCCCAGGCTGAAAGCACGCAGGCCTCAACCTGGGCATGGGCTGGCCATCTGGTCCATGAAGCCAGGCGGATAGGGCGGAGACCCCAACCACCCAGCCGCCGCCGCCCCTGGCTCCTTAAGCTGACGGTCACTCCTCTAGTCGTGCGATGCGCTTGTAAATGCGCCATGAGGGCGCTCGGTGCGCACATCAGGGCGTGCAGCGTGGGGGCAGCATGCTCGTAGGCCAGCGTCGCGCGAGGAAGGAGGGCGCCGGTCCGTGCATCGCGAGGGCCGCATGGTCAGGCCACGCAGGGCGCTGGAGCGGAGGCAGCGATGACGGCGCAAGGGGCCGGTTGTGCGCCCAGCGGCAAGCTGCGGGGGAGGACCGCATGGACGCTGAATGTCGGCCGCCGAACCCCACGCGCCCGGCTCCGGCGCCTCTCCGGCGACCCGCGAGAGTGGAGGTGAGCAGCGTGCCTCTCGAAAGTCGGCCGCTTCTCTCTCTTTTGTCCCCTTCCTCTCAATCGCGTCCGAAGTGCGAACGGGCAGGGGCATGGCACAGGCGGCGCGGGGTGGCCGGGCGAGGATAGCAAAGCCAGAGCGAGTTATTTATCGAGTACAGCGGCAAGGACTTTTTGTTTCCAAATCGCAAAGTGCCTTCACAAAAAAAAATCGCAGAGTGCTTTCATAAAAAAGCGGAGCATTCATGACAACTACATGGCCATACGAAACGAAGCGATGCGGCGATACCATAGGGCGCAGGCAGCCGGCCATTTTCCTGAAGCTAGATATTACAAAAGCTTTCGACTGACGCGATGGGAATACCTGCTCCTCCTCCTCGAGAAACTAGGCTTCCCGCGACGTTGGAGGGATTGGATTGCGGCCCTGCTTTCCACCTCCACAACAAGGGTACTACTAAATGGTATCGGCCGCCAATCGGACATGGAAGAGGGCTACAACACGGAGACCCGCTCTCACCCCTTCTTTTCGTCATCGCAATGGAGCCCCTACGAAACTCCTCGACCTCGCAACCGGCGAGGACACCTATCCAAACTACGGGGACGAACGACAAAGCTAAGAGTGTCGATGTATGCCGACGACATGGCTATTTTTATCAAACCAACTAGGAGGGATGTGCTGTCCTTATCCCAAATGCACGAGCATGTTTGGGGAGGTCACGGGACTAAAAGCGAATTTCGTAAATCAACGGTCATCCCAATCCGGTGCGGCGGCTAAACCAGATCGAGATCCTAGCCGGGTCCCCCCGTCAGCATCACGAAGTTTCCCAACCAAATACCTAGGTCTCCCGCTAACTCCCATGAGGTGAGGTGGGTGGACTTTCACCGTTGGTTGACAAAGCTATCAATAAAATCTCGCCCGGAATGGGCGACACATAAACCACGCAGGGCGACTCACACTAGTGAAAGCGGTGCTTACGGCATAAAGCGATCCAGTTCCTCACCACGCCTAAGATGGCTGTGGAGACAAGTGGTCACCAGGGGAAAGCCTCGCTACCTGAAACTCCATCCACAAAATGGACAAGCTACTTTTTCACGGCATCCACTTCTGTGACAATTGGCGATGGGGCCAAGGCACTTTTTGGGCGACATCATGTGAAATCTCATGTTTGGTTTTGGAAATTGATGACACCTTGTTATGCTAATCCTTTGCTCTAAGTGTGCTTATGAGATAGGATGGCATAGACGACGTGGAGCTATATGATCATGAACATGGGCGATGGTGATGGACATGATGGATCATCGAGCTCACGTGTTGGAAAAGAAAATCCCGGAGATCAAGGCAAAGGTATAACTTGATAGGGTTTTATTTTAAGTGATCGAGACACTTGGGAGAAAGTGTGATCACATTATAGGATAGATAGCCCGACTATAAAGAGGGGAAACCTTTAATTGCAATGGTTATCTAGTGCCACTAAGTGTGAGTCTCATTTGCATATAATTATCGTTTAGTGACGCGGTGAGATGCACGAGAATAATCCCGAAAAAATATTTGTGAAAAGCTAACTTAAGTGCCACAATTTATTTTGGAATATTTTGTGAAGTTAGCACTTAAAAAGGACGAAAAAATAAAAAGAAGAAAGGGGCTGCATCTGGAATTTCTTGTTCAACCTAGTGATATTTCCAGGGCAGGGCTCTCTGTGGTTGGAAGAAGTGACTCCCCTTCGAGTGTTTCAACAGAGAAGGTGTTCCTAGAATTTGATGGTGCCCGAGCTGGAAATTCTTGTGTTGACGGCGTGAGGGATGGAGTGCTTGTGCACATGCAACCACTGCCTAGTGGGGACCATGCGCCAGCAATAGACAGGAGGCTGTTGTTACACGCGAGTGTGTGAGAGTTTTGAGCAGCCGTGGGGCCCATCCTTGCATGCATGCATAGTTGACTTCGAAAAGAGAGAAGCAGGTCCTTTGTTTCATCGTGAGATGTTTTTTTCTTTTGACAACAAACATAGATATATTAAATATCACAGCAGGCAGTTTACAAAGAGGTCCTCCAAAGAAGACCAAATTACATAAAAGTCATGGGAGCGAAAAGATTAGGGCGACAACCGTCCATGGCGATGGGGACGAAGGAGCCGCCCGGCGGTGGGTCGCGAGGGGCGTCGAGGACGATACACCCGGGTGGAGGCCGCACATAGAGCGTCGGTTGAGAGTGGGCGGTGAAGCCGTTGTTGGAGAAGCACACCGGCCAGATGGATGCGGTTGTAATCGTCGTCGGAGATTGGAGAATCCGCTTGCACCAGGATCCTAGGGGGTGGCGGGCGAGTCGAACCCGCACCGGGGAGCGAGAGCCTTCTTGTTGAAGAAGAAAGTTCTAGGGCTCGAGGCTGCTGTGGAGGGAAGTGGGGGACGGGGGGCGGCGGAGATCTCGGTAAGAGAGAGAGGCGAAGTCGCATCCCGAGACCAAATCCACCAAAAGGTAAGATCATATATGTGTGGGTGTTGCTGTTCGCTCATTGCCGGGCGCGCGCGGAGAGTACCGTGTGGGGCCCTTCTACATGCATGTGGGACCCATTTGTTGTGCTTTTCGAACAGGATTGGTTTTCTTTGCCGGCGGGGCCGCCGCTTCTCGCTTCTTTGCATCTGGTCACCCGTCGCGTGGGCCCCAGCGTCTTTGGCGCGTGTGACCAGCGTGGGAGCTGGGCATACGGTGGCCCTTCGTCGGCTGTGAGTGGAGATGACCGTTGTTTGAGGGAAACGGCCGGCTGTCTTTGGGTAAAGCCCAACGCCTCCCCCTTTCTTTCTCTCTCTCTCTCTCACTCATTATTCTCTCTTGCTCATTCTCTCAACCGAAGAACAAGAAAAGCCAAGAGCAAGCTCCCTCTCCTCTCTTCTCTCCAAATCTTGGGTGTCAACCTTAAGAGAGAAATTGAGAGCCTCAAAAGTGTTGATCTTGTGAGCTTGAAGAGCATCTCCTCCCCTTCCTCTTCCTCTCCTAGCTTGTTGCTCATTTGAGAGAGGATTTGGGGAAACCCTAGTGCATGCATTTGTGATTCGATTTTGTGGCACTAGATTGTGATTGCAATTGGAGATTTCTTGTTTATCTTGGGAATTTGCTTGGTTCCCTAGCGGCTTGGAGTTCGTGGTGGTGTTGAGCTCGAGGCCACACCGGTGGACTTGTGAGGGGTTGAGCCTTTCCCCGCGGGAGATTCGCGAAAGGCATCACTAGTGGATTGCTCGTGGCTTGTGGATCCCCTCTAGTGATTGTTTCATTGAGCTCCCATCGGGGATTTGGCACCGGCCATTAAGCTTGTGGAACATCTAGTGGGTGTATCGCCACAACGGGGACTAGCGTGCCGGCAAGCACGTGAACCTCGGTGAAAAATCATCGTGTCTATTGTCTTGTGCTCGTTGGAGATTTCTTATTGTACACGGTGATTGGCAACAACCTCTACACTCCGCGGTGGTATTGTATTCTAACCTCTTTGCATTACCTTCTCTAGTTTACTTGTGTAGCTTTGCATAGGTTGTTTAGTTGACTAGTGTAGTTTAGCTCCTAGTGGTAAAATTAGTTAGATTATCTTGCTCACCTAGGAGTAAACTAGTGACCTAGCACTTGTGTGGACTTAGAGATATTAGAATTGCTATATTTGACTTGTGGCTTGCATAGCTAGTTCAGTAGCACCGCTTTGTTAGCTTCGCCATCTTATTTACTAATCGGGTTTGCTTAGCGTTGTTGCAAGAATTTTTAATAGGCTATTCACCCCCCCTTCTAGCCATTAGGACCTTTCAAGTGGTATCGGAGCCGAGGCACCGTATTTAGAGGGCTTAACAACCTCACGGTGATAAAATGGCATTGAGTTTTCATGTCAACAACACCAAGAAGGCGCCACCTTTCGATGGCACCAACTTTGTCTATTGGAAGGTGAAGATGACCGCACACCTCAAGTCAATCAATAGAGAAGTGTGGGGTCGTGACCGAGAAGAAGTTTGAGGTGGCAAAGGAAAATGAGCCAACTCCGCTTGAAGAAAAGAAGATATATGCCAATGACATTGCCGTGGAGTGCTTTTCATGAGGCATTCAACGACCGAAGTGTTTGAGCAAGTCAAGTCACTCACCATTACGCGAGGACATATGGAAGAAGCTAGAAGAGTGCTATGAGGGCACTATTGACACTTGTTATCATATAAAATTATTAATCAATTAAACATGAGAAAGGGGTATAAATAATAATAACAACCTAGAATAGGGTGTCACTAACATATTTCCATCAGTTTTGGTAATGTTGTGAATTGCGAGGGACTAAAACGAAAAAAAACAAGCGAGTTCGCGAGCGATGACGACTACGCGGCGTAACGCAATCCAACTCCGAAGAAAGACTCTAGAAGGCTCCGGATTAATCCCGACGTGGACCAAACTTGACACCGAAGAAAACATCATCTAGAAGACTCCAGAAGCCACGACGCACGACGGGACCCAGAGGGGACACCCCCCTGGGCCGATCGGCCCAATAATGGGGCCGATCGGCCCCCTTGGCCGCCAAGTCATCCCATCTTCGGAACCTTCCTCCACCGCCTCTAAGACGCAATCTAAACCGGTTGTTTAACGCCGGGTTTGATCCGAGGGCGTCGGTAGAAGTGCGGGATGGATCCAAGATTAATACCACATCGCCTCTGAAGCTGAAGAGACAGATGAAGACCCATATATAAAGACCCTAGACCCCCTCTTTTAGATCATCAAGTTCTCAATACAACAATAATACCTCAAGATCCAAGTCATTAGAAACATCGCTTTAGGAGGAGTAGCAATCAAGATTAGAACTAGTAGGAAGGGAGAAATCCGCTCCCGGATCGTCGGAGGCCGGCTCAAGATCAGGCCTCGTTCTTGTAAGTTCTTCATTGTAAGTAGTTTTCAAGTTCGGACACATGCTTAATATGAATATCTTGATCATGTTTATATTCGAGATTATTTGTTCTAGTATTTACTTTGATTACACGTTTAGCATAGTTGAATTACTGTTATGTTCATGCATGGATTAGGTATAGCGCTCATCCTTTCGTTCGGAGGGTGAGTGGTAGAGATGATGTAATCGTGGTGATTAGATCTTATTTACCGCGTTTGCACCCTATGTGCCGGGTCGTGTGGTAGATCGTGGTGGCATGACACCATTGAGTCCTTTGCAATCCATCCCCGTATGTAGGCCTAGCGGATGTTATTATTCAGGTTGTTCTAAGTTTCGGCCTTAGTCTTCATGGATTCTGTCCTCATGTTTGGATTTAATTAGTCTTTTCTTCGATGATTGTTAGATGTATTGCACTAATTGAGTAGGTCCTAACTTATAGTTTAGAGTTACATATTGGAGTTTCTAATGCTAGCTAGCCTATGAATTACTATCATCCTTTGCATGACACTTTCTATATGACTATGGTTGAATCTATTTATCAAGAACTTTATCATTATCTTTATTGTGAACTTTGATCCTTGTTTAAGTACTTGATAAGTTTAACACTTTGCACACGAGAGATGACTAGATTAAATGATTAAGATGTTTAGCATCTATGCATAGTTAATTCATGATAGAAGACTTCTTTCCCGTGGTAGATATAAATTCAACACCGGTTCTTACTCCCGGTTAAAATGCTACAATGGTATATTCATATACGTAAACTTTGCGGATACCCGATTATAATTGTTTATTTACTTATTAAGAAGTTATCAAGGCATAGCATGAATATTTTATTCCTTGCATATTAGTAGTTTAACTATAGGGATGACAACCTTTTCGGATATGCTATGAACTGCAATGAATATTTCTTTTAGTTTTATACGAAGCAACATCGATATCTTTCTAAATGCCATTACTAGTTAGTGACATTTGAAATACCAACAAGCATTTTTTGGCGCCGTTCTTCGGGAAAGAAAGTCTTTAGCCCAATAAAATAAAAACATAGGATTAACTTGCATACATCTCTCTCACGCATCGTAAAGTATTAAATTTATCAATTGCTTAAACAAGTTTACCCTCGTTATTATTCTTCCTATCTATTTCAGGGTAATGTATGAAAAGGAATCTTCACGAAAACTTCCAATCCGACCGAGAAAAACTTTTGAAGGAGGCAAGATCAAGTTGAAATCTCAACCCAAGATCACCACCTCGGAAGACTCCTCCAGCGTGCGCGAAGCTTAGCACCCGTGTTCGAAGTCATGGCAAACAAGACCCTTTCGAGTAGTACTGACCGACTACGGCCAACATCCGCGACTGGACCAACAGTCGATGTGGGAGACAAAGCTTTTGAGCTCAAGCCCGCACTCATCAACATGGTACAAGCTAGCCAATTGCGTGGAAAAACCCATGAAGATGCCAATGCTCACCTACAACACTTCCTAGAGATCTGTGGCACCTTCACCATCAAAGATGTCTCAAGTGATGCAATCCTACCCGATACATTCCCATTCTCACTCTTGGGACGAGCGAAGCAAAGTGGTTCTACACGCCAACAAAGACAAACTCACTACTTGGGCACTTTGCTCTACTGCCTTCTGGCAAAGTTCTTCCCTATAGGCAAAACCAATGCCTTACGAGGGAAAAATCTCAAGTTTTCAACAAACAACACGGCGAATGCATTTCGAGAGGCGTGGAACGCTTCAAGACTACATCACTGAATGCCCACACCATGGAATGGAGGCGGCTACTCATGCGGACCTTCTACCACGGGTGTTGGTATTTATTAAGTGCAAAAAGAATATAAAGGGTTCGCAAGCGCACGAGAATATATATACCATTGTAGCTTTTACCCGGGAGTATTCAGTAGTATCGTTATTTATATTTTCCACGGGGAAGCAAGGGTAAAGACTATGATAAATCAAAATCATGTATCTACTAACTTAATATACCAACTAAACTAAAGTGAGGGGGTAAATAATGTATATGATATGAATGATAATTAATAGCACTTAACGAGGAGAATATTATAATATAGAATAGATAGCTAGGTCGAGAGGACAACGGGAGAGATCTAGGTTCTGAATACTTCTCTAGTACTTTGGTTCTTGAATAACTAAGGCATGAAAAGGTATAGCAATCATAAAAAGAACACTTCGGGACATCAGAACACTAGCCGCGGAAAGGGATGAGAAGGGGGCTAGGAAGCTCCGACTCACGGTCCTACAACACCAATCCGAACGTGGTGGAATACGTCGGCCGTCGGGCTGTCACCACCAGGGCTACCACAACTATCCGTGGGATTGGGTGCAATCTAAGGTAACCTCTAGTCTAGACACCATGTCCACACTATTAATTACTACTCTAATCATCATGAATAACCTTGAGCACTCAATACGGCGAAGATCCCATGCAATTATATAACAACTATATTCTAATCAATAAATGAAAGGTATAAAAGTAACTAGAGAAGATAAATATAATTATGGCATAAAGTCTAATAGAGTTGAGATACAAAGATATACCGTAAATGAAGACTTCTCGAGAACCGGAACGAGTTCCGCTCCCTAACTCTCTACTAGGTCTATTCTATTACATTAGTTTTGTCTAATCTAATTCTCGGGCGTCGTGCCTCCATCGATGAGATATGTATTTGATGTATGAGATGTGTACGAGATAGGGGGTCTAGGGGTCTATATATATGGGTCTTCTTCCCTTCCCTTTCGGCGAGCGATCGCGGTACTAATCCGGTGTTTGATCTTAATCCATCTCGTACTTCTACCGACGCCCTCGGATCAAACCGGCGTTAAACAACCGGTTTTGATTGCGTCTTAGAGGCGGTGGAGGAATCTTCGGAAGCGGGGCGGCGTGGCGGAGGTGGCGGCCGATCGGCCCCATTATTGGGCCGATCGGCCCAAGATGGGCCCCCACCTGAGCTGAGCTTTTTGTGGGTGCGTGCGTGTCGTCGTGCCGTTTCGAATTGTATTTGTTCGCGTCAAACGGAGTCCGGATGAGGGAGTTATGCCCGTTTTACGAACCCCGCTCTGCGGCCCGATATCTTCGATTACGGACTCCAAATATGGCAAATGATATATCCGTTTCGATCACCTCGACGAGCTCTTCGCAATGTTGTACTTTGATTCTACATTTGAAGTACTTCTATGTTGCTCTTTTTGTAGGAGTTAGATCGGAGTACGATTGGGACACGTCTTGGAGTCGTATGTCACTCCAATTACAACATTTTCCTGTTTAGTCCCCGAAAATCACAACTTCACCAAAACTGATGGAAATATGTTAGTGACACCCTATTCTAAGTTGGTATTATTATTTATATCCCTTTCTCATGTTTATTTGATTAATAAATTTATACGATAATAGAGGTGTCAACAACGGGCTTAACAACAACACCCGTGAGACCATGGGGCTGCTTCTTTGGAGGTGCTTTCTGTCCCTTACTTTGAATCAAGCTACTGACCTTGTGGAGAAGATGGCTTCTAACCA
>JADLZK010008669.1:0-48918 GCA_015847255.1 Hyparrhenia diplandra
TCCCCAAATTATCAAAGGCTCCATTATCAGTGTCCTAGAGACAGCACAGTTGCTATATATGGAGTGCATATAGCTGGTGGTGGCCGGCCGTTCATGAGCAGCCTAACTCTCAGATGCATTTCCATGAGTAGCTGTTGGATGCCGAATTCTATAGTAGTGCCGTAGTGGTGTCTAGTCTACGGGATACACTACGTCAAAAGCTTACTGTAAGAGCCAGGTCGTTTTTTAGTTTATACTCAGCCGGACTAAAAAGACCTTTATTTAGGTAGCTCTTTAGGTGGATCATATGCAAGCTGTTGTGGGAGCGAATTTGGTTTTACTTTAGGTGGATCATCAAGGCTTTAAATTAATCCAACACGACGGTGATTGTGCCATAATATAAGGTTTTCCTCAACAATATCTGTAAATTAAAGCTTACATGCTCTCTATTTTATTCTAGGGCCCTTTAATCCAGAGCCTTTTAAAAAGTTCTCTTTTCTTCAATTTTGTGGAAAATTTTCCAAAACTTTTGCACAGAATCTTCTCACTTAATTTTTAGGACAGTTTTTTAATTTGTTTTCTTATTATAGGTTAATTTTTTCTAGCGAACTTCTCCGGAGGACATTTCAAGTAATCGAACACTTTCCTTGGAGGATGAGTTAACTATTTATATTCAACTCAATTTTCGAAATGGAAGCAAAAAAAACATACAAACAGATGTCTAATACGTACGAAGATAGGATGGGCTATTTATTTAGTAGACGAAACGATGTAGTAGGTATGCATGTAGCGTGAGAGCGAGTGCGCTGTTGCACACGTGCCATCATATCATAAATATCACATTTTCCATTGTATTTTCTAGTTTTTTGGTGCCTCAACATTTTCGTGAGCTAGTTAAATTTGACTTAGTATATATCCAACATGATCAAAATCTAATGGTATTTATAATTCTCAACGCCCATCAAGTTTCTGGTGTGGTTGAAGACGTGGGAACAAATAAGGCAAATATTCTGTACATCGTTCTCAGAAATTTGTACCGCTTGTGCCGTTTTCTTTGAAAAATACATGGGCAGAATATATACGGAGCGATCAGCTACAACGTCAAGATAAAGTTATTCGTCACGCAAAGCATATATCAGTGGACTGTTTGCACAGTTCAAACTTGCACGCATGTGTCTCCGATATTATTCAGCATAAATATGCGACATAAATATGTGCGTTTTTCCTCACTGATGAGGCAACATCTGAAAGCTTCTGCGATATTATGGGTGCACGGACATATTCGGTATTCAGTTCAGGGTGAGTGTGTGCTCCACTCTTAGCCAATTTGCTTCACGAATAAATAATATTTTTTTTTTTTTTTGTGAGTTTAAGTGTGTTGGGCCGTGATGATGAAGGCCTAGCCAGATGGGGCTGTTACCTTGTGGGCAATCTCTGGTATGCGAGGAGAAAAGCGAGCGGTGCACGAAAATATCTATCAAAGCCCACTCTCCATGCATACCAACTTTGTGGCAAGTCTCGAGCTGGTGAAGTCCCAACCCCTCAAAAAGAAAAAAAACTCGTCAAGCCCCAAAGGAAGGCACGACTTGAAGCACAACGACAAAGCCCGGTTCGGTGGATTCTAATGATCTCTTTCTTCTTAATGAAAAACACGAACAAAGCCCGGTTCAATGGATCCTCACAAGTCACACCAAGCTGATGAAGATAAAAGCTGATGAAGATAAAATGTTGATGCTGCTTTGGCCAAGAATGCAGCAAAGGCCGGCAACGGCTATTACTGAGATATTATTGGGAGATTCGTGGACGCCTGAGTGTGGTTGTGAATGGCAGAATGGACCCAGACGTAGTAGAGATCATCACGTGTAGAGATGGTCTCGCGCTTGCCAGCGATCTGATTCTACGTGATTTCAGACTAGCGTGTGACAACGCCAGAGTTATCAGGAGCATCCACGAAGGGAGCATGGGGCTCATATGGACATGTACTCCAAGAGATCAGAGCTAGATCACCCGGGTTTAATTTTGATGATTTTATCCATGAATGGAGGCAATCAAAGGTCGATGCCCATAGATCACGCAGGTGATGTATATGACAGGTGATGTGTATGCTTAAATGATACAGTACGGTTTCTGATAGTTAAAGATCAAGGCCTTCCAACTGGCAACAATTTCCAACCTGCAAGCTAAAAAGTATTTTACAGTTTTTTGAACACTTTTCTCCTTCCCCACGCTCAACAAGTTAGGCTCAACTTCATACTCTTAAAACTTTGACAAGAACTATACAGAGAAAGAAGCGGCTAGGATTTCGTCAGGAAAATATATACATCTTCAAGTTTGGAAAGAGGACACTGTAGTTCCAGATTTTTGGCATCCACCACTTGACACCGATATATAGATTTGAGCTATGTGAACTCCTCATGTCGTTTTGCATCTTCATACTTTATCAGTGATTCTAAAATACTGCAAAGCACAGACGAAAACAAGCACATGATCGATCTTGATTTCTTAATGACGTAAACAAGAGTCATGTAATAATTAATAAGGACCTGAAAGCGTCTTGATTTCTTAATTTGCACGGCGAAGTGTCTTACAGTTATTGCTCGATCATGAGCCGGAGCGCGAGCACATGCTGCCGGACGCCGGCGCCACGGCCATTCTGCGCTCCTCGGCCCGCGCCCTGGCGCAACGGTAGATGCACGTGACGATCCAGAACGCCCACGGGAGCGCCACGAGCGACAGGCCGACGGCGGGGAGCCAGGCCGGCGCCTCGTTCGGCGGCAGCAGGATGTAGGCCGCGAGGCACGCGCCGCCGCCGAGCAGGGAGAAGAGCAGGAGCACCGTCACCAGCCACAAGCACACGCTGCCGCCCGGCGCACCTTGGCCCTCCTCCTGCTTGCCCGGCATCGTCGTCGTGGTCGTCGGCTCGCTCGGGCACCGGGGCGCTGGCTAGGCGCGCGTCAAGAACAGAGGGGGCGGCGATGTGCGTGGCAATGACATCAACCGGCCGGCTCGCCCAATTCTGAATTCTGCTCTTGAGGGGTTCGTGGATGGAATGGAATGGAACAAAGAAAACGTGCCAAAAAGTTCTGATCTGTTTTCTTGTTCGCCTTTTGTGGATATTGGATTATGACAAGTTAGCAAATGGAGATTTGCGTCGCAGTGATGGCCAAGAACAGAGGAGAGGCCCAGAGCGGATTGTGGACCGAGTTAGTTTTGGACACCCTATAATAGGCCACTAATGGTGATGTCATGCCATAAAAATGGACAGAATTCTGGAAAAAGCTGCGCGCGTCAGTCAGATTAAGTGAAGTTTTTTTTTTTTTTTTTGACAAGTTGATTAAGTGAACTTTGATGTCATGACACGCACTCTCTTCCATACATATATATGCATGACAATGAAGATAGATCAACATCTTTGCAAATTTACACAAACGCAACTGCTGTGCACAAGCGACTCAAACAAGAACTTCACAAAAAGCAAGGAAACAGCAGCAAAAGAAGGATAATAGTTGACTAGTTGATAGGTAATACTAACTCTATTACAAATTATAAGACGTTTGACTTTTTAGCTCCAAGTTTGACTATTCGTTTTATTCTCTTTTTTTTTTGGCAAAATGTCACATTTTTGTTTGTAGCTTGCTTTATTAATAAAAGTCCTCAAGAATAATTTAAGTTTGATAATGTCCGCACAATTTAGGGACATACGAACATGATGAGGTTGAAGAGTATGAAGTCCCTCGATCATACGGCATACACGAATCCTACATCCAACCTCATCATGGGCCACGTGTAATGGTGCTTATACACTGACACGCTAATAAGGTAAAACCCAGTCTTGCTTGATATATATACTATTGACATACCAACATGCATTCATATAGGAAAGACATAAAAAACAAAGAAAAGATTTGACAAACACATCAATGTGAAAGGTTCACCACCATTGCAGATAAACATAATAGGATATACTACATGATCTCAATTCCACAACAATTTGATGTTCAATGATGTTAACGTATTAGACTACATAGTTTCATTTGATCCATCCTAAAAAATTCATTAATGATTATTGTTCTGGACTACATAGTGTCATCCAGTCCATCCCAAGCAATTGACTACAACATGACATGCTTCCTCAATAAAGACGGCAACCATGTCTTCGCAAAATGCCTCCTTTTCTATGCATTAGACATTGAGCCTTCAATTTGGTACACCATAAACAATTTTGGAAAATCAACTGTTTCATCAACAGAAATGCAAACTTGTTTGTCCTCACAAACGCCTCTTCTCTCCCCTATGATACACCCACATGCATCACTAGTGTTAACAACCAAAATCTACAAAATGTTCCAAACAATTCAAAATGGATTGAATCTTGGGAATATGATTAATCAAGGTTAGTAACAAAGGAGGCGTATCCTGTGCAAACCAGTGCAAATTTTGCATCCGGGCCAACGATCTCCCATCCGATGGCAAAAAAACAGGATATGCGTTTCAAATAGATGTGCGAGTTATTACGTTATATCATGATCGATACAAAAATCGATCGACTGTTCCTTTAACCAAAAAAAAAGTTTTTCTATTATCCATGTCCAAACACGGATCCCAGAATTTCTACAATAAATTAGATAGGTAGCTAAGCTAATCTAGTTCCCTATACACACGTTTTTTTTTGTCATCCTACTGCAATAGTTGTATTAGAATGATGAATACCTTGAGCGGTAGAAATAGAAAGAGTTTTGTTAAAAGGAAAAGGGCTTTCTTTCTAAAGGAAGAAATATATTAGTTTGATTAATATTAGGAAATCAAATGAGTGAGGCAGAGAAGGGGAGACGGCGCATTTTGAAAAAAGGCGCTGCCAGCCCCCCTTCACCCCTTTGCGGTAACCCAGTCCAGCCGGCAACCCGGGACATTTTGCAAAGTGATCCTTTTGTCTTCTCGCCCCCGACGCCATCTCCCTCATGCTTTCGCGAGGCGATTGGATGCCACCGCCCCGCCCCTTAGGCCCTCGGTGGTCTTAAACGTCGCCCTAACAGCCCTCAACGACTCACCGGCCATCGTTGCCCTCGCCGGTCCTCGTCGCGCTCGCCGCCCACCAGCCCCTCACCGGTCCTTGCCCGCTTACCGCCCGGCATCCCATCCCATCCTGCGGTCTATGAGGCCAATCGCCCCATCACAAACCATTCCCGGTTGCTCAATAATTAAATATCATTTCAAACGTAATCCAATGAAACCTATATAGTATAGTAGAGAAAATTATATCTAAGAAAAATAAAAACATATTATACCAATTTCATTTAGTGCCAAGAAATAATAGCATACATTTCAAAAGAAGATAGGAATTCTAAACTCGACAAATTTCATAGCAAAGTATGAAACATGGCTGCTACTCCTCTTCGCGGTGACGCGTCCGGTCCTCCTCCCGACCACGGTCCCTCCCCACCCCCCGACGCTGCAGGTCCTTCCCCGACACGGCTAGTCCTCCCCCCCGTCGGCGACCGGGCTCTACTCTTTGCTCCCCACCGCTTGCCTTGCCCTCCTCCACGATCACGGCTCCCCGACGCGGCTGGTCCTCCCCCGACAAAGTCCTCCTCCTCGACGCGGCCAATCTGACCGGCGTCGTGCCCCAAGGTGTGTATGTCCTCCGGTCCTCCCCCACGCTTCTCTCCTCTCCTCTCGTGTCCTTTCTCTTCTCTGTTTCTTTCTGAAGTGAAATCTGAAACACTTTATAGATTGATTCTGATTCCATGGATTTATCTATGATGCATCTGTGAAATTGTTGACTTCATGCATGTATCTCTGCACTTGTTGACTGATTGCATGCATATACTTGTCAAATTACATTGTTGACTGATTGCATGCATATACTTGTCAAATTACGATTCTGATCTGATCTAGTTTTGTTGCATGTATAGCAATATTTGTTTGTAACTTGTTGATTGATGGATTGAACTCAGATGACTGAGGGTCAAACTGAAACTACATCTACAACATAGGGAGCTAATGATCCAAACAACAAGGAAAAGGTCAAGTGCATCTTGTGTGACAAGACAATGTGCGGAGGGGTTTATCGTTTGAAGCGAAATATATCGCCCAAGAAGGAAAAGAATGCGAAGAAATGTTCGGGCACAAAGACCACCAAAAAAGAAGTTCTTTGGAGGCTCAAGAAAAGTGCAAAGAAAGCACTAGATGAAGCAAAAAGGAAGAGAGAGGAGAAGATTGTTCGAGCTAGAATTTAGAGAGGAAGTTCATGTGTCTAGGGTTGGATGTTTAGAGGAGGTGACTTGTGTTGGAAGTTTGGAGCCTCACAAATTAGGCCCCATGGACAAATGGATAAAATCTATTGATCCTACAACAAAGAGATCTGAATCTCGACTCAACTTGAAAGCTGAACAATGAGCTTTGGAAAGAAAGATTACATGAGGTCCACAAATATATTGCAAGATGAGCCTTTAACCATGGTAATTTCCTTGCTATTTTTTTTATTTTAGATTTCAATTTGATCAGGCTTCCTTGCTATAGTACTAGTTTCTTCTTTTTTTAACAACAATTCCATTCAATGCATGTGACAATGATGATTTCAAGCAGACGTGTGAAGCCATTGGACAATTTGGGCCGGAATGGAACCCCCAACTATGTTTGACCTGCGAGGGAAATTGTTGGAAGAAGGATATGGAAGAACCAAGGGTTTCTTTGCAAGAACGTGAAGCTAAGAAGTTGAAGAGTGGGTGCTCTATTATGACCGATGCTTGGTCGAGATAAGACAAGGAGAAGCATAATGAATGTGTGCTCTAATTGTGCCGATGGAACCAGTTTTATTTCCTCAAAAGAGATGTTTGATGTGTCACACACAAGTGAAGTGATCTTTGAACTAGTGGACAAAGCAATCGAAGACATTGGTCCAAATGATGTGGTGCAAGTTGTGACCGACAATGCTTCTAACAACATGGGAGCAAAGAAGCTATTGCATGAGAAGAGACCACACATCTTTTGGTCCTCTTGTGCAACTCACACAATCAACTCGATGCTCCAAGGACTTGGCAACATGCCTCGGTTCAAGAAGGTGATTGACCAAGCAAAGGCATTCACCATATTTGTCTATGGGCGAGACAAGGACACTAGAGTGCATGAGGTACTTCACTAAGGGCAAAGAGATAGTAAGGCCGGGGAGTGACTAGGTTTGCTTCAAACTATTTGACTTTGAATAGCATACAAAGAAGAAGGACCAACTAAGAAGCATGGTGGTACATAATAGTTGGGTAGTTGGGACTCTTTGAAAGATGTGAAATCAAAGAAGGGAAAAAATGCCACAACAACTATATTGAGTGCAACCTTTTGGAAGGATGTGAAGTTGACGTTGGCTATTTTTGAGCCATTGTTCAAAGTTCTCCATTTGGTTGATGGAGATGTGAGGCCATCCATGGGCTTTTATATGGAGAACTATTGAAGGCAAAGAGATAGGTTAAAGAGGCCCTTGGCAATAAGGAGGACCGTTTCAAGGATGTTATTGCTATTATTGATAAGAAGATGGCTGGAAAACTTGACTCTCCATTGCATTTGATAACGTACTTGCTGAATCCCCACTACAGATTATGTTGACCCTTCTACCTTTGATGCTCCTGAAATGACAAGAGCATTTATCAGTTGAGTGGAGTCCTTTTACTATCATGATGAAGACATGCAAGTACAAGCTGCCAACATTGAACTATAGAAATTTCCAGAATAGACTAGGGCCCTTCAGCAAGAAGCTTGCAAGAACTTTTGAAAGCTTTGATTATAATCCAGGTAAAAGTTGTTTGCTAATTTTACATGGTTGTTTGTTGTGTTCATCTAAAAGAAATCTGTTGTACCTACTAACTAATAGGGAGTTTTTTTTATTTCAGCCTCATGGTGGCGGCTTTATGGTACTGAAACACCAGCTCTATAGAAGATGGCTACCAAGACCATCTTTAACAACAAGTTCTTCTTGTTGTGAAAGAACTTGGAGTGGATTTGACGGGGTTAGTACCTATCTGTCATCGAAATTTCAGCAACTTTTACCACCAAATTACAAAACTAAAAGTGATCTTGTTTTTTTATTTATAGGTGCACACTAAGAAGAGAAATAGACTTACTACAGACTACCTCAACAAGTTGGTTTTCATTGAATTCAACAATAGGCTGATGAGTAAGAGAGCAAAGATCAAGTCAAAGAAAATTACTGATGTTCTCTTGTCTAGGGATACAACTGAAGCTCAAGGTTTCCTCCAAGAGAATGGAGATGCTTGTGCATTAGTTACCTTTAGAGTTGAGAAAGATGAGGAAGAACTCATGGGAGATACAGGGATACCTTGGTCTGTGTTTGGAGATGCAGTGGGAGCAGAATAACAACTAGAGCTGTGTAGAAGTGTAAGGGTGAGAGAGCTGAATGAAGAAAAGTTTGAGTCTAAAGAAGAAGAGTTTGGTGAAGATGAGGATGACTATGAGATGAATGAAGAACCACACCGAGAAGAAGTGTGAGACAGCTTCATGTCTTCTAGCTTTTATTATGACCTAACTTGCTATTTCCTATTTTGTGTATCACTTGTATTGATGCCCAATTGCATCTAAAAGCATTGTTGTCCACTTCTATTTGATTGCAGCATGTATCAGTAGTGTATCAAGTGCAACTAAGGACAAATGACCTAAGGTATGCATGTGTACTGGAGTATTGGTCTTGCCTTATCTTTTTTATCTCAATTATGCATGATTTTTGCTATATATATATATATATATAGGGCAGTGCTATTCTACACCTCAGGTGTAGAATTCATTCTACACCCAACCAACCTAACAGCCCAGACTGTTACCACTCGGACCGAATCAACCGGATCCCACCCCTCCATTTCCCCGGACCGTTAAGCGCAACCACGCACCCATCCCCCCGCGAGTGACGCGAGCGCGAGCGGCGAAAGTGCAACCACGCACCCATCCCCGCGCGAGTGACGCTTGGAGAGCGGGCGAAGCGGCGCGAGCGACGCGAAGCCGAGAGCGAGGCGGCGCGTCGCGCGACCTTCAACGGCGTTGCTGAAGGCGCGCGCGCGGCGGCGCGTCTGCGCGGCTTCAACGGCGGCGTGGCGAGCTGGGGATCGAACGAGGCGGCGTGGGAGACCGCCGCCGGCGGCACGCGACGCTGAATCGGCAAGGGCGATGCGGACGCTAGCAGCGGCGGCGAGATCCCGGCGCGCCGAGCAACGAGGGCGTCGCTGGGGCGAGGCCGCGCCACGGGGTGGCGAGATCCGGGCGTGGCGAGCACGCGATGAAAGGGGCGACCTCCCTCCGGCGACCTACCTCAGCCGGGCGAGTGAGTGCGGCGGCTTGTTTGCGGGAAGCGATGAGCGGCGTCGCGAGAGCGAGATGCGCCACGACCTGCTTGCGTGAGATGATGAGCAGCGCCATTGGGTTGATTCCCACCAAATCGATCTGCGGTGGAGCGTACTATAGCCCGATTTAGATGGTTCAGTAATTTCAGGAATCCCTTATCCTTCCGGTGACCTGACACATTTTGTTCAGTAGTCGATCTTTATAAGTTCAGTAATGGTCATTCTTCTCTTCAGTTCTATGCACATGGTGTTGTGATGTGGGTTTTAGACTAGCACGCAGTAGCAGCTCGGATTGGAGAAGCTACTGATTCAGTTTCGCTAAATTAGTTCAGTACTTGTGCTATTATCCACCGCTATTGTGAGGGAATTGTGTTGGGGGCGTTACCAACGCATGCAAAAAAGAGTTGCTCTGGCATACAGTAGTTACTTGGAATTTGTCAATTTGACATATGTAATACAGGCATCCATGGAAGCTTTATGGAAGAACATTAGTATGAATTGAATGACCTCGTGATGGGGAATCAGTTTTGTCAGTAAAGAAAATATGATTGGGGTCAACAGAGAGTTAGTAATGCCAGAGTTGAAGCGGCCATCAAGAAAAATTCAGGGTATTCTGTATAGAATAGATGACAGCTTGCATTTGTATTTTGTACCTGAATAATCTCACATCAGTAGTGGATGTTGCTGGTGCATGATGCTACATACATTGCTAAATATTACTGAACAAGTTGGTATTACCGAGGATAGAAAAAAAAAGTATTACTAAACAAATTCATATTGCTAGGCACAAATTCAAGCCATCTAAGTTTGATGGAGATGCATCTTTCGAGAGGGAATCATGAATTACTGTACCCATTAAATATTGGCGACAATGAAAATTACTGAAGAGTTTATACGTGGCTTCAAGTTGGCCAGTATAACAGTTGATTTACTTGTCACCAGTTATTGAAGAAAAAAATTGAGCACAAACATTAAGCATGTCCATACAATGCTTGTGAATCTTAAAAAATACTTGATTACATGATTTTTGAATCCACTTATTACTTTGGATTACCAAATTACTTAGATACAAGGTTCAGATTACATAATTACTGAATCCACGTATTACTAGATTACCAAATTACATGAGGTTCTAATTACCAGAGAGAGAGAAGAAAAAGAATGAAAGTTTACATGGGGGGAACATGCATAGATCCAACTGCCCAATTCCTATGCATGTGCATGTTCTGAAAATTGAGGATTACTGAAGGACTGATTCGAAGGCGATGGTGCTAAATTCAAAAGCATCGATTACTTAAGCTATTGGGATGCATTACTAAACTTGATCGATCGTGAAGCGGGATGATCTATTACTGAATCCAAAGGATCAAAAGATCAATCATCGAACACTTGTGAGTGAACTTTAAAGTCACTTGCCCCAAAATCCCTTGCTTGGTAGGGGCATGCTTTTCAAAAGACACTTGGCCCAAAACCCCTTACTGGTTGGGCGCTAGTCTTTTCAAAAGACACTTGTCCCCAAAACCCTTTACGGGCATGCTTTTCAAAAAAGCAACTTGCCCTAAAACAATTTACTGGTAGGGGGGCATTCTTTTCAAAAGACACTTGCCCCGAAACTCATTGCCTAGTAGGGAGGCATGCTTTTAAAAAGACACTTGCCCCCAAAACCCATTGCCTAGTAGGGGGCATGCATTTAAAAGTACACTTACTCCAAAACCTTAAATTTAACAATTACTGATAACTAATGAAAATAAACAAACCCTAAACTAGGCAAAAGTCGTGAACCCTAATCTCAGTAGATGCTACATACACTAATCTCGCGAGATGCCATGAACCCTAATCTCAGCAAACGCCATGAACCCTAATCTCAACAGAGGCGCCCTAAACCCTAATCTTAGCAAACACACTATGCACTAATCTCAACAAACCCCATGAACCATAATCCCAATAGACGCTATATACACTAATCTCGGCGAGACACCACGAACCCTAATATCGCCAGGACGGTTCGAACCTAATCTCGACAAACGCTCTATACCCTAATCTAAGAAATTACTTGACCGTAAATTATTGAGCATGTATTAATGAGCAAACGCCATTGTGTGAACCATAATTCTTAGCAGACACTCCGAACCCTAACCTCAGTAAACGCTATATACAATAATCTCAGCAGACACCATTAACCCTAATCTCAGATGACGCCTTGAACCCTAATCTCAGCAAGCGCTCTATACCTAATCTTAGAAATTACCGACCATAAATTACTAAGCAAGCGCCATGAACCATAATTTCAGTGATCACTCTAAACCCTAAACTCAAAGCAAACATCATGAACTATAAACTCGACAAACGCTACAAACCCTAAACTCGACAAATGCCACGAACCCTAAACTCGGCAACTAACATCAACCCTAAACTCGATAAACACCATGAACCCTAAACTCTACAAACACCATGAATCATAAACGCGACATTAATTTATGTGGTTCCGACAACAAAAATTAGGAATACTAACACCAAAGTCTTTGATTACTAACAACAAACCCTAAGCTCGGCAAACACTATGAACCTTAAACTTCGGCATTAGTTTATGTGGTTATTGACAACAAAGTCTTTGATTCGCGATACCAAACCCTAAACTCGGCAATCGCCATGAACCCTAAACTTCGGCAAACGCAATGAACCCTAAACTCGGCAAATGTCATGAACCTAAACTCTATAAGCGCCCGAAACCCTAAACTCAGCAAACGCCACGAACCCTAAACTCGGTAAACACCATGAACCCTAAACTCGGCAAACACAATGAACCCTAAACTGGATATTAATTTATGTGGTTCGCGACAACATAAATAATAATTACTGATAGCAAAGTCATTGATTGCGACGGTAAACCCTAAACTCAGCAAACGCCATGAACCCTAAACTAGGAAAACACAAT
The DNA here is from genome assembly GCA_015847255.1 of Hyparrhenia diplandra. Taxonomy (NCBI): domain Eukaryota; kingdom Viridiplantae; phylum Streptophyta; class Magnoliopsida; order Poales; family Poaceae; genus Hyparrhenia; species Hyparrhenia diplandra. The sequence goes on from JADLZK010008669.1 coordinate 12,253, forward strand.
GAACTCTAAACATGGCAAACGCCATGAACCCTAAACTTCGGTAAACGCCATGTACAATAAACTCGACAAACGCCACGAACCCTAAACTCAGCAAATGCCACAAACCCTAAACTCGGAAACAACCATGAACCCAACTCGGTAAACACCATGAACCCTAAACTCAGCAAACACCATAAACCCTAAACTCGACATTAATTTATGTGGTTATCGACAACAAAAATTAGGATTCGCGGCGGCAAAGTCATTGATTACTAGCATCAAACCCTAAACTCGGCAAACACCATGAACCCTAAACTCGGCAAACGCAATGAACCCTAAACTCGGCAAACACCATGAACCCTAAACTCGCCAGAACGCTACAAACCCTATCTCGAAAGAACGCCCACGAACACTAAACTTCGGCAAGCGCCATCAACCCTAAACTTCGTCAAACCGCCATGAGCCCTAAACTTCGACAAACGCCATGAACCCTAAACTTGGCATTAATTAAGCGATTCTCGACAACATAAATTAGGATTACTTGATAGCAAAGTCTTCAATTACTGACAACAAACCCTAAACTCGGCAAATGCCATGAACCCTAAACTCTGCAAACGCCAGAAAACCTAAACTCAGCAAACACTACAAACCCTAAACTCGGCAACCATCATAAACCCTAAACTTCGGTAAACACCATGAACCCTAAACTCGACAAACAACATGAACCCTAAACCCGATATTAATTTATGTGGTTACTGACAACACAAATTATGATTACTAACCACAAAGTCATTGATTACTAACAGCAAACCCTAAACTCCAGCAAACGCCATGAACCCTAAACTCGGCAAACACAATGGACCCTAAACTCGGCAAACACCATGAACCCTAAACTCAGCAAACACCATGAACCCTAAAATCGGCAAATGTCATGAACTCTAAACTCGACAAATGCCATGAACCCTAAACTCTGCAAATGCCAGAAACCCTAAACTCAGTAAACGCCACGAACCCTAAACTCGGCAACCACCATGAACCCTAAACTCGGTAAACACCATGAACCCTAAACTCGGCAAACACAATGAACCCTAAACTGGATATTAATTTATGTGGTTACTGACAACATAAATAATGATTACTAACAGCAAAGTCATTGATTACTGACAGCAAACCCTAAACTCAGCAAACGTCATGAACCCTAAACTCGGAAAACACAATGAACCCTAAACATGGCAAACGCCATGAACCCTAAACTTCGGCAAACGTCATGTACAATAAACTCGACAAACGTCCACGAACCCTAAACTCAAGAACGCCACAAACCCTAAACTCGTAAAAAAACCATGAACCCTACTCGGTAAACACCATGAACCCTAAAGTCGGCAAACACCAAAACCCTAAACTTCGGCATTAATTTATGTGGTTACTGACAACAAAAATTAGGATTACTGACAGCAAAGTCTTTGATTACTGACAACAAACCCTAAATTCGGCAAACACCATGAAACCTAAAGTCAACATTAATTTATGTGGTTACTGATAACATAAATTAGGATTAGTGACAACAAAATCTGTGTGTTACTAACGGCAAACCACAAACCCTAACCTCGGCAAACCGCCATGAAGCCTAAACTCGGCAAACACCATGAACCCTAAACTTCGGCATTATGTGCTTGGAGCACGGCCTTCGGCGGCAAGACATGGGTCCCGGACGGCGAGGCGGCGACATGACACAGTAGTGGGCGCGGCGTGCACTAGTGTGCAGTAGCTTGAGCAGCGGCGGCGTGGATTAGGAATCGTGGCGAGCGGGCGGAGCGCAGCCGTAGCCGCGGGCGTCGCGGCGGACATAGAAGCTGGGGCAACCGGCCTTAAACACAAGGGGCGGCCGCTGCCTTGACGAGGCGGCGACTCTCCGTTCGTCGGTAATCAATAATCTCTCTAATAAAATATGTGCTCTACATGGAATTACTGAAGACGCACTCTCTATCTCGGTAAGTATGGGTTTAGTGTGATTCTCCGGGAAAGAACAATAAAAATGCGGTGATGTTGTCCAAAAAAATCAAAATGAAGTGATGTTGATGATGCTATCGAGATAAATTTGAAAGCTGGTGGGATGAAAGCTATGTAGTGACATGAAACTTTTGAATCATTGTACAGTTTGCATGTTTATCTGGCGCAGTTGTGGACCACAACTTGTGGTTATTACTTGAAAAGCTTGTCAAGTAATCAATATAGCACATTTAACAAATGGGAAAACATTGAAAAATGGTTTCTACCACTTAAGCATAATGGTCCAAAAAATAGTGAGAATTTTTTTTTAGGTGTATTACTAATAGTTTGCACCATGTTTACACACAAAAAAAGAAGAAGTTAAAGGCATAAGGATCCAAATTATGCGACAAAAGTTAAATTGATATATCTCCATATCTTTTACAACAACTTAACAAAAAAACAACACTAAATCTCATTTAAGAAAATTCAAAAGATATTGAAGATCACGGATCTTAGATCTTTAGGCCTGCGTGAGATGCTTCAACTCCTCCAAGCAATTCCTATGCACGAACATGTGCATCCTCATATGATCCTGAAACATAGAGCAGATGGCATCAAACTTCAACCTCCTCTAGATCAAAATATAATAATGCCGAATGGTATCCTCTAGGTTAAAATATAATAATGCCAAATGGCAGGCTGGGTCAATGAATAAATACAAATTTACTGAAGAACAACAAAAAAATTGAAGCTAAAATGTCATTTAAAACATTACTGAGCATTACTAAAATGTATGACTGAAACAAAAAAAGATACTGAAGCAACAAACTGTCACATATCTTACTGAACTAGCTCATTGCATCGGGTGTTGGTAATCACCAGATATTGTTCAGTGGTCTACATAAAAATGTGAATTTGAGCCACACTCCCCGCTACACCCTACATGAACCACGAACCAGAAACTCCATGTTAAGAAAATAAAACCCACAAAAATATGATTTGCGTGCCTCACATGCCAACATTACATATTATAGAAGCCAAATGGAACCTGGCAGGGATCAAATTTTATTATCTGGCACTTAAAATTACTGAATCAATACCTTTTAATTAATGGAATCTTTGATCTAATGGAAGGTAGAATATACTATATGGATAATTGTAAAAACAAAGAGACATATTCGTTACTGAAGCTAAAATGGAACCTTGCAGGGATCACAGTTACTGAACAATTAGTTACTATAGGGACAATAGCAGTTCCACATCCCATATTTCAGTAATTGATGTAGCATAGTTTCTATCAATTTTGTTCACTGAACGATGGGAAATAGTGAGCAAACAATTACTGACATGCAGCTTTGTACCATTCCAACCTGTGAGATTATGTATGGATATAAAACCGCCTAAAACTGAAAGACAAGTAGTGCGAAGGACAGATATAGGATAACAATCTTTTGCGGCAACAAAGAGGTGAACCACAGCCTCGGACAGCAGGGAGCAACTACCCGAGAGACATGGCACTGTTGTTGTTAGGCATGGTGGCTAGCTCTTGTATTAGGTACAGCTGATCGGAGGTCAACCTCACCTGCTTATCGTAGTTGCGGACCCCTGTTCAGTACAGCAGCAGGTTGATTCCAGCGAGGAAGATGGTGAGTGAGATGTCCATGATTGTCCCGCACATCATCAGGAGGCTGCCTCAGCTATTACTGAACTAACAAGTAAACAAGGAATGCATAGTTAAATGCAAGATCATTGAGACTCTTGTGTATCCAATTAGTTGTGCTTCACCATGATTACTAACTAATGCTGCTGAATAAAAAGATGCTAAATTACTGAAGAAGTACTGCTTCGTTACTGATTAATATATCTGGATAGATTAAATCATCGATTAAGTCATGATTACTAAACAAAAGATACTTCTGGTTGAAGTGGGTGTTGCTAAAATAAGAGATGCTATTTTACTGAACTAAAAAAAATTTACCTTGAAGGAATAGGTTTCTTGGGCGGTTGAACCTGTGGAGGATCCATTCCGCACGCTGAAAAATTTGCAACACTACTTACGGCAACCATTGCTTCACACATGAAAAACAAATAAACAGGGGTCCCTAAGAGAGGTGTGTAAAATTACTGAACTACTAGTGAACTACTGAAGTACTACTTCCTATCAGGATTACTAAAACAAACCTTGTTCATATAGGTATAGTGACATTATAGCTCCAGGATATACACGATTACTAAAAATACCAATATTGGTTGGAACTCAGGTTGCTGACAAACAAAAATGACCACATACCTACTGGGATGGCATACATGTTGTACTGAGATAAAAGCAAAATCAACTACAAGTTACAAAACCTACTACCCAAACCACTACTATCACTGCTACTGAACTACCAACATACTAAACTAACAACAAAAAATTGTGCTACTGGACTAACAAATAAGGCATTGGTGCCAATCCATTACTGAAGCAAAAAATTACTGAACATAGATAGTGCAAAGGGCATACAGGCCTCAACCTGATTCCACATTCCTTCTCTCGTTGACGACCAGGTGATCAGCGTGCCCCCATCAGCCTGAATCAAACAAAAAATCCAGCAAAAAAATCAAACGCTAATAGATCCACGACCACCCTCGGGGAAAAAAACTGTGCGAGTGTGGAGTACTCACAAGAGCGCCACGACGAGCAAGGACCTCCTCGGCTAACCCTAACCTGATGCGAACCACTACACCTTCACCACCAGCACGGCCTCACTCCCCTCCGGGCTGTACCACCGACGGATCAGCAGGGAGCCTGCACGGGGCACGCAGGGGGAGGTGGTAGAGAACACGAGTGCCGCTTGAGCCCCCCGCCGTGGCCAGAGAGAGAGCACAAGCCTCGCGGAAATCACCAACTACAGGGGCCTCGCAAGGAGGAGGATTGAGAGGCTTAAAGGGGAAGGGAAGGGGGAGACGGAGGGGTGGTGGCCTTAGGCGGCCTGAGCACCTCCGCCGCCCGCCGCAAATCGCAGCCACCGTCGCCGCCCTCCCAAAAATCGCCGCCGCCAAGCAAGAGCACTCGAGGGGATTGAAACCGCGGAATGAATTGGGGGTAAGGGTATTGCGGTCACCGATTAGCGGGTCGGGGGTTATCGGGTCGGGTGGTTAGGAGGTTGGGTGCGAGCGGAGCGGGATGGGCAGGCCGGGTTGGTACAATTGGGTTGGTTGTGTGGTTCGTTGGCTTAGGTGCCGGTGTAGAATCCATTCTACACCTAGGTGTAGGATAGCATATATATATATATATATATATATATATATATATATATATATATATATATATATATATATAAATTGGCAAAACGTGAGTCGCCTATGCTCGACTAGTCCCTAGGCTAAGGGTCCTCGCCTAGATTTCGCCTAGTGCCTAGCAAAACTTTGCAAAGAATGCCTTGAAGGTGGGTGAGCATGCTCTCTTTAATTATATTCACACTTGATGGCTTCTATTAGACTCATCTTAAGAAGGTTAAGTTCGACACTGCTCTGAAATTAGTTATATGTCAGAGGGAGAGAAATGGAATAATTAATGATTTTCATTAGATTTATCAGATTATTCTACAGATGCTATATTTTCATGATAGCGGATTGTTTATACTAATGATTTTGTAGAGATTGCTGATCTGTTGAATTCTAAGATCCTATTAAGTACACTGAAATTATCCGGTCCTTTTTAAGTGAGATTGGGCACAAAAGTCATTTCATCACCCCCTATGACAAATTACAGTAACACATCTATGAAGATGCTACAAAGGGTCCGGAGGGAGAAAAAGATATAAGAAAGTCCCAAGATTTATCTCAAATCAATTCACTGGAAGTGGTGAAGAAGCATAGTCAAATTTGATATAGAATAATGTATATATGTTGGAGCAGTCAATAATCTTTGTAGTTCGTATAGGAACATGGTATTAGACGATCCACTTGGTCATTTCATTTTCTCCCTATTAAATACAACAAATTTTGAAATGTGGGTTGAATTTAATGGTGATGTCACCATCCAATGTGAGTGCAAAAAAATGGAAAGAGGAAGAGCGAAGTAGAGAAAACCTAGTGTGACTAACTAGCCACCCCATCCCCTTTTATAGGAAGGTGGGTGGGCATGCTCTCTTTAATTATTTTCCTTGGTGGGATTTATATTTACCAAAAATGCCACCAGGGACTACAATTGGACTCAATGGAGTTTTTTTTACTAAAATGCCACTAAAGGCTACAGATGACCCCCAAATATCATTTTTTGAACCTCTAGGCTATGTCATTTTGGCTTTAAACATGATAATGGGGTCCCCAACATAAGATGCACACCAAAAACTTATCCTTCTTAGAGCATCTCTAAAAGTTTCCAAAACAATATCCTGATCCATGAATTTTGGCAAGATTGAAACAAAAACATCTCCAATAACTCCTGCAACTCCTAATCTCACCTCCCAATCTTTTGATACATGAAAAATGGACCCTGTAGTGTGGATAGTTACACACATGTATCCATCGCTCAAATCTAAGGTGGAAGGATGTGTTAAAGAATAAGTAGGATAGGGTTTCTAAAGCAAATGTACAAGAGAGAAAGAAAGTACGAAAATGGTTGGGGGTAATTTAGAAATAGTTTGGGATTCTTGATGTAATATTATCTTCAATTTTTTAGGAGTGATTTTTTAGAAAGTATTGGAGAAACCTTATTTGATCCTCTTGACACTTGGAAAACTCAATGGTTTTGGGAAGAAAATTTGAGGGCCAAGTGCATGGCCTAGGCCCACTCTATCAAGGGGTGGGCCGACCTATGTAACAACAGCTTATGCTTTCATCTTAAGATGAGTTCATTAGAAGTTCTAGTGTGAACTTACCATTGAGAGGCAACCTATGTCTATGAAGATAATAGATATCCTAATTCTAGGTAACATCGAAGCACCGCACACCGCCTAGACCCATTCTCAACCCGCTTACGCTTTCGTCCCTCGCTTCACGCCAAAACGGTTACCCGAAGGTTACTATGTGTCCTTGGCTCACGGCCTTTAAGGAGTCTGGTGGTCCTAACATTTTTAGTTGTTACTAAACCTCAGATGAACAATCCTCTACAAAGCTACAATGTACAATACCCAAGCTACAATACCCCAATATTAGGCGGGCCCAATTTGTCACTACAGTGTCCATCCTAGCTAGAGTACTCCCACGTACCTACACCCATCACTATTCAAGTTGGCCCAACACAACCCATTTAGGCAGGGATGTTACGGTCTAATATATTTAGCAACTATTGTCATTCTTCTAAATTTCTTAGGCTCCTTCCTATCAGTTCTTCTTGCATATGGGCATGTGCATGTCTTATGCTCCTTCAATGCTGACGAAGTGACGACATAACTTTGCTTCCATGCACTTTTACATCCATGGTGCGTTTTGAATGAGAATGAGTGACAAATTATAAAAGTTTCTTTAGTCATGCTAATCTAGGCACCTAAATACATCATGACATTTTCTATTTTGTTAGCCAATCAAACGGTCAGAATTGATATATTTATCCCCTTCCTTGAGTTAAGCCCGTGCTACCACCTACAGCTTATGTTTCAGTTCTAGTTCTGCATTTTTAAGCTCTAGCTACTGAACATACTTCTTCATTTTTTTCAAATCTATATCATTATACTACCACATGAACAGAAGAAAAGAAGAGCAGGGTGATGTGGGTGACAATGACATCAACCACTACTACAAAAAAAGGATTGGTAACAATGCCTTTTTGAAGTGTTGAAGAAGGCTACTTTATCTTACGAGAGAATTAGGAATATGACCCTAAAAAAAACATGTCTTAGGAATGTGGTTTTTTTTTTTTTTTTGAATTTGGGAATATGGTCTCGAAACGAATTGTTCTTAGGAATGTGGTCTTCCGTCAAGTTTAAGGGCCAACGGTGTTACCTAGAGGGGTAAAAAGACCATTTTACCCCTGAGTAAAAAATCAAAAGTTTTATTCATTTGTTGTGTATTTTGAGTATATAATAAAAACAACCATAATGACAACGACCAAACATGGTTACTGTATCTGTTCTTTTTATAATTTTCGTGTGTCTGTTCTGTTAGTTACACGAACTTGCTTTTTTTAAAAAAAACGGTTTATTAGATTGTTCTCCTACGGTATTTCTCAGTTACTACTCCATTTCATTATAAAACGTGTGTTGCATTGTAGACAGTATGAAACGTGTGTTGAATTCACGCTATAATAACAAACAATAATTAGCCTAAAATTCACTGATGATGCGCGCGTGGGCAATGTCCAAATGTATTATCTCTTTGCCACCTAAATACATTGTATTTTGGTTTTGTTTTCATATAAAAATAACTGCAATCAGACAGCGCAACAGAGCACACCGATATATCAAATTGGGGTTGACAAATTGCACTCGATCATAATTTATACAAATAAAAATGTGGACAAATCCACGTCAAAATTTATTAGTATCAAACATGAGCATGCATTGTTTCTTTTCCCGTGAACGTGTACTATGCATGCATGTCACCATATATATATATATTTAATTTACAATGTCACGTGCATGTCACCATATATATATTTACAATGTCACCATATATAAATTGCACATCGATGATGTCAGGTGCATGCTACGCGGGATCGAGCGCTAGCTGGATTGGTTCGTTTCCGTGGTGTTGAAACGGCCGATCGTGGGTTCGAGCCTTGCTCGTCTCACGATTTTTCCCACCGGGTGGGAACAGTTTGTTCGGTTTATTCAAGTTGTCTCTTAGGAGCAGCACCTCGAGGACGATGGGTGACAATGACGGAACTGTAGGTGTACAGTAGATGATCCTGCCTGCTCGTAGCCATGCAACCACGCCGGCTGTAACGCGAGTCGATCGCCGCCGCGCTGTGGAAGAGCACGTAGTCAAGGGAGATTACTTGTGGTTGCCTTACATCAAAATACACAACAAATAAATAAAACTCTATTTTTTTACTCAGGGGTAAAATGATCTTTTTACCCCTCTAGTTAACACCGTTAGCCCTCCAACCTGACGGAAGGCCATATTCCTAAGAAGATTTTGTTTTCGAGGCCACATTCCCAAATTCGAAAAAAAAGGGCCACTTTCCTAAGACAGGTTTTTTGAGGGTCATATTCCTAATTCTCTATTATCTTTTAAAGCTCTGACTGAAACTTGTAGCTAGTCTTTCTCCCTCATATCAACTTTAAATTTGATGATTTATTTTCTAAAAGTTTCTAAAATCATATATTAATTTATTATGTTCTTATAGCTATTATTTTAGTCATCTTTCCATGTGACTTTGTTTTGTCAATGCAAAATTTGAATTTTTAAAAAAATAGCAACTTCTGGCAACATTTTGAAATAGTAATGATTCCACTTGAAAAAGACTTGAACATAAAAATATGTTGTATACTATAACTTTTGTCGGATGAATAAATTATCAAAATAAAAGTTATAGATCTTGAAAAGTTATAGAACTTTGTAGTTGAAATTTTTTCATTTGAAATCATTTTGTCAAGGAAACCTATGTTTGAACTTTACAAAGTTCAAATTTATATTTTTGAATGACCTTGATTGAAGAAACAAGAAAAATAAAAGTTGTAGATATCAAAACATTATACAACTTTATAGATGTCAACTTTGTCATTTAAAATCATGTTATCAAGGAAAACTCTATTTGAATTTGCCCCATTTGAAATTTGAATTTTTTAAATGACCTCAAATGAAGAAACAAGAAAAATAAAAATTATAGATTTCAAAAAGTTATGTAACTTTTGTAGTTGATAACCTTTTGATTTGAAACGACTTTTTCAAACAACCTCAGATGGAGAAACAACAAAAACAAAGTTGTGGATCTCCAAAAGTTATGCAACTTTGTAGTTCATAATTTTGTAGTCCATAACTTTTTTTAGTTAAGTTCGTTTAGTGTCCGAATACTCATTTTATTTTTGGTTCAATATAATATGAGTAGAAAGAATATCACACAAGCTGTGAGTGTTGGGTGAGTGGTTAGAGGAGAGAACGCATGAGTCCAAGGTCGTGCGACTTCTGGTGGGGCCTCTCAAGATTATATTTTCTTTGTTATTTTATTAGCCATAATACTTGTGATTTCTTAAAAAAAAATAATTTGTCGGGATGACTCTATATCCATCAACTATAAAACTGATTTGGATATGCTCTTAGCTTTGTCACTTCCGTTGCACAGTTCTTACAGTTTCTGTATCAAGCGTACTAGCATCGTACTTGCAGTGTGTCTGTCAGATTCAGTGAACTTTGCTGCCATCACACGCACACTCTTCCACTCATGACCCTGAAGATACATCAACACATGTTTGTACATTTACACAAACGCAACCCCCTGCACAAGCCACGCAAACAAGAACATCAGAAAAAACAGAGAAACTAAAACAGCCAGCAAAAAAAAAAAAAAGTGCACACAATGCAAGCTGCCATGCCACCAGAGATGAGTACACCGCACACACAAATCGATCAGTGGCACGAATGATCAGCCTAGCCTAGCACGCCGTAGAGATGACCACTGTAGAAGCCAACGTCACCCTTGCTCTTCCTCCTGGAGCTGGAGAAGAGGATGTCACCGATGAGGGGCACGATGGGCTTGACCTTCTGCGGCTTCCTCCTCCGGCTGCCCATGAGCTCGACGTCGTCCACCTCGCCGAGGCTCAGCGCGTGGGAGAAGGACGGCAGGTACTCGCTCGCGGCGAGCCTGTCGCCCCACCGCTCGCTCCGAAGCGTGAACGACGCCACGTCGGTGTCGCCCCCGATGCTGCGCCTCGCCGCCGCCGCCGCCTTGTCGGCCTCCATCTCGGCGAGCTTCGAGAGGCCACGGTGGAGCTGCGCGCTGAGGCTCGCCAGCGCCATCTCCATCTCGTTCCCGCGCTTCCTGAGCTGCGCCACCTCCTGCCGCGTCTCGGCCACGTCGGCCTCCAGCTTCTGGATGGAGCGCACGACCACGAGACCACCGCCCGCCTCGTTGTCGTTGCGCCGGTCGTCGCCGCCGCCGCGCCCGCTGCGCGGCTTGATCGGCGAAGGTGTGGATGCGAGCGATGTCGGCGAGGATGGCGCCGAGTACATGGGCATGGTGGCGGGCATTATCTCCGCCTCGCTCTCGGCCATTGGGGTGGGGAGAAGGTCATGGTGGTGCTGCTGCTACTGCTTGCTTCATGCTTGGCAATGGTATTTGGTGTGGCAGCAATGCTAGCGGCATTGGCACTAGCGCTTGGGGTTGCAATGGCGGTCGCACTACTACTGCTGTGCCTGGAGTGGCTGTTGCCGACAAGTATGCGGTCGCCGAACACGGCCACCGCCTCCTTGACGGACCGGAACGGGCGGCCAGTGTCGACCTCAGCACGGTCCAAGCCTGTCGTAGCCATACCGGAGCAGGCAGACTACAGAGACAAGGATTATGGCCTGCAGAGGTTGTGAGATGGACTGCAGACAACACAAGCTGCCTGGAGAGGAAGGAATATATGGGGGGGCAGGAGAGGAGGGTGTCTGTGTCTGTGTCTTTGCTTGCACTTCAATAGCACGTCGGCCAGTGCTCCACCAGCTTCCAAGCAACCAGTTTCCCAACAGCAACAAGCAAGGAGGATGACTTGCCACCTAAAACAAATAAAACTGCAGGGATGCAATCTTGGCTGGCAATGCATGTAGGAGACAGTGGTTCGTAGCAACTTGTGTCAGATCAGTCACAGGATCACTGTCATATATACTGTATCAGCATATTTGCAGCAGAAAGGTCAGTTGCGGCAGTTCCTGCAGTCGCTTGGAACAGATCACCGATCAGTCATATATGTTGTGGCAATCAGAAACATGATTCTGGGATGAGAAATAATGATGTAGTAGATGGGGGCGCAGCATAAGTTATGTGCACACAGAGGCAAACTGTTACGAAACAATTTTAGATTAGGGAGAGTAATACAGTGCAGGAATTCTCTCAGACTTGACTTACAAATGACCCGGCCAATGTCTTCTCCATTGTGCCTTCCTCTCGTGCCATTGTAAGGCCTTGTTTGGTTAGACTAGAGACTAAGGACTAATTTTTAGTCTCATTTAGTCTTTAAATACCAAACAAGAGGACTAGAGACTAATCTTTAGTCTGATTTAGTCTATATTTCAATAGACTTTCGGAAGAGGGACTAATTTTTAGTCTCTAATCACTAGTGCCTAAATCCAAACAAGGCCTAACACAGGAGACGACTTCGAGTCTTCTTGTTCGTGTTTTTTCATTTCCTGTTGGAGGCCTTCCAAGGACAGTTCTGATCGTTTCACCTTCGGAGTTCGGACAGTGTGCGCCAAGTAGTGTTGACTGATTCACCCGTCACGACAGATTGGCAAGCAACACGGTGGCATTCAACTTCGAGGGAACCGATGCCGAGTTAGACTTCCATGCAGTTCAGCTTACCCTGCGGATATATATAAGCACACTACAGTATCATTTTATCTAAAAAAAGAGCACACTACAGTACAACCGTCTCGTCTTCCGACCAAAGATCAAAGTCATATCAAGAATGTATATTCCAAAATACTACGGGGGGTTGGCGATTGTAGAGACCACAAATATGAATGATGCATTGTTAGGAAAATGGGTATGGAGGATTTTACAGGCTAAAGAAGACGACATGGTTTACCAGCTCTTGAATCAGAAATATCTTATATAACATGTGTAGCTGGGAGGGACTACTGTGACTGTTAAAGAGTACTGGGAGGGAGGGAGACGGTTGGCATATTCAGTTTGCTAGGGCGTTTGGGAGCCAGGAAAATGAGAAGGGGTAGCAGTAATTGCTGTCTTTGTGGGGTGTCTGAAACTATTACTAATGATCATATTTTCTTTAACTGTCACATTGCTACCTTAGTTTGGACCTACTTCAAAGAAGCGGTAGGTTGGGATAGAATACTAGTTTTCACACACATCGTGAAAACTGGCTGTTGATGGGCAGTCGTAGACAAGACGATGCCTATCGAGATGCTCTCGGGTTGAAGCTCCAGCTGGATCTCTCCGAAACCATCGCCGATGTCAAGGCTATGATTTATGAGCGGGCATTTGCCCAATGCATGCAACAGGCACCTGAGTTGTCTCAAGTTGGATCCTCAGGACATTTTAATCTTTAAATAAATTTATTATAAAAACATATTTAAAGATCTATCCTATGATACTCGATGGAATTTGGGGAAGGTTCGGACTAGCCGAACCAGCCAACTCAGACTCACTATATTCTTATCTCTTCAATCTTACATAAAAGTTCTCTTATATTTTTCTATTTACACCAACAATACTAATTATGTACCATGCATATCAATTTTTTATATATATATTTGGTCAAAATTAAATTTGACTTTATATAGGAAACAAAAAGAACATTTGACTTCCAATCAAATTGGCATAAGGGCCCTAAATTTTGTTTTCACGCCAAGCCCCAAAATAAATATCCAGGACGGGCCCTGATAATCAGTTGCTGAGAGAGGAGCCACTGAGCGCGCGATTGGCTCTGTTGTAAGCACATGAGACGCAGAAACTCTCCCCGTCCTCAAATAATGTCACGTCTCTGATTCAAAAAAAATTCAGACAATAAAAGGTCACCTTGCACAAAGTACAGTACTAGTAGGTGTCAAAACGAAAAGGTCCATCCGTCTAGAACTCTCGAGGGGTTCTTGTCCACTCGTTTGGCCTGGGTACAGTGGATGCTCCCAGCTGGCTAGCTCAAGTCCACCCACCCCTACACCTTCATCAGTTTGTAGGGGCAATTTCAGAATTTTATCATATTCTTTTTATTTTCATGCCAGAGCCTAAAATCTTATGCCCTCATTCCCACAAAGAGTGTCTAGGAATGAGAACAAAGACCAATGTGTTAGGCATAGAGACCTCCATCGCCCCATGTTCTTTCTCCTCTCTCTTCGTTGCTCCGTCATCGAACCTAGCGCTTCGCATCGCCCGTCATCAAGCCTAGTGGTTACAGTACCAAAATGGTCAAGGGGACAATGGTCGAGGCCTACACACCGGTGGAGGACAAGAGAAGGGCGCTGCCACCCCATGCTAGTGGAGGAGAAGAGCGGCACGGGTGCCACCCTCTCCGCACGGTGGGACGAGAGAAGAGCTGTCGAGGGGCGGTAGGGATTCGTCAATGGCGACCATCGGTGGACGAAGAGGAGTTAGGGCGCGGATCTACGGCGAGGGGACGCGGCGGAAGAGCCGGTAGTAGATCCAGCATTGGCGGTCGCCGTTGGTGGAGAAGACGAGCCAGGGTCTAGGGCGGCGGTTGGAGGCTCCGTGGAGGAGCGCGCAAGAAGTAGATAAGCGGGCGGGGCGGCGGCACCACCACCACCGCAACCGCAGCTCCACGAGACCACCAGCAAGTGCAAGAGGACCAAGACCAACAAGGTTGCCCCATGCCCCCTTTTCCGCTCCAAAGACCGTAGGCTTAGGCAGGGAGTGGCTTGTTCGCCGAGTATGCCCTTCCGGCAACGCAGGTCAGTCCCACTAGCACCGCCACCACCACGGCTTCCCACCGCAGCTCATGTCCTTCGTGGGAGACAGCTAGCACCACGTGCACCAGCTCACAACGCAGCCAGAGCCCCCCCGCCGATGGCATCCCACTCGTGTTCGTGGGGAGGAGGTGCGAGGAAGCGTTGACGGTGGCGAGATGTGGGAGGGGGATGGAGAGTGGAGAAGAAGAACCGGGTTGCGGTTGGGTGGGGGGGGGGCGACGGATGTGGGCGGAAAGGGGATAGAGACCACAAACGAATGGAGCAGTGTTTATTTCCCCTAACTTTTCTCCAAAATTTTTAAAATTTCCATCACATCGAATCGAAGCATTAAATGCACTAAAAACGCATGTCAGGAGTATGAAATGTAGATAAACAAATTAACTAATTACATATTTTAGATGTACATTGCAAGACGATTTTTTTGAGTCTAATTACCTCATTATAGAAAAAAATATTTAGAAGACAAACAAAACAAAAACTGCAACAATACTTTTTAATTCGCTAACGTGTCAATTCTCAGGGATCTAAAAACACACCCTAGCAGCAAAGCGCAGACGATATACTGCGGGTCTAAAACGTCACTCTCTACGGGACATGCTCTAGACCCTAGGACGACCGTCGTCTTTATGGGACAGAGAGAGCAGGTTATTTGTGTACACCCTGTACCTGCAACAATAACAGCCCCCGGTTGGAGCAGGAGCCGTCCTTCACGCCAAAACTTGGTCGGCTGCAGCAAAACAGAGTAGCAAGCATGCGCTTGCTCTGTTTGAAGAAAGCAGAGTAACGAGGCAGAGCAGCACAGCACCGCCCGGCTGTTGCTGGGCTGCGGAGACAAGTCAGACCATAATTATCACTGACAAGTGGGCCAGTAGTAGCGTTGGCTCCCCATGCCCACATCCACGGTGCACATCAAATTGCCATCGATTGACAATGAAACCAAGGAAATGTATATCCGTATCAAATGGGGAAAATGGAACTTGTCAAAAGCTAAGGCTAAATTCTGAATACCAAACAAGAAGAACAAATTTAGTAGATTTTTTTTTTTCTGTAACGAGGCAACCAAATGTAACTAAGGAGAGGTGCAAAATCCTCGCCAAAAAAAAAAAAAAAAAAAAAAAAGAGAGGAGCAAAATGTTTGGCACATGCAATAAAGAGAGATTAAAAAAGAAAATAGAAAAACTATGTGGCTCCACGAACACTTGAAAAGGAGGCATCTTACCGTGATGTGATCATTAGGCTGAAAATTCCTCTCACATACTTGCATCTGAAAAGATTAACAATGTTACGGTTAGTTTAAACAAAAATGTTCGTCATACGATACACCCCACCAATTGATATACTGCCCAAAGGAGGATGGAGTAAACATGAGAACTTAATTCACTTACCTCTGAAACCTCAGCGTTCTCAAACAAATTGTATGCAGTAGTCTTCCGTTGGTATAGCAACAAGTCTATTAGTATAATCAAATCCATACACAACCCGATCAGCTCCACCTAAGTTCCGGGAAGCAACTGGCAGCTAAAGAGAAAATTACAGGAAAAGATGACCACAAGATCGTGATCATAGAATAAAATTACATTTTATCAGAAAGAAGGTATTACAGACCTTTGATTCCAGCAATAGATCTTATGACCTCCATATTAGCCACTTTTTAGGAGATAGATTTGATTATTTGTACATGACACCTGAAATACGAAACGATAGCTAACATTCACACAACACGCAAGAAAAATAAACAGACATATCAAAGATGCAGCTTGCAACAGAGTCATGACTCATGAGTAACTTAGCCAGTCCTATATCAGACAAGAATATATGAATCATGCTACGACAATTATTATATATAAAGCAGGGCCATATTTTACTTCTCTGCCAGCTCTAATAAAAGAGAGAATTAGGAATATGGCCCTGAAAAAGTTTGTTTTAGAAATATGGCCTTTTTTTTTTTTTTTTTTTGAATTTGGGAATTTAGCCTCAAAACAAAATTTTGTTAGGAATCGGCCTTCATCGGGTTTTAAAAATCATAACTAGAGTTTGGTAACTCCAATTTTGGTGAACTAAACTTCATTGTGCTCCTTAAGATGTCTAGTTTTTATTAAAAATATGAAACTGACCATATTTTATAGAATTATTATTTTTAACACCAATATATCAGTTTCTTATTAAAAATAAATAATTTTACAAAACATGGCCGATTTTATATTTTTAATAAAAACTAGACATCTCAAGGAACACAACAAAGTTTGGTTCACCAAAATTGACTTACAAAAATCTAGTTATGAATTTTCAAAACCGATGGAAGGACAAATTCTAATAAAGTTTCGTTTTAAGGCCAGATTCCCAAATTAAAAAAAAAAAGAGACCGGATTCCTAAGGGGCGTTTGGAAGTTGATATTGGTGTCTTTGGAATCGGCATTGGTATTTGAGAGGGCTCCAATTCAATTGTTTGGATGTTTTCGGGGAATTGGGCCGAGGTATTGGAGCCCAATATCGCGGGACTCCTTCCGCACGAAGGAAAGCGGACGCCGCCAATTCCATCGCTTCCCCGCCCGGTATTGACGGAATTCGTTCCTCCGCTCCCCCGACACCCCACGCCCGCGTACCCCTTCGTGAAAGACCGCGAGAGAGACGAGCGGAGATCGGGATGGCGATGGCGACGGCCCCGATGGCGACGGGAGGCGGCGGGAGGTTGACCCGCTAGGTTGGCGCGGCCCCCCCCCCCGGTCTCCCTCCCCAACCTCCCGGCCGCCCCTCCACAACCTCCCCAAGCATCTCCTCCGCGACCTCCCGGCATCCCCTCCCAAACCTCCGCCGTTCGTTCTCACCGCAGTCACTTCTTGCTAGTCCCATCCAGGTTTTTTTACCGGCCAGGTTGAACCAAACCGGGTCCGGTTTCGATTTCGGACCGGCACCCCGAAACCGGTCGGTTTGGTTTTGAATTCAAATGAATTCAAATTTTCCATTCATCGGTAAAAACGGTTTATCGAGCGGTATTTAATTTATACCGCGGGTTTGAGCGGTATAAATTAAATACCGCTCGGTATAAATTAAAACCGGCCCAGGCGCTTTTTTTTTTTTTTTTTCAAACTTCAATTCAAATTTTTTATACCAAACGAACTCAAATTTGAAAAAAATGTTGCACCGATTGGCTTCTATAAATCGCAAACTATTTTACGATATTTTTTCCACGATTTTTTTTTCAATTTTTAGATTTTGAATTTCAAATCTTTTTTACGGCCGGTCCGGATACGGCCGGACCGGTAAGGTCAGAACCGCGGTTTCCCGCGGAAAACCGACCGGTATAAAAAACCCCGGTCCCATCTACATCCCCTTTGCCGATGAAATCCTCCATCTTCGAGTGTGTGCATAGATTGATCTTGCTTGGATTTCCCGATCCCCTTTCCTGTTGAAACCCTAACCCTATTTTTTTTTTTTTTTTTTACTTTTTTACATTCGTTACTTCTTCTTGATCGATTGAAGGTATATAGTGCATATGCTGGTGTTTCTTAAAACTGTTTTTTTTTCATGTCATGCTCTCTTTTAAAATCATGTGTGTGCCTGTGTGCATTGTAGCTGCATTATGTCGATTGGAGTTGGTTTCCTTCATTAATGAAGAAAACAAAAGGAGAAAGAGGAGAAGGATTATTTTTACTTGAACTATACCTTGTGAGGCGCTTGTTCTTGGGCTTGCATATCTTAGTTCCAGCGGGTGCCAAGGAATTTAGGGTGCTTTTAATGATGATGAGGAGAGGCATACTCTTAGGAAGTATTTTGAAGTCATTGTATGATGGTTCGAAATTACATGCTATGATTCACTACGTTTAACTAAAAGAAACTTTCATGACTTGTGCATCATATTGCGTGAAAGGTGCGGTCTTGCCGAGAGTGTTTATGTTTTCGTGGAAGAAAAGGTTGCTATGTTCTTACCGATAGTTGGGCATGGTCTAAAAATGAGGTCATTTGCGTGGCACTTATAATCGCTCTTTAGAGACTATCAAAGAGGCACTTTGGTGATGTGTTATCGGCTATTCTATCTTTAAGTGGGGAGTTCATTAAGCTTCCTCGATCCTTCCATTCACCCACCCGATGATTACAAGTGGAAGTGGTTCGGCAATGCTCTTGGTGCATTAGATGGGTGTCATGTTGATGTGTGTGTTGATGGCCGACCAAGGGAGGCATGTAAACAAAACATACATCTCCACTAACATGCTTTCGGTGTGGTTGATCGGAACATGAAATTTCTATATGTTTTGCCCGGTTGGGAGGGTTCAAAGATCCGATTCAAGAGTTTTTTGCGTGATGCAATGAGTCGCCAAGATGCATTTGTTGTACCTCGGGGTATGACCTTTTCATTTGGCATTTTATTTCTTTATTTTGTTGGTATCTAACTTAGTTTCTTTATAATAGGAAAATATTATTTAGTTGATCTTTGGTTATACCAATGGACTGGATTTCTAGCTCCATTCAGAGCCACTAGGTATCACTTAAAAAGAGTGGGTTTCAAGTCAACAACAGCCTAAAACTTCGAAAAGAGTTATATAACTTGCGCCATTCTCGTGCTAGAAATGTTGTGGAAAGAACTTTTGGTTTGTGGAAAAAAAATGGGCAATCTTATGTTCTCAAAGTTTCTTTAATATAAAGAACAGGTAACTACAAATATGTACCTATGGTTAAAAAAATATATAAATGTAAATGCTAACTACAAATTAATACCATGCATCCGAATTATAAATGCTTGTTGTGTGTTACACAACTTTACAAGAGATAGACAACATCAAATGGATGATTTGTTGCTACCGAAGTGGATCTTTGAAATAGCGCCTACTGTAAATTGAGCCGATGATGACTTAATTACAAGTGTTCAAGTTTCTCCTGAATGGAACGACTTTAGGGACCAAACTAGCTAATGACATGTTTGCCGAAAGTACCTTGTTAGGCATGGTGAACTAGAGATGGAGTAGGTTGCATGGGTTGGCATGTATATATATATATATATATATATATATATATATATATATATATATATATATATATATATATATATATATATATATATATATATATATATATATATATATATATAGGGTGCACTTTCTATACACCCGGTGTAGTTACACCCATATTCAAAAAAAATCACATTGTGTATGTGTTCATACTTGTTTATCGGTTTGAGTATGTTTAGATACTCATATTAAGATACTCTAGATCTTACTACACGAAAAAAATTTTGGAGGAACCTATATTTTTTAATATATATTACATAAAATGCCACTATCACAGATATAAAAAAAGTATATCCATATACTCAACGTATGAATACATACTTAACATATATACCACCATAGATGGTCTAGTATGATCATATACTTCATCCACATGCACTTCGTTAGGTCATATATACCATAAATCTTGAGATATACATATGGGTGTAATCTACGCCTAGGGTGTAGAAAAATTTACCCTATATATATATATATATATATATATATATATATAGGGTGCACTTTCTATACACCCGGTGTAGTTACATCTATATTCAAAAAACCACATTGTGTATGTGTTCATACTTGTTTATTGGTTTGAGTATGTTTAGATACTCATATTAAGATACTCTAGATCGTACTACGTGAAAAATTTCGATGGAACCCATATTTTTAATATATTACATAAAATGCCACTCTTTTGTGTGTATATAAAAAAAGTATATCCATATACTCAACGTATGAATGCATACTTAGCGTATATACCACCATAGATGGTCTAGTATGATCATATACTTCATCCACATGCACACCGTTTGGTCATATATACCACAAATCTTGAGATATACGTATGGGTGTAACTACACCTAGGGTGTAGAAAAATTTACCCTATATATATATATATATATATATATATATAGCACGGGCTTTTGTGATAGCTAGCTGATGGTGCATTTTGTGATATTTTGTAAATGCATCATCCTAACTCAAGGCTTTTGTTATCTAGTACATGGCTGCAGCAAAAGGCACCAAAGAGAGTTTACCTCACATGGACGAGAGGAGATGGACCTTTGCATTGTTGGTCGTTCTTGTCGAGCATCACAACAATGGTGACCATTCCCAAAATGGATGGAAGCCACATGTCTACAATCTTTGCTATCAAGAATGTGCGTGAGAAGTGCAATGTGGACATCACAAAAGATAACATATCATCTAGGATCAAAACTTTTGACAAGCATTATGAGGTCATTAGTAAGATATTGTCACTGAGAGTGGTTTTGGTTGGGATTGGGAGAATAATAAGCTCTCAATGGATAGTGAGGATGTGTGGTCTAGATATGTGGCGGTAAGTACATTTGCATTTGCATCCTGGATGTTTTACTTTTATAATGAGGCAAGTCACTTGTATATGTGTAATGCGTTTTTGTGGGGGTAACAAAGGCGCCAGCCTTGTTACAAGAACAAGGTAGTGAAGAATTGGGATGCAATCAAGTGCAATTTATTCAACAGATCATGCAAATGGTGATGGTGCCCAAACAGAGCCGAGAGTGCACAAGTTTCACCTGAACAAAGCTACTGAAGAAACCCAAGATGTACCCCCAAAAAGCAAATGAACCGGTGAAGCAATTCTTTTGCATCTTTGGGAGATATGAGGACTTCGCAGGATGCTTTAAAATCCGCGAGCCTTTACCAATGCCTCGGGTTACTAGCCCCCGCTGAAACTTTGCCGCACTTGGAGGAAATACCAGATTTGGATAGATCTGAACTTTTGCGGTCTTATGGCAAACCGATTGTTAATGAGCGTTTATTCCAAGCGCTTCTAGAGTTGCCTATGGGCTCGAGGAAGGAATGGCTCCTTATGTTGGATTAGAGTTTGAATTAGAGGAGGAATGGTAGGTAGGGAAGACCTGTACGCTTGTTGTTATGTAATATAGCACTTTAGAACCTTTTAATATTAATTAAGTGCTATGCTATGTGTTGGTACTTGTAAGAGACATGGAATTTTTATCATCAAGTATTGGCTATATAATGGATGCGGTGTGTGGTTTCATCAATTATTTATCCATTTTGTCTCAATAAAAGAATTATTTTTCATTTTTATATACTTTACTGCAGTTTGTATTATTTTTCTAAATATTATGGTTTTCTTATTTCCTACAATGATATATAATCGGTTGGATATATGTGCAAGTCATGAAACACATTGTACTCTCTAAAATGCATAATTCAAAGATATTGTACATCCAAACAGGAATTGAATTGGTTGTTTTCCTATGATTCCAAAGAATCGCCTAATTGTACATCCAAACACTAGCATTGGTATTCCGTGCCATTTCCAATTCACGGGACTTTGGTATTTGGGCCAATTCCAATTCCTGGCCCGAATATCTACAACCAAACAGAGCCTAAGACGATTTTTTTTTTTTTTAGGGCCATATTCCTAATTGCCCCTAATAAAAACTATTCAACCAGTTGTTTATACTAAGGCATACATGCATATCTTCTTCTTTTTTTTTTGATAAAACATTCGGTTCTAAGACCGCTGCATTGAAATCATGGGCTCGACCAAATCGCGAGCAACAAGAGTTTTTACAAATTCTGGGGGGGGTGCGCCGACACAAATAAGTCACCCGGGTCCCAACTCATAGCAAACTAAGCTAATTCATGGGCTATTACATTGCAAGATCTCGGAATTGAAGAAATCCCATTACAAACAAAGTGTTCACGTAACATTGAGCGTGTATCACTTATCATTATTCCACATGTTGCCATATCTTTAGTAATGTTAACCATAGTTAAATTTCACAGCACTAGCGGGAATTCACTGAAGAATCTAAAAGCTCTCAATATGCTATGGATTTTCCATCGGACTGCGCCCGTGTGACTTGGAAGACAAGATACTCCACGTGGCATAGGCTTATACGCTGTTAAAAGGTAAGCACCTACGGCTACGGGGCCCGTCCCAAAACTACTTCGTGTTCGTGGCTTCGACCGAAGAGCGGGAAGGGAAGCGGGAAGGGAAAAGCTTCCAGAAGCCTCCGCGGCGACCCGGCGTCACACCAGCGAGCGGCGATGGAGCCACCGCGCCGTCCTACTCCCGGCCCACGCCCCGCGGTGAGCTTCGGCCAACCGCTCCCCTCCCTCCCCGTCCGCTTGTTTGCCGTTTTTGATTTTCCTCGTGCGATCGTCTTCGAGCCATGGCACTGGGCAACAATGCGCACGCGTTCACGCTCACCGCCGTCCCACTCCCGGCCCGCCACGCCCCGCGGTGAGCTTCGGCCAACCGCTCCACTCCGGTCCTCCCCATCCGCTTTGTTTGCCGTTTTTGATTTTGCTCGTGCGATTGCCTTCGATCGAGCACCTGTAGGCAACAATACGCACGCGTTCACGATCACCGCTCAGAGGCAGAGCTCCGGCAGGGTGGGGAAGCTACGAAGCCTACCGCCGGGTAGCACTAGTACCCATCTCTTCCTCCGTTCCGGCGAGGCATCCAACGACGGAGCGGCCGCGTGCCGTGCGGCGTCTGAAAAACGAGCGGGGCACGAAGGGAAAAAGGCCCAATAAGCCCAGCCGGCCCAAGTTGCCCCTCATCCAATCCCTCGGCTCCTCCTGCCCGTTCCCGTCCGCGCCCGGCGCCTCCGCAGTCCGCCGGAGCTCCGCGCGGCGCCCCTGCCCACAAGCCCACGCCGCTCCGTCAGACGCTCCGGAGCTGCGCGGACCCGCTCGCGGCTCGCGACCTCGTAGGATGGAGGAGGAGGATTTGGTCGGCGAGGAGCTGAAAGGCGCTGGCCACGGGCGTCGGCCAGCCGGGCCAGGTACAATTGAAATTATCATTTATTCATTGCCGCCGGACGCCGCGCTGCAGTGCCGCTCGATCCGGGGCTGGGTTGAGCTTTGGAGGATTTGCGATCTACATGTTCTAATTTTCTTCTCAAACAAACTGCATCGGATAAGAACAGGAGGGGAACAGCAAAGTTTAATCTCTCTATGGAAAGGCTAAACTCCTCCCAAATTAACAATGAATTGGAGTTCAAGGCCCCAATATATGTGCTCAGTGGTAGCAATAAACAGCTCTATAATACTGCTATCTATCAGCATCTCACATCCTCAAACTCTACTGGTGATTGTTTTATACAGGTCTCAGATCAGTAGATACAAGGAAAACAGAACATTGTAGGAACAGAGCACCTGACAAAACCTGGTTCAAGTTCCTAATAAAAGGATAACAGAGCAACTGACAATATAGGATAACCATCATCGGACTTCAAATTCTATATTATCTTTACTCCCTCCGATTTCAAATTGTAGTTCACTTTTGGCTTTTAGATACATCGATTTTTGTTATGCACCTGGGGCTATACACTCATGCCTAGATACCTAAAAAAAAGAAATGAATCTTGAAAAGCCAAAAGTGAACTACAATTTGGAACGGAGGAAGTACTATTTAGTTTCATGTCTCCATTTAGTTTTTCTTTGGAAACAATGTGTTCCCAGTTTGCTTCAAACCTTATTATGGTAATTAAATACTTTTTTTTTCTGAAGAAAATATGCATGCTTGGGTGCAGTTAACCACAGGTTGCAGAATGCAAGTACTACTTCTGTCATCTCATGCATGTCATCCCTGAAAACACTAAACACACAGTCCTCGAGATTTTTTTGTCAACGACAGCTGCATATTTGGTATTGAGTTCAACAAAGTTGCCACTATCAAAGTCAACACGGTGTTAGAAACACTATTTGTCAGGAAGATGAACCTCTTCCAGATTTCTGACGATTCACTTTTTTTTTTCAGCAAGGGAAGAAGGAAAGGCCACCCATGGCAAAGGACTCTGGTGATGGGAGGCCCTGGAAGAATGCCAATCATGAGCATGTCAACAAAGAGGTATAAAGAAGTTAGAAGATCGAAGCAACCGATTCTTTGTTTATACCACCATAGCAGAAATGGGGAAGAACTAAATCCGAACCTGTTGACAAATTGCAATATTGTTTTTCTTGTTCCAGCAGGGAGTGAGGAAAGCCAACCCGAGCCGTTTTGTTTGTAGTCAAATCACAAGCATTAACAAGACCCTAAAAAGGTAATTTGAAGTTCATAATATATCTTCATGATAAGACCGTGCTACTTTTTTATTGGTTTTAAATCCACTATCATTGTCTCCATTAACTATTGCAATAATTGATTTACACTGAAAGGCATCAGTAGAGCCGCAAAGCAAACTATCTGGAGCTAAGTCAGAAGTTAATCTCATTTCTTAGGTTTAATGTAATATTTGGTAAACCAGTTCACTTGTTGTATCAGTTTTAGCCACTATTTTATTAATGAAATCAGGACATCATAGCTGTACAAATATATGATATGCTAGTGTTTAATAGGATTTCAGATTTCAGAAAGCAAAAGATTATGCTACCATATATTTTTAGGAATATAAATATAAAGTGTAGCATAACATATTTGGAAATTAGATTAGCCTTTGCGCCATTTCAGGTTTGGAAAGCAAAGATTCTGCGACTATGAATTTTCAGGAATAGGAATTTATTATGCAATATAACATATCTAGAAATTAGATCAGGCTTTGCACCATATTATATTGCTATAACATAGTCAATCTGAAGGGACAGCTGTATGTCGCACTTGCATATGTTAAGGAAACAATGATGCTTATGTTTGCTGTGATCTTTTTATAGCAGTGTTTATTTTTACATGTTGCACTAGTCTGTATAGTTGAACACATCTGTTATATGCTTTAATATTTGCACTGACAAGTTTTTTTTTCCCACTTGATTGCGCAGTAACTCACCTGTTGAGAACTCAGGTGCCAGCGGCTGCTCAGCCAGGGAGAAATACATTTGTACCGACAAGTTTTCATCCTCCTTGATTGTGAGTGACTCCCCTGAAGACGCCATTAGTACAGAAGAAGAATAACTCATCTCCTGAAGAAAGTGATAGCACACCAAGAGATTCCTCCTTGACTGTGAGTGACTCCCTGAAGACGCCTGTAGTACAGAAGAAGAAGAAGTTATCTCCTGAAGAAAGTGACAGCAAGACGCCTTTAGTACAGAAGAACAACTCGTCTCCTGAAGAAAGTGATAGCACACCAAGAGACAAGAGTATCACGCCAACTCTGACAGACCTTGAGAACTCAGTTCATTATGACTGCCGACTCGACAAGGTCCTAAGAGTGGCTGTAGACTATGCACTGCCTAAGTGAACAAAAGCAGTCAAGCAGAGTGAACAAAAGCAGTAAATGTGTGCATAGGATGTATGGGTTCAGTTGTCGGATGCTGCCACGTTCGTGCGGATAGACTGCCAATATATACTGCATATTCTCTGTAACCATAATTCTTTTTACTGTATAGTTCTGTAGCTGCCAGCGGCTAGATGCCTTCTGTTGGAGCGGATATGCTCGAGTGTTCCTGATGTTACACGGAGCTCATAGTGCAAGTGGAGGAAGTTTAATATTCTGCACATTCCTTGTAACTAAAAATGTAAAATTTCTTGCTCAAAGCATAATAGTCCCTCTGGTATATCTTCCAGTAACTGTTCTTTAGCAAAAGTGCTGTGGCTGATTTTTCAATGGTGATTGCATCTTGAAAGCAAAATTTATTTTAATACTTTCTTCATCCCAAATTTTAAGTCGTTTGACTTTTTTTTATCCCAATTTGGTCACTGCCTTATCTAAAAGAATTATGCAAACATAGTCAAATTTAAGTTCTTGAACATGATATATTACATAAATTTTTTAATAAGATGAGTGGTTAAACTTGGTGTCAAAAAAGTCAATGGACTTACAACATGGGACCGAGGAAGTTTATAGCAAGTTTAAATTTATTTTAATACAAGTACAATATGGGGTGCCCCAAGAACATTTGCTCTCCGTTTAAAATTCCAACTTACCATATTCCTTATATTTCTTTATACCACTTTTATCCCTCGTGCGACCACGTACTCCCTTTGTCTCACAATAAAGGTCGTTTGAGCTTGGAGCCGGGTGTAGCCCTTTTGTCTCGCAATAAAGGTCGTTTGAGCTTGGAGCCGGTGTAGCGAAGATGCTTTGCATCTAAACTCTACTTGTGTCCACGTGCATAAAGGAGGACACTTCATAGATGTGCGAGAACATCTAGTAAAATGGGACGGAGGGAGTATCTCCGATCCAATGGCTCATTGAAACGGATTCCATTCAAGCCAACTTCTAGCTTCTCCCGGCTTCTACTCGAATCTAGGCCACATGCATGGCATGTTTGATCCGGGGCGCAAGGGTGACCTGGCCCGTGGGTCGCCTCCCCCTCCCCGCCCCTGCCATGACCTCTAGGTCTAGCTCGGGTAGGTTGCTTTGTTTGATTTCATTTTGCAGACTAGGTTGGCCCGTAAAAGGATTGTGTTTGATTTCGTCTTGAGAGCCTAGCCCATCTGTAACTAACTCTAGCTACCAACTCCGGCCGGTGTTTGATTCGGGCTAGGCTAGTAACATTATAGGCCCAAATTGCCCAAGTGGGATGTTATGGGCAAGATTTTTTGGCCCGAATAATCGGATTTTTTTTTTTCGCCCGCCCAAACGACGACCGAAAAATGCTCGGGTATACTGTTGAGCTAAAAGCCCTACCCGATGGCCTATGCTACATTTTTCTTAATGGCGATAGGAACACTCCTGTAATCATTAGTGATAAGCTTTCTGATGAGAAGACAACAAAACTCATCACCATCCTAGAAAAACATAGATCCATCTTCTGGTATTCCCTACAAGATCTGAAGGGAATTAGCCCAACAATTTGCACTCATCGCATCCCAGATTGACCCGACTAAAGCACCTTCACGTGAACCCCAACGCAGACTCAATGATGATATGAGAGAAGTTGTGAAGAAGAAAGTCCTCAAACATCTTTACGCCAGGATAATTTATCCCATATCACATAACGACTGAGTTAGTCCCGCACAAATGGTGCCCAAAAGGGGAGGAATGACGGCAGTAGAAAACACTGAAGGATTTTCCATTTTATGATTTGTTTTCAATGATTTATTATGATTTTTCAAAGATTCTACCAAAATAAATAGAAAACAAAAAACAAAAATGCACAACGTACCATCTAAAAAGTGTTTTCCCCCCTTTGTTACGTAATATACACGCACTGGTAGCTTCATTTTGGGCCACTTCCGATGTACGGGCCGATGAACTGGCCCACAAATGTTGCACTCGAACATCGCACGATCCATTTCATCCCAGGGAAACCCTAAACCCTCCAAGTTCCATCACCCCACCCCTCCAACACACACACAAAAAAAAAAAAGCAAAAAAAGGCGGAGCGGATGGCGACCGTCGACGACGACGGCGGGCGATGCGGCGGCCGCGGGCGAAGGGGTGAACGCAGGAGTGGGATCCAGCCTCAACACAGCCGAGGAGGCGACCGCGCGCGAGGGCGTGGCGGCAGGGGACCTCTGACCCAGCACGCGGCGGCGGGCATTGCCGCGACTGGTGTTCCTCAAGTAGCTACCCCCGACCCGGCTTCCAAGCGAAGGGCCTTGGGCGACATCAACGGTTCAGACCGAGTCGGCGGAACCACGACATACCGGCGACGCGGTAAGTTGCAAGTCATTGCTTGAGTTCTTAGGCACTACGTCAGGAACTACGAACTATTCATGTAGAATCTATGCACTTCACTTGTCTCCTATTTTGGCCTGTTGGCAGAGCTTAGAAGTTGCTAGAGCTGGGTGGTGATAGAGTGTATTTAGGCTCCCTTTGTTTCAGCTTTAGATTGTGGAATTTTGGATTTTACAAAAGCAGAATAGCCAATTTAGCCTCTCATATTTTGTCTCAACCTCAATTTAGTCCCTCAAGTTTAAAATTGGCCAGTGCAGTTCCCTATCATTTAAATTTTTGTCTAAATTCGTCCTTTCACTGACGTTCCACTTCACGGTGGCAAGCTAGCCAAAGCTATGGTGACCGCTAGGCTTTGCTGACTGGTACTGCAAAGATAGAGAGCCACATCAGCATGAGGACAAAATTGAACCGAAATCGAAAGTTGAAGGGCTAAATTGAACCTGTGATGAAAGATGAGTTATCAATTTGGCTATTCTGCCTTTTACAATCCAAAAGCTGAAACAAAGGCTCAGATTTTGGATTCAGATTCCATAATCTGTCCCTCCAGATACCACAATGCCATAATGTGGTCAGGTATACCCGTTTGCTAGATCATGGCACATATACTCATTTGCCATTATGGCCCATTGTAAGTGACCGAAAATTGGTGGAATCCAGGCAAATAAAACTGAGATATCTCTAGCTTTAGATGAGATATCTTTGATCTCAATTTTGACAAAACTTCTATATTACTGAATGCATATTAATTGTTTCTGTATCTGTTGTGTTCCATTATTCATTTGGATTTGTATTCACAGTATGCTTGGTCATTTATCAAATATATGTCAAGGAAGGTTATTGAATTTTCAATTGTTTGGATTATTATCTAATATATATATAAACATGACCGCAGGAGTGGGCTCCACGGCCCGATGGGCGACGCACGCTTAGGGCGTGGGGGGTGAGACCTCGACCGGGCAAGCGCTGGCGGGCATTGCCGCTGGCCGGTGTTCCTCAAGTAGCTACCCGACCCGGCTTCCAAGCGAAGGGCCTTGGGCGACATCAACGGTTCAGACCGAGTCGGCGGAACCACGACATACCGGGCGACGCGGTAAGTTGCAAGTCATTGCTTGAGTTCTTAGGCACTACGTCGGGAACTACGAACTATTCATGTAGAATCTATGCACTTCACTTGTCTCCTATTTTGGCCTGTTGGCGAGCTTAGAAGTTGCTAGAGCTGGGTGGTGATAGAGTGTATTTAGGCTCCCTTTGTTTCAGCTTTAGATTGTGGAATTTTGGATTTTACAAAAAGCAGAATAGCCAATTTAGCCTCTCATATTTTGTCTCAACCTCAATTTAGTCCCTCAAGTTTAAAATTGGCCAGTGCAGTTCCTTATCATTTAAATTTTTGTCTAAATTCGTCCTTTCACTGACGTTCCACTTCACGGTGGCAAGCTAGCCAAAGCTATGGTGACCGCTAGGCTTTTGCTTACTGGTACTGCAAAAGATAGAGAGCCACATCAGCATGAGGACAAAATTGAACCGAAATCGAAAGTTGAAGGGCTAAATTGAACCTGTGATGAAAGATGAGTTATCAATTTGGCTACTCCGCCTTTTACAATCCAAAAGCTGAAACAAAGGCTCAGATTTTGGATTCAGATTCCACAATCTGTCCCTCCAGATACCACAATGCCATCATGTGGTCAGGTATACTGTTTGCTAGATCATGGTACATATACTCATTTGCCATTATGGCCCACTGTAAGTGACCGAAAATTGGTGGAATCCGGGCAAATAAACCTGAGATATCTCTAGCTTTAGATGAGATATCTTTGATCTCAATTTTGACAAAACTACTATATTACTGAATGCATATTAATTGTTTCTGTATCTGTTGTGTTCCATTATTCATTTGGATTAAGTATTCACAGTATGCTTGGTCATTTATCAAATATATGTCAAGGAAGGTTATTGAATTTTCAATTGTTTGGATTATTATCTAATATATATATAAACATGACCGTCCATTTTTTTGCATATTATGCTCAGACTTTTTTTGTTGTTCATGGAGCAGTGTGAGGATGCAGATGTCAGCAAAATGAAGAAAGTTATTGAGGAGTTGGAACTTAAGAATGCAGAACTAAAACATAAGCTGGAGGTTGCTGAAGCTCAACTCAATAAATGGAACAAATACATCAGTTCGACCCTCTCATTTGAAGAACTGCTTATCAGATGCCATGATGTTTTCCTGTGCCCAAATGAGTCGACTACCAAAAGCTTTCAGTTTTCTCTCCGATCGGCAGTCAAAGCTAACCATGAATGTAAAAGTGCCTGGAGCAAAAGTTATACAAGAGTTAAAGAAGTTTGAGAAAGACGTGCCCATATTTATCCCTAGACTTGTAAGGGCCAGTAGGAAGGAGTCTAAGAAATTGAGAAGACTGACAGCAGTGGCGAAGCATATTCTGTTAGGAATTATTGAAGATATCTACCGCCTTCATAGGCTTGGGCTGTCCCTTAATGGAAAGTTCACTCTTAATGATTTTTATTGGACTCGCCTTAAGAAGATGAAGCTTGACCCTGCTCTAAAGTTGGTTGCATGTCGAGGGGCAGAGATGAAATGAATAATGATTATCATCGTATTTATGACATTATTCTGGAGATGCTAAAGGTTAATGATGGTGACTTGGAAACACCCGATGATTTGCAAAGGTTGCTTAATCTCTTGAATTCAAGTGACCCTGTTAAGCATACCGAAATCATCCGATATAATATGTCTCTAATGAGTGAGATAGGAAAGAAAGCCCACTTCCTCACCCTTTATGGAAGGTTACTGCAACAGATATCTGAAGATGATGATTCTAAGGGTTCACAAGACGAAAAGAAGTCTGAAAAGGTATTAAGTTTTCTCTCTAAGCAATTCAATGGTGTAGAATTAGAACCATGGTCAAACCTGGCAAAGGAGAATGCATATGTCGGAGCAGCATATGAACGCCGTAGTTTGCAAAAGGGCATGATGATATTGGAAGATCCCTTAGATATGTTAATAATATGGAGGAATGCATTATCACATGTACTTGACGAATCGATTAAAGATGGTGAACTACTCTTTAAAGATGAGGATTTAGTTCACATACTGGAGTCAACTGCTGCTGGTGTCTTTAATGAATTGCAAAGGGCAATGAGTGAAGTTGGCCTCTTGGAATTACCTCATCTAATGAGAGCAATGCGGATGTAAACTAGAAGGTAATAATGTGAAACTTTTAGCTTCTGCTGGTATATAATATCTCTAATATTTAGATGTTGATTATCAAACTCTTTATTTGCTATGCACCTTCCAATTATATTGTATATTAGCAAAAATGCCCAATGGGAATAAAATAATACCGCCCATAGATAATAAACCAAGATATACCAGTCTTCTCATCCTTTTATGCATTCCTGCCATTAGCCGGTGCCTCAACTTTGGTTTATGTTGCAAGATTTGAGAGATTTTGCAATATGAACTCGTTCAAAATATGTCCCTGTTCTGTGAACTGTCAGTGCAGGCAAATATAAATCATAAAGTTACTACAAAATTCATAGTACTAATTAAACACTGCAGTATGCCAGTACATCTTGCTAAAACTATGTGCTTCTATCCCTAGGCATGATGTGTGTAATGGTTGGTAATGATTTTGGATATACCAGTCTTCCACTGTCAGTATATACTGAGTACTCCCTAAGTACTATTTTCCTTTTCAGTAGAGTACTCCTGTCAGTATTTTGAATGAATGGTTGTTGCAAGTCTCAAGTCTGTACCAGCAGCAGGGTTGAATGTTTGGTAGTTTAATTTGGTACAGCCTGCTATTTCTTCTGCATAATAGTAGTACACTAGCACTAGTGTTTTTCTTCAGTAAATTCCAGCTGTGTATCCTACTATAATACAGTCAAAAGTCAGCTCTTGCTTCCTGGGATCTGATCAGTGATTAGTATTGTAGATAATTGGCCGTTAAACAACCCAGCAAATGCCGTTATATATTAATAACACCCTCTGGAGGTGCATAAAAGCACTTGCAGACTTGCTGCACACCCTGACTGACCTGCCGTGCCCTGACCTCGCCTGCCGACCCCTTCCTTCCCTGCTCTGCTTGCATCTCTGTCCATGGCAGCCATCACCAGCAAGAACTTTTAGCATTTGGAATTAGAATAGAATCACTGAATTAGTCTGAATCTGGCATGATCAGAACACTGCACCTGTTTAAATGCATAATGATTCTGACTGTAGCATAAGCATCTAGTAGTGTACAGGCAATTTGCAGCAGCTCTGCTCTTGCTTCGCTTCATGGCATCTAGTACCAAAGGAAATTTGCAGCAGCTCTCTTGAGTACTGTACAGGCAACATGGAAGTAGTGAGCAGTATGGTTAGAGCATACCCTAGTAACTGAAAGGATAGTTAACCCATCTATATTCTATAGTGTACTGAAAGTCTGAAACTGAAAGTGTTGTCGCTGTCTGAAACTGAAACCCAAGTGCTCTGTGGTTGCTGAGACTCAGCTCTTTATGTTTAAATGCATAATGATTCTGACTGTAGCATAAACATCATTATTTAGATACTTTGGTGCATGCTGACACGCTATTATTGCAGGCCCATCACGGAATGGAGCTAGTGGAGATATGGGAACAACAATCTGCTCAGTTAATTTGTTTGGGTTTGCAGGCACAAGATTTCAGAACGCAAAGAAATGTGAGGAGAAAGATGTGGTTACAGAACATGAAAAGCAAGCTCATCGTCTTGGGAATAATCATTGCACTTATTTGATGCATCTGCAAACTGTGAAATATATATATCTACACTGTTATAATCCACTGGCGTGTTATTAGCTACCAGTTGTTTTCATTCAACTTCACAATGTTGCATGTGAACCTTGCAGTGCATAATACACCGTTCTGAGATCCAGTTCCTTTTTTTTTTATTTCTGAGATTCAGTGAATAATCCTTTTATTTCATTCACGAATCTTCACCGTTTTTTTTAACGGGATAGACCATGGTCTTCTTGGTAACTGACTGCAGATCCTGCACGATCTTTTAGGCCGCAGCGATCCTGTATGAGCTTTTTAAGAGGGAATTCGTCTCGTATCTGATTATTTTGTCATATATGACCGTCGGGGGGTTTCTCCTTTTTTTTTTTTTTTTCTTTTGCCTCGTAACAGAATTTGTCCGATCGTTTAGAGGGAATTCGTCTCGTATCTGATTTTTTTGTTTCTCCGTCTGGGATCTGACTTTGGTAACTAGTGCGTCCCGATTCGTTCGCGGGGTGCAGTCCGATTCCGGCTAGGCAGGCCTAGAGTCGCGATTCCTAAGTCCATACATATTGCGTTCCAGCTTGTGTAGATAAATTAAATCGTGGTGCGCAGGATCTGAGGAGGCAGAGAAATTACATCGCAGATGGAGAGGACGCAATCGTCGACGTATTTGCCGGCGGGTCGCTGCTCGTGTCGCACGCCGCCGCAGCACAAGCATTATCATCGTCATCATCTCTATCTGGTGCTGGACGACTGGGATCAAGGCTACAGCATCTACAGAGTGAACGAGGACGATTTCGTCGCCGACGACGACGACAGCAACAGGAGCCCGGACCAACAAGCTTCACCCCCCGCTGGTCTGGCATCAAGGCGCACCAGTGCGCGTGGTTCGTGGCGGGCCATGAAACCAAGATTCTGGCAATGAATCCGGCGGACTCCAGCCCCGGCATCCCCTGCCTTCGACACGGCGACCTTGTCGATGACCGTGTGCCCCGACACCTACTCCCGGGGCGACCACGGGCAGCGACCCGTGTACGCCTCCGTCGGGGATAGGTTCCTGTGCTTGCCTACCCTTTCATCGACGTGCTGGGGCCGGAGCCGGCGGCCGTCTCCCTGCGGCACATGGTCATGGACCACCGCCGAACATCCTCTGCCCTTCAACTCCACCTCCGTCTCGGTTACGCGGTGCACCCGGACGGGCGCACAGTCTTGATGTCAGTGGGGGGCTACAACCCCGGCGTTGGTCCGTTCGACATCCACCGCGGCCGGTGCAGCACCCACGCCTTGGACATGGAGAGCTTGGACTGGACCTACATCGGCGAGTGGATCCTGCCCTTCAGAGGGCAAGGTCACTATGACAGGGAGCTGGACGCCTGGGTTGGCATCTGCTTGTCCAAGGAAGGACCTGCCGGGCGCGTCTGCTGCTGCGACGTCCCGCCTGATGCTGCGGAGCCGCGCGACACCGTGCCCACATGGAGGCTCGGCGTCGACGTGCTTTTTCATCCGGACAAGT
Source organism: Hyparrhenia diplandra (assembly GCA_015847255.1). Classification (NCBI taxonomy): domain Eukaryota; kingdom Viridiplantae; phylum Streptophyta; class Magnoliopsida; order Poales; family Poaceae; genus Hyparrhenia; species Hyparrhenia diplandra. Next base: position 46,581 of record JADLZK010008669.1, read on the forward strand.
TGCATTTCGGCGCTAAGCTTCGTGTACATGGGCGACACCAACTTCTGCTTGGTCGAGTCCCGCCGCCGGGAAATGGAGGAGGACCACCCTGGCCGTTACTATCGCGACATCAAGATGACCTCGTTTGCTCTCAGGTACGACAAGCTGGGAGATCTGCGGACTGCGCGCCGTCGGCGATATGCGTCCATGTGGTACCAATCTCACAAAGGCGGGAACCCGGCAAACGATCCACTGGCCTTCTGGATGTAGTGAATAAAGCATCGATGGATGTGGGTCATGTCTTGGTGGAGAATCGTACAAGTCAAACAGAACGACGTGTGTACTCGATCGAGCGAATAGAATTGTAGCTCATCTTGCTCTTTCTTCTGCTATCCATGTACGTTTAGAAATGCAGGCAACCTTGCAATTCTCTCTTTTAGTTTTTTCAAAAGAGATTTTGACGAGAAAGTTTTTAGAAATGCAGGCAACCTTGCAATTGTCACTTTATTAGATGACAGAATAGAAAATACACAGAGAAACAACCATTTACTCTATACACTGCTGGTAGAGCACCAAATTTTTTTTTTTTAAACAATTGTTTTTTTAGGAAAAAGGAGGGCGTTCCCCTACTTTTTTTTTTTTGAAAGAACAGGAGGGGCAGAAAAAGTCACTACTGAAATTTATTGAAGGTAACCAAGCTGATTACAAAAAAAAAAAAAAAAAAAAGGTTAACAGGGAAGCAAAAGAAAGAGGAACTAGCTTAAGATACAAAAAAAAAAAAAAAAAATGAAGCAACTGCACAAGATGCTCTATCCATAATTGGTGATCCATTGTTAATAGGTTGTCTAACTTAGAGACTGAAATAAAAACACAGATAAACCGCAGAAGGAATTCTAGCTTTCGAGATAGCAGGTAGGTGCATGTGCATTGACATTACCTTGCCTGTTCATTAGATACGTATGAGGAATGAGTTCATTCCATTAAACTTGAGGAATAAACTCATGGTGCATCATTCCATCTAAAATGAGTTAGTTCTTAGACCCAAACACTCCATTCTTTCTGTTTTTGTTTAACTGATGGTGTTCCTTGGTATCCAGCAACATTAGGAATCTTTAGGAAACAAAATAATCCCTCAAATAATTGTTGTGGTCGAGCCATTGGTGTGCAGCGGCAGCGTTAGTTGTCGGCCGAGCCAATGCGTGCGGGCACCCCAACGATGGACGAGGGAGGACCGACGACATCCCTGCCCCTCGTTTGACGACGAAGACGATGCCACCCGCCCGAGCGACTGCCGCGCCTCCATGGTTGTTGCCCAATGCAAGGTGCCCAACACCGCTGGCCGGGGAGCAAAGCACCCTTGCTCCTTTGAGCCGAGGGCTCGACCGACTACCCTGGGGGGCGGCGACGCCGAGCCGCAAAAGCACCCGCTGCGGCATCCAACACGGCGCCGCTCAGCGACCACCGCCAGCCAGACGGCACGGCGTGCGGTGTGGCACGGGGAGGGCTCGTCGTCCCACCTCATCCCTCGGAGTCTAAGTCCTCGACAAGAACTCGTCCGCCCGGCAGCTTCCACCTTTGGACCCGCCGACCGAGGGCGGAGAAAAGGGTCGGCTCGGGCGAGAGTTTGCGGCTACCAACCGTGGTGGAGGGAGATGGCGACGAGGCCGGAGCGGATGGGTGCACAAGTGACGACTTCGGGCTCCGACCGACCCGATGAGTCAGCGAGGACGGGGATGCCTCGGGTGTTCGACAAGGCGAGGTGGCGACGAGGTGGAGGCCACGGGCACGCGAGACGTCTCCGCCCCTACTCGCGTGTGGCGGCCGCTGGCTGGACCGGGAAGCGATCAGCAAGCAGTGCCCCGACACATCGATGGCAAGGGAGGCTCTGGGCAGCTGGGCGGGCAAAGCGCCTCGACAAGGCTGGGGGGTTGCTCGAGCCCGAGCACGCCCCAAGGAACCCCCTGCGGGAGGGCCCAAAACTGGTTACATTGCATGCCCTCACAGCGGTGGCGGTGAGCGCCGACCGGCCGACACGAAGGTGGGCTCATTTGCGGGGCACCCAGCGGTGTGTGGAGCCGCCGCACCCGGTGAGGTGACTATCGGATCCGCCTCCCAAGGGCGATTTGGGAGTGAGAGATGGCGTAGAGTTAAGGCCGATTTAGGTCGCAGAAGAAGGTCCGCCGCAAGGCCTGGGAAGGGGGGAGGAGGCGCGGGGACTTCTAGGAAGATGGAGGGGGGAGAGGTGGTGGCGGGCACTGGGGTCGTGGGTGGTCAGCAGCTCGCTGTGGGCAACGGTCGAAGCCCCTTCAAGAAAACAGTCCCCCCTCCGAAATCTCATGTTTGGTTTTGGAAATTGATG
>JADLZK010008670.1:0-234308 GCA_015847255.1 Hyparrhenia diplandra
GGACGACTCAGTAAGTTTTTTTTTGAGCATGTCCCACATGGCAATAAGTAATCTCCTCGTCCATCCTTCCCTTCCCTGTTCTCATCCCAACTGGCCGACGCTCCCATGGCCGCCGCCTCCGCCGGCGGCTCTCTCCACCGCCTCCGCCTCCCTCGTCCCCCACTCCCACCCCAGCCCCTGGTTTTCTCCGCAGGCGAAGCACCAAGCCCACCACACGAGCTAGCCCCACCCCAAGACCAAAAAGCCGCCTCCACTCTCCTGCGCGGCCGCAGCCCTCCCACCCCGCCCCCCGCCCCGCCTCCGCGTCGAACTCGGTCGGGTCATGGAGGGACCTGTGCAGCCTCAACGCCTGGGTGGTGCGGGACTACCACCGCCCTCGTCGACTCCGTCGGCGCGCTCGAGCCGGCGCTTCAGAGGCTCTCGGACGAACAGGTGGCGTGCAGAACTAACACTCCCTCCCCCCCCCTCTCAGCGGCTGGGTTCATCGATTCAGCTTGTTGTTTGCTAATGGTTCTAATTTGCTCGGTGTGACTAATCGACAAACAATGTGCGCGTTTGCGTGCAGTTGAAGGCCAAGACGGCGGAGTTCCGTGAACGCCTAACTCGCGGGGAGACGCTCGCCGATGTCCAGGCCGGTATGTCTGCTCCTCTCACTGCCATTGCTGAGCTACACCGTTTCCTTCGATAGTTTCGGTTGGTTGGTTGTTGTCTGATGTGCTGATGCGTCTCTCCGTGTCTGTCCACTCCAGAGGCGTTTGCTGTGGTACGTGAGGCGGCTAGGAGGACGCTTGGGATGCGGCATTTCGACGTCCAGGTACCCAGGGTTTTCTGCACGGTTGGAATGTAAGCCACGAGTTGGTTCTCATGATTGAGTTTTGTTTTGTTGGTGTAATCCGTACAGATAATTGGCGGTGCTGTGCTCAACGACGGCTGCATTGCAGAGATGAAGACAGGCGAGGGGAAGACACTTGTTTCCACACTCTCGGCTTATCTCAATGCCCTTACAGGGGAAGGCGTTCATGGTACTGTATGAAATCTCAGCTTCTGAATTCGTCCTGTAAACCTATCTGACTTAGGTGGTTCCCTCCATCAAATACTGATCAATTTAATGCATGGTTCTAGCTTTGCACATGTCCTTTGTAGTGGTTCAGCTGGACAGCTGAAGATAGTGTGCACTATTGTGAATCTCAGTCATTTGTCATGTCAATTTGAACATAACTTTCAAGCGAATTTTATGTTCTCCATGGCAGATTGGTTGTCTTTGTATAGCCAAGCTGGCATAGGGGATCAGAAGCTCAAGCCTAGCTCAGTGGGAGCAGTAGTTTGGTTTATATGATGAGGGATCTTGTGCATGTTATTCTACTGTCGATGCTTTTTATAAGAGATTGACTAAAAAATTTGTTTTAAACATTAAAAAGTACAACTGTTGTTTAAACATGATTAAATTTTGAAGTGATTGCAGTCGCAGTTACCATGAAATCTGTGCTTGTTAGTCAATGGTCATGCTTAAGTACTGAAGATAAGCAAATATGCAATCCTGAACCACATTGCACGCCTTCAATGTCTGTGTCCCCTATTTTCACAATTAAGCACTGTGATCATTTTTTCAGTGGTGACTGTAAATGATTATTTGGCGCAGCGTGATGCTGAATGGATGGGCCGTGTTCATCTCTTTCTCGGTCTTACGGTTGGTCTGGTTCAGGTATATACATTATGATAAACAAGGCTTTAATAACAATGTTTCACATTCCAGAACACCTGCCAGTTTGGATACACCTGATGTTGCTACAGTGGTTTATTGAATTAGCAGAACCAGCAAACATATAACCATATTTTGCTCTTCTTTGTATTTATGGCATATGCATAGGCGGGTATGAAGTCAGATGAGAGAAGAGCCAGCTACAGATGTGACATTACATACACTAACAACTTCGGTGAGATGCTCAGTGAAAAACAACTCTTTTTTAATCTTATCCTGTGGTTATCCAGCTTAGAGGGACAACCTTTTCTGATGGTAATTTATTTATGACCTTGCTATGGTGAAATGCTAACTTGAGATAAACAAGCATGTCTGGTCAATGAGGACTTTTACTTGCTCGTCTTAGTTATCTGTTAGTATGAGTTGAGATCTGGAATTCTCATTACGTCATAGTTCTCAAAATATGCACATCCACTGCAGGAACTTGGATTTGACTATCTTCGTGACAACCTATCTCGAAACAAAGAACAACTTGTTATGAGATGGTACATTTTGAGACTGTTCACTCTGACTTCGCCAAAATGGGATGTCTCTATATTTGTTTTTTTTCTAATTATTACTCCATAATTTGATAGGCCAAGGCCATTCCATTTTGCTATTGTGGATGAAGTGGACTCAGTACTTATAGATGAGGGAGGAATCCATTACTAAATAAGTGGAGAGGTTTAATTGCTCAGTACTTGAACCTGATTCCTTCAATGTCGTTTGAGTTTCTTGACCTGTGAAATGTGACATAATCAACACCATTTTGTGTCATTTCACTAGGATAATAGAGATGCAGCTCGGTATCAATTGCTGCTAAAGTCGCAGAACTTCTTGTGGAGGTGTTGTGAGTATTTTATTATCGCTAGAAACTACATGCTAAAATAGCTCACAGTTCCAATATTAGTTCCTTCAAATGTTTACTATATTGATTTATTCCTGCAGCATTACACCGTTGAACTAAAAGGGCAATAATATAGATCTGACAGAGGATGGTGTAGCACATACTGAGATTATTCTTGGGACAGATGATCTATGGGATGAGAATGATCCATGGGCAAGGTGCTGTTCTCTGTTCTTTATGTAATATGTACCGTATTGTCTGATTACAATCATTTTCCTATGTGCAACCTTTGATCAATTATCCACTTTTGCTATTGAAATGCAATTTTGGATATGCCTTCTGCTGTAGAATTTATGTATGTGGGCAAAACGAAGTGAATCAGACATGTTATAATTTTCCGTGTCAGCGGTCAGGTCATTGTGCACCTTCTTTGCCATGGTTGCAGTTAGCTGCTGAAACAAAATGATAAATAATGGCATTACACAATGGGGCAACTAACTTTTAAATGCAAGTTGGGACATTCAGTGCCTAGTGAATAACCATAACTTCTCAAACGCTGCAGGTTTGTGATGAATGCTTTGAAAGCAAAAGTGTTCTACCGAAGGGATGTCAGTATATTGTCAGGGATGGGAAAGCTATTATAATTTAATGAGGTACTCCCTCTGTTTCAGTATTTCTGATAAGAATGCCGTTAGCTTCTTAGTAGCTGTTCTTATTGTATATGTTCCTTGTTGTACATAGCAGCTTGTGTGGGCGGAGGCTTTGCATATGTACACACACATATGGATTCCTTGTATATCTGCCTATTTGAGTTTTTGGAAGGGATATTGGCACTTTACTGAAATTACACTTTAAATGCTCAATGGAAGCTCATTATTGTTTCTTTTAAAGCAAGTCGTTAATGTTCACTGGGATTCCAGATTTCTTCTCAATGATGATACATTCTGTCCACATGGTTTTTCATGTAGATGAAAATTGGAACCAATATCATCCTATTCTATCACCTTTTAGCAGTCCCATGTAAGTGGCAATACACCAGAGAAAATATCTTTGGACTATCCTACAAAAAAATATGAAGTAAAACGTCAAGACATAGTCCTCTTCCTAGTATATATATCCACTAGCTATCGAGTCCATCCTGGAGCTGGTATTCTGTCTTAGAGGCTCATTCATTTTCATAATCTAGGCAACTGTGCAGTTGGTAACAAAAGGTTTCTATGACAACACATGCAATTTGACAAGCACAATGTAACAAATACTGATCAATGATGATCTGTTGTGTGATGCGCCAATGAAAATGTCCATGCATACTAGTAGCTTGTGATCAGTTTTTTGCATGAACAAGCCATTCATGACTTATTGAAAGTTTCATTTGCTGATTAACTCTTTTTTTATCATGCTTTTATTAATTATGTCGTGGAATTTTGTTATGCTTTGAATAAAATTATCTGTGTGCCTAACGCCCTAAACTCCTAATAAGAACGCCCCCTGAACTCTAATAAGATAACATTCATGCATACGGATCCAGTGATCTTTCAGGTTGGCAGAATGTTCTTCAGCATATGCACTGTTTTTTGTTTGTTTTTGGTAACATAACATCAGAACATTTTTTTCATCACATTTGTGAACTTTGATTGCGTCTATCATATAGATATTATATTCTCTTGATAATATAATTCATGTTGCCTAATGCCTATTAGTTCGTTATAATTGCATGCTTTGGAAATCCTGTGGTTGGATGATAATATTAATTCTTTTCCAGCTAACTGGCGAGTTGAACCTAAAAAGAAGATGGTCTGATGGTATCCACCAAGCAGTAGAAGCAAAAGAAGGCCTAAAAATCCAGGTCATTATTGACTTCACATTGCCATTGTGCATTGATGGAGCTACTATTTATAATTTTCTGAAAGGTTATGATAGTTTTTGGTGTGCAATGCTAATTGCAATTTAATCAGGCAGACTCAGTAATTGTGGCTCAAATCACATATCAGTCACTGTTTAAGCTTTATCCTAAGCTTTCTGGGATGACAGGAACTGCTAAGACAGAGGTATGTTATTTATTAGGTTGCTTTCTGAACAATCTATTTATCTGTACAGTTTATTATTCCAATCTGACAGGATCATGCTGCTTTTACAGGAAAAGGAGTTTTTTAAAGATGTTCAAGATGCCTGTTATTGAAGTACCTACGAATCTGCCAAATATACGGGTGGACTTGCCTATCCAAGCTTTTTTTGCGGTGAGTCTTGAGGAAGTGGTTCCTCCCTTTGGCACTAGAAAAAAAATTGATTGATTTTGTTGCTTTTGTAGACTGCAAGAGGCAAATGGCAATATGTACGGGCTGAAGTAGAGTCTATGTTCCAATTAGGCCGCCCTGTTTTAGTTGGAACTACAAGGTGAATTTTATTCTATTTTTGTTTTAATAGTTCATACAGATTTTATCTCATCACCACCGTATACTTCATGCTTACTATCAGTATAAGATTATTAGTATTACTGTATTAGATTTTTTTTTATGATTTGTACTACTTCAGCAGCTAATGAAACCAAAAAGTACAAAAGGGTTGTTGTGTTCAAATATGTTTTTATAGCAAATTCAAATTTGCTTGTTATCACTGTGGGCAAGTAAAAACTTACTAATTAGGTTTCTTCAACACTTTTATCTCCATTCATTGTTGTTTGTGATTTTATGCTGCTGGGAGTTTGGTTTTTAGCAACATTACCTTTATTTGGATGCTGGCAAAGTAAATTAGCTAGTTCCTCCTTTAAAAGGGCAGACTCAGTGCTGGAGGCTCCCACATGAGTGGGGTCTAGGGAAGGGATAAAACCCAAGCCTTTCCCCCACAAAATCTGCAGAGGCTGCTTGAACCCACGACCTTTCAGTGAGACAGCTCTCAGCACTGCACTAGGCTTGCCCTCCTAGCTAGTTCCTCCTTTGCATTAGCAAAATGATGGGAACTGAGAAAGCAGAAAAAAAATAGTTTTACTACTGCCTTTGTCCCTTGACACCTGTTTATTAGAAAATAAATAATAAGTTTGGCTATTGATTTTTGGGAATGCACCGTTATTTACTTTGGAGAATACCTCCAAATTTAAAGGGGCAGGTCAGTAATCATGACCATGTTATTGGACAGTAGCAATAGCTCCAAGATACCTGTCTGTTTCTGTTTTTTAAAGTAGATAAACTACTGAAGATAAGATTTTGATATGTTTATTTTGGTCGTAAGATGCTAGGGAGATAAAATTTGCTTTAGAGATCTTTTCATAGGATGAAAACCTGTTCATAAAGATGTAGGGTGGCTTATTGTTATCATGACCCAGCTAGTGAAGTGAGAGAAAGGGGTATGCCTTTACTGGATTCAAGGCCACTGTAGTTCCATATTTTGCATGTGCAGTTCTGGATTCTAGGCTACCTAGAAATTCATTTCCCCAAACCTCACCTTGTGTGGGAGCTTTCAGTATGGATATGCATGCCCTTTACCGTCTTGGGATGCTTTTCATACAGCTTTCTAAACAAATGGTGTCTATCTTTTTGCAGTGTCGAGAGTTCTGAATACTTGTCAGAGCTACTTAAAGTTCGCAATATTCCACACAATGTCCTTAATGCAAGACCAAAGGTTTGTAAAATGTTTGCTTTAGTTTAACATCTTATCTTGTTCTTTTCCATTGATAAAGCTAATTGCCTTATTCTGACAGTATGCTGCAAAAGAAGCAGAAATAATTGCCCAAGCTGGAAGAAAACATGCTATTACCATTTCAACTAATATGGCAGGCAGAGGAACTGACATTATTTTAGGTGGTAATCCAAAAGTAAGTTCATGCATATGTTTAGCACTGCTCACCAAGACTCCTTTTAGAAAATGTACGAAAAGGCAAAACAGATTGCAACATTGTTAGTATTTTATTTCACACCTAACAGAAATATGGTCCATCTTTTCATTGCCAGATGCTTGCAAAAGAAATAGTAGAAGATAACATACTTCCATTTTTTGACCCATGAGCCTCCTGATATTGACATGGAAGGGGAATCCACATCCCACAAGGTGGTTCATTCAGATCCTTTTCTCTGGCCCAAAAACTTTGCAGGATGTTTCTCACCATTTCCTTTTATCATGGGTAGGGCCTTTCAAATATAAAACTTGATCCATCATCAGTAGGTCTGCTTTGCCAAAGCTGCAATCATGTGTAAGTACTCAAGTGTTAATGGTTGTATATTAACATATAATGACTTATCATTTTGTTGTTTGGCTAACTCTTTCACTCTTCACATATGCTTCCAGCAAAAATATATTCAAAAAGCGAGAGAAATGAATGGTCTCTTAGTAAGGCAAAATCCACTATTGCTGAATCTATAGAAATGGGTCAAATGATTGGGAGGGAGAAACTGCAAGAGCGCATGACTGAAGAGTCTGAGATGTACCCTCTTTGTGATACAATCGGACTTGCTTATCTCAGTGTCTTAAAGGATTGTGAAATCCATTGTTCTGCTGAAGGTGGTGCAGTGAAGAGATTAGGTGGGCTTCATGTAGTTGGAACTTCTTTGCATGAGTCACGCCGAATTGATAACCAAGTAAGATGCTGCTGATGTGGCAAGAAGCACCTGAGCCATTACATGCTGCTTAGTCCTTTATATCATATAATTATAGCCCTATGATTCGGATTAAAATAGATTTCTTATCCATCAGCAGCAGCTTTCATTATCTTACACTGCATTCATCAATGCACTGATACAGTATTAACTAGCACAGTGTCACAAAATGAACCTGATACAGTATTAACTAGCAGTGTCACAAAATGAACCTGTAGAAATTCTGTCTTCATATGTTATGCATTATTCTTTTTAGTAAATGTGCTTTTATGTTAATGAGTTTTATGTTATTTTCTGTACCTTCAGACTAATATATCTGAGTCCTTTCAATAATCAATGTACTAATTTATTAAAAAGCATATTTATAAGTTGGAACATATTAATTCTAGCTAAAGTAATGTTTCCTTGCTCAATTTCGTATATGTATTATACCATCTTTTTGTGATCTTGTTGGGCTTCATTTCTAGTCTATCTCATCCTGCTTGTGACAGAAGGCTTTCTTGATTTTTTGTTGCTCTTGTTTGCTATCGCTGTACAATTAAACCGCAAACTTTGTTTTTCCCAGCTGCGTGGCAGAGCAGGCAGACAGGGTGATCCTGGGTCGAAACACGGTTTATGGTGAGGTATGTTTGCTCCCAACAGAAATACTTTAGCCTGCTAAACTGCTGTAACTTCTGGTGTGGTCTGATAATATAATGTATGCTTAATGAATTTGACAATGTCTAACATTTATACTCAGCTTACAAGATGAAATATTCCAGAAATTTAATCTGGATACTGAATGGGCTGTGAGGCTAATATCAGGATAACGAATGATGAAGACATAGCTATCGAGAGCACTGTTGTTGTGAAGCAGGTTAGAATTGTATTTTATTACAACGCCATATTCAAGAATCGTATGGTTGGTGGCATCACAGTGATAATCTTGCTTACGCTCATCGAAGTCTTCAAAGTGCAGCTTCTAGGCCTTCAAATCAACGCAGAGAAATATTATTTTGGAATAAGGAAAAGTCTTGTTGAGTTCGATGAAGTCCTGGAGGTATGCAACTGCCCCAATTTCAGTACCTGTATTCTGTAGTAATCTCCTTTATTTTTTACAGGCACTCTTCTTTTTACTATCATTTCTATTTTGAATACCCATTTTCACTCTTGTTATCCTTTTCTCTTCAAATCATGATTGACAGATCTTGTTCTAGGAGTGCAAATTGGTGCCCTTATGGGTCTTCACTAACCTTCTTTAGTTTAATTATTATTAGTACTAGCTTTCCAAATTTGGTCTCATTTTGGAAAACTTGTATTCATGAGGATCGGCAGTAGAAATTGTAGTAAAAAATTATTCACTGTAGAAATGATTGTGAATGCCTTTCAGTTTCTAGTAGCATCACAAATATTCATGTGGATTCTGTTCATACCTTTGATAGGTCCAAAGGAAGCATGTATACAACCTTAGGCAAGTTATATTATCTGGTGACTCGAAAGCTGCAGTGAACAAATTTTCCAGTAAGTTTACTATTGCCTCATGCATGAAGCTTTTCAATTTTGTTTATGAAATGGTAGCTATAAAAGCATATTCGTTTGAATAAAAAATGTGGTGTAGAAAGAATTAATAATCCATCTTACTTTAAAGTCATTGTTTTTCCTCACTTTGTCAACACAACCTTCCAAAATGATGTTTGAGTCTTAAATCATTATATGTGGTCACTGTTTTGTTCAAAATGCTGCTATTTTGTTTTATTTTTTCATTGACAAGGCTTTAATTGAAATTTTATTAGGTACATGCAAGCAGTAGCTGATGAAATTGTTTTACTAAATATTGATCCCCAAAAGGTACTTGCTCTGTCTTGATCCTTAAAGTTCATTTCTAAAAAGCATTTATTTTCAGTGCCATGTCAGTTGTCAAAATTATATATTTCTTTCAGCCACCCAAGGCATGGAATCTGGTAAAAGCTTTTGGATGAATTTGTCGCCCTAGGCGGAAAACTGCTGAGTGGTAATATGTACAGATTATTTTTAGTTCATGTTATTCTATAATGGGTATTCTGATTTTTGAGATGCTCTGCAGAAGCATTCAAGGACATCCAAGAGGAAAACCTACAATCAGCACTTGAGGAAGTGCAAGGTTGGGGCCCAGTGAAGACTGATAGTTTTGCTCTTCCAAACATGCCGGTGCCGCCCGATTCACTTAGAGGAATTCGAAAAGAAAACATCTTCTATAATGCGGTGGTTTGCGATTTGTGTTGATGATACGTCAAAGTATGTTGTGATATGATACACATATATTTTATAGATGCCACAATATAACATTTTTAAACAATAGTTATTGATTTGAAAGTTTATGTGCTTCTTTTTTGATAAACAATCCAGGAAAGGCAGATACACAAACACTGTCAATCTGCTCGAAATATTTTTGGGGATTTTCTAATAGCTACCTACTTGAATGCCGTGCAAGAGTCCCATTACGGCGATGGATATATAAGCGGAATCGAGGTTTGATTCTCCTTCTGAGTTTGCTCACAAAGTTTGTCTGGCCATAAACTCCAACCAAATGATATCCATGTTTTTGTGGACTCTGGAGGACACTCTGTTTTTCCCTTCATGAAACATATTTGATTGTTTAAATATTTTCAACTCTGTAAATTTGGGCAATATCAACACTTCCTGTAGCGTAGCATTAAAAAAAACTGTATGCAGCATATTTGATTTATTTACAAACATATTTACCTTTGTTTAATTGCAGCGGGAAGTTCTTTTGAAGACTCTTGATACATTATGGAAAGACCATTTGGTAAACATGAACAAGCTTAGTTCTGCTGTAAGTCCTGCCTTGAGATGTTTTGCTTTTGAAAGATTTTTTCATCTGCTCTTCTTTTTTAAGAACATGCTCTTCAAATTAAATCTAAAAAGGAAAATACTTTAGATGAAAGAACCTTTTCTGTGATTTAATTGTCTGCTGATATCTTATTCTGAATATACTGTGGTGTTGACTCGAACTGTTTTGCTAGGTGAACGTTCGGAGTTTTGGACACAGAAACCCTCTTGAAGAATACAAGATCGATGGGTGCCGCTTCTTCATCTCAATGTTGAGTGCCACACGACGTCTCACCGTGGAATCCCTTCTGCACTACTGGTCTTCTCCCATGGAATCCGAAGAGGTCTTCAACACAGAGGATCAATAGCAGAAGCCAGAAGGCATCAGGTTCACGTCTAGTGTGTTGGACTTCTGCTGCAAGTTGAAGACAGGTTAGGCACTAACATGATTTACTAGCAAAGGCACAAGGACCAGGTTAGGCACTAACAGAAAACCGCTGGGTGTGTTGTGTTAACCCTGTAAAATCACAAGCTGACATGTGGCGCTGTGGCTGTGGCTGTGCCCTACATAATACAGTAAGTACATCTGAATGCACAAGACGATGAATGGATAAGTGTGGACTGCAAGACAGTGCACTGTGTACCGTACTGTTCCCGCATCAGCAATACGGCAGGAACCGCGTGTAAACGCCGCAAAGTTGGAGCTTGTTTGCACGCCACAGCTTGGAAGTGGCTTAATCTCGTCATTGTTCTGTGGTCCTTTGATCAGATCGTCATGATGATGACTGTTCTCTCCACAAAGTCCACTCTGTACCTTTTTCAGGGGAGCGACAATACTTTGCCTACCCTGCCCGAGTATATCTACTGGTGTGGTGAAGTCTGATGAGGTCCTTGCATTCGTTCATCGCTCGTCAGACGGGGAACAGTAGCGCGTGAGGAATCTCTCTTGCTTGTGGACGCCGAACTCTTCGTGCAGGTAGGTACGCATCACCCTAGTGGCCATGCTTTGACATTTGCAAGTGGGTGATTTTTTTAATTTCTGGAGCGTGTGATGGTGGCAAATTGTAAGTCAACTCCGGAATTTGGTAACAATTTAACCTTACGCGTATGTGTGTGTGTGTTTTGGACTGGTGGCCAAAGTTTGTATATGCTGCTGCTCATGCACTACGAGCTAGTTACGCACTTAGACGTGGGAAAAGGATTTGATTGAGCCTTGTTGGCAATGATGATTGAGGCTGCGTGCACGAACGAACACATGCAATGCATCCAAACATCTGGGCCAGGTTTCGAGCCGCGTCGTTTCCTCCATGTCCATGTTTGGGGCCTTTTTCTGCTGGATGATGGGTGGTCCTGCCAATAATCTGCATCGCACAAACACTGACGCACGCACACCAAGCCAAAACATGATATATCTGCATTTTCACGCGTCTGTTTCGCGTGGGCGGCGCGGCTCCACTTGTGTGCCTTTCCCGGCAGCGCCGCCGTCGCCGTCGCCATCAGCAGCCTCTCGTCGAGAGACGACAACGGCCGCACGCCGGCCAGCCAGTGGAGGCGCAGCTAGCGGCGTCATACGGTACCTGTCGACCTGACGTGCGCAAGCAAGCGCAACCACCAGCGAGCGTTGCGTACGCTTTGTTTCGGCTTTGTGCCTGTGCCTCCGTCGTCGTTGTCGGACCGACACACACACACGGGCTGGCTGGATGCACAAGCTGCTCTATACCTGCGATGTGTTCTTTGATCATTCTTTCTCCTTGGAAATTTCAGAGGATTTCTGTTCAATTCTACGGCAATACTCTCCGATTCCTAAGGGGAATAGCTTCAATATATCGGCGGCCAGTGCAAAAACAATTTAGGGAATTTTTTTTTTTTTGACATCAAGTTAGGGAACAATTGGCATCCACATTCCACACGCACTACCTACCACTGTAGTGTCTCTCTAGACTTAGCGTTGAGTCAGGGATACGGACATGGACATTGACTTGGACCAAGACCGAGCGGTGCGAGTGCCGTCCTAATTAACTGTGTTGGGACACGAGGGAGGAGAATCGCACGCACAGTGGGGCAAATTCCCCTCTCTGTTGAACGAAGACCCCCTTTCCGCACCACATCTGGTCAAACCCGGCCCCAAGGATCCGTTCCAACTCGAAGCTCTGGCTCGCTCTATTGGTCCTCGATCGGTTTCACTACCTACCTCCCCAAAAAAAGAGAATATTATTCTCATTTTATGACAAGTCAAATGTAATCAAATCTATAAAAAAAAGTATTAGCATTTATAGCATAATAAGTAGCATTAGATTAATTATGAAATATAATTGTGTAGTAGAAGGCCATCTGGAGATATATTCATTGGTCGATATTATTTTCTATAAACTTGATCCAACTTAAGAAAGTTAGTTTGCCTAGCCCTAAATCTATAGTTACTCTCTCCGTATCATCGGTATTACAAGACGTTTAGGACAACGACACGGTCTCCAAAGCACAATTTTGACTGCTCTTTTTTTTATAAAAAATATTTCTTGTAAAGTTATATATGTATATTTTTGTGAAAGTAATTTTCAAGACAAATCTATTGATATGATTTTTATATTTTTAAACTTAACGACTTAAAAGTTATTTATGATCCTAATGTTTGACCCGAACTTTTTTCCAAAAGCGTATTCTAATAGTGATATGGAGGGAGTAGGTTCCTTTTAGGATGGGGAAGTAGAGTCAAAACTGATTAACATATTTATTAAGCAGAATGAGCACCATAATGCAGTTATGGCATTATAGGCTTATTTGGTTGTCAACTGGCCGAAGCTCAACCATCGTTCTCAGGAGTTGTTGGATTTTTTTACACGCTTACTCCCTCCATCCCATAAAGATTATGGTTTTGACTTTCATACATCTTATTTCACCATCCATCTTATTCGGAAAAAAGTTATAAATATCATATATTTTGTCATAACTTATTTTATCATTAAAGATACTTTAATAGTAATTTATTTATTTTATAGTCTACATAAAAAGAACGGTAAAAAACGACATCCGAAAAGTAAAAACGACAGTCTCTATGGAATGAAGGGAGTAGCTTGGATGCTAGGCCATATATAACTGCTTGACTCAGTGTCCAAATCAAACACGCCCTATCATTATTCATTATAAAAAAGATAGAAAAAAAATAGAGGTAGATATAACGTGACCAAACTTTAGAAAACGAGATGGTATAAAATAGTTACTTTTCACCATATATGTATGCCTTCACGACTTTATTTACAGCTTTCACGAAGATGCCTAAAAAAGTCGATACTGTCACCTACATCGATCTAGACTCTAGAGGCTTTGGACCCTTATTCTTCTTCTTTTTCTTGCATAAGAATATAGCAAATAAAGAAAAAAATCCATTACTCGAAAAAGGAATTGCAAAAGTTTGATACCTTTGCCGTTGTCCATGTAAGATGTGATGGCACTTACTTAACATTCCACTTTGAAAGCCAGCTGTTAGCACACAAACATATAAAGATTATATTATATTATTGGCAGGTGCACAAACAAAAGGTTGTGGACAATAGTAGAATAACAAGGCGCACAAAGATCAACCTTTCCTTATCAGCAGTAAAGTGCTTTTTTTACCGCATACAAAAGTGCAGGAATTAATTTACAGCTCAATTAGGCTTACTAGTATCTTATTATTTATAAAGCTTTTGTCACGTGCCAAATCCGTTGGCCCGTGGGTGGCGCCGGGGACGGTCGTTGACGCCCTAAGCGCAGGTTATTGTTGCGAGGAAGAAGGGGGGGGGCATGGCGCGCACGGGCAGCGGCGGCTTGGGGGCAGCGTGAGGGCGAGGAGAGACAGGAGCTGAGGGTTAAACCCTATTTTATTTTATTTCTTTCTTTATCCGAAAAGGATACATCTCCCTTTATATTTATAGGGAGGACTCAACTTAACTCCCAAGAAATCCAGAATATTCCTAATTTGACCAAACTTAAACCCTAAGTAATAGATCCTAATTTGACTGAACTTAACCCCTAAGTAATAGTGATAACGAGGATGGCGGCGGCAGCCACGCCGGGCGGCGCGCCCCTCCTGGGCCTGGCTGGCCCACGTCACAATGGCGTGTGACATTACTCCCCTCCCTTTTCCGGCCGGCAGCAGCGTCCTCGCGGCCGCAGCTTTGATCGCTCGCTGATGTCGCCCGGGGAAGATATTGCCGGAGCCGTGGTGGTGGCCATGTTTGTCGCCCGAGGTAGCCCCATGGTGTAGATAGTGTTGGGGGCTTGAACATGGCTGTAGCAGTGGGCTGATGTTGGAGTCGGTGTCGATGGCCATGTCGATGTCGAGGAGAACAACGACGTTTAGGTGCTGCTCCAAGAAGTCGGTGTGCTGCAGCTTGATGGTAGACGTGCTCATCGCTTGGGGTGCTTGTGATCACGTTGGCGTGGGCGCCTGGCGTCGGTAGTGTGACGTTGTTGGCGCGCACATCGGACAACATCACCACAAGTTACGGTGTTGCCGCTACAGCGTGTCGCCGAGGTTGGTGTCGTTGTTGTCATCGCTTCGGCATCATCGTCGTTGAGGAGGTAGTAGTTGTTCCCGAGGAGAACGATCTCGCCGTTGTGCTTTATGCGCAAGAGGTGGCCAGAGAGGATGGCAAAGTGCTCGAACGGAACGCTGGAGCCGTACCTTTTGTTGATGTAGTCGGAGATCGCAGCCTTGTCGGAGTCGTCCTCGGATCTGAGCGTGCGGAGGGCCTCCATGATCATCTCCGGGTAGGACGAGAGTGGGGTGGCGCCGTCTTCTATGGCCATGGACCTCCACAGGCTGAGGATCTTGTGGTCTCGAATACCAATCTGTCGCACCTGGCATGATGAGCTCAACCTGCAGGATCAGCTCGGCATGTACCGGGTTCCCGAGGATCATGTTCTCCCGGGTTCGCAATGGTGCGAACTCCAAGAGGTAGTGGAGGTTCCCGATGTAGCCGTGGTAGATGTGCGGTGGACGGCGCGAACCTCCGCTGTGACGCCCGTGCGAGCAAGAGCTCCCTTGGAACTCCCGCCTCAAGGTGCTGGTGCACCATGTCACGAGGCGGGCTCTCCAGGAACAAGAAGCGCTCGTTGGGCGGGGCGTTGACGAAGAGCGGGAGAAGGCACCAGATGGTGATGTCCGCGCGAGTGGGATGTCGCGGCGAGTGGGGGCGAGGAGAGACAGGAGCCGAGGGTTAAACCCTATTTTATTTTATTTCTTTCTTTATCTGAAAAGGATACATCTCTTTTTATATTTATAGGGAGGACTCAATTTGACTCCCAAACAATCCGGAATATTCCTAATTTGACCAAACTTAAACCCTAAGTAATAGATCCTAATTTGACTAAACTTAACCCCTAAGTAATAGTGATAACGAGGATGGCCGCGGCGGCCACGCCCCTCCTGGGCCTGGCTGGCCCACGTCATAATGGCGTGTGACAGCTTTCAGCTTAGTATGCTCCCTCCATTCATTATCTTCTTCGTCTAAACAAAAAACGTTTTATTCAAAAAAGTCCTTCATATTAGCTTTGGACTTGCTTGCATTTATTGCCTCTTTGGTGCTTATATGCCACTAAATTGCATTTATTGCCCTTTTTTTGCTGCATATTGGTTGTTCCTTACTTTGTGACTCCTCATATGCACTCGGCCCAAGATGATAAAATTGCGTACTACGTGCTCCTTGATCATTGTGCCAAATGCTAAAATGATGAAAATAAATGAATGGAGGGAGTATATAATAAAGATTTTTTAAATATATTCATGGATTAGCAATGTTTTTGTGATTGCTTCAAAACAAAATGATGTTTTATAGGAGACCTTATCATTTATACGATTGTACTAAGTTTTACAATTATTGCACCCTGCAAAACAAAGGGAGATGTGGCTGATGAAATAAAACCAAAAAAAAAAAAAAAAAAAAAAGAATTTGACCTGCAAGTCATTTGGTAATTCACCAATGAGGTGGTTAGATCTTTTATTATAGCTTTTTTAATTCACTTATGACCTCCTAGAAAGTAATAGATCATTCTAACCATATCTGATCTTATTTTAAATAAATGACTCACGATCATTTTAAAGTATCACGCCAAAGTCTTTATAAAATACTCATAGCAATGTAATTGAGAACAGGCGTGTGCTATATATATGCATTTGGGAATCGACATATAGATGCTGCATAGTACCACAGGAGGAACCATTTGCACGTGGGGAAAACGATTGGGCCTTGGGAATAGAATCACCCACGACCACGAATCACAAGATGCAACATCATCTGGTTTTGTTTGGTTGCCATCAGCCTAGCACATACACCAGTCACCAGCATACGTATCTGGTCCAGTAATTGAGAACAGGCCTCGCTGCAGCCTTCCAGGTACACCGTACACACACCACCACCACGGTACCTTTCGAGCTAGCATATAGGATCGTTGTACATGCTGTCGTGACTCATGATGACGCGAGCAGCGAATGTTCCGCCGACATCATGATCATCAGATCGATCATCCCAGCTAAAGGTGAAGGACGGATATACTACTGCTGTCATGCATCGTGATGCACATTGTGTTTGATCCCCAGCAGCGCTAGCCCCTAGGGCTAGAATTACGTGCCTAGCAGGGAACTCGTAGCATCCACAGCATTTTTATGTGGGCACGCTATTCAAACGGCGATGACTCCAAGTGGAATGACTTTGAACACGACCGGATCATATCGGATCGATCATCTAGTAATTGTCCTAGTGCGCACATGACACACAAAGCGGTGTTTAGTTCCTCAACTTCTCATCACATGATTGAATTTCCCGTCACATCGAAACATTGAACGTATGCATGAAGTATAAAATGTAGGTAAACAAAATATTTAATTGGACAGTTTTCGATGTACTTTGCAAGAGGAATCTTTTGAGCCTAGTTAGCTCATGATAGAACAATATTTACCACAAACAAATGAAAAGTGCTACGGTGACAAATATATTCACAGCGAAATTTTCATGACAATATTTACCACAAACAAAAAAAAAAATGTTATAGTGCTAAATTCAGTACTACATTAAAAATTTTCGGGTACTAAACACAGTCTTTGTAGATTAGCAGCAAGAAGCTGCAGCGTGGGTAAAGTTTCCCACAATACATGATCAAGAGCAGTCCCTGATAGGACAGCTCGTGATATGCGCCGCACTTTGGCAAGTCACAGATGTAAATTGTTCCTAGCCTGAGAAGCAAGACAATGAGTAGTAGTGTTTAGATTTCTAGGAATTTTGTAGGCACTAAAGTTTCTTCATGCTCCTGCATTCTTGAAACTTCGGGTGTAAAATTTGGCATGCATCGCTCAACAAACAAAGTACTAGCTAGCTACTACTTTCTGAAATTACATTTCTAGGTTTCTAATTGAATGTAGTTTTAGAACAGTGTAGTTCAAATACAGTTAAATTTTAATTAATGTTTTGTACGAGCTATTTAAGTTAAATTTAAGAAAATATGGCTTGCGCAAAATCCTAGAAGATCACTTTCTTTTGGAACGTGTTTAGGTCACCTGAATTTGGTTTGAAATTCTAAAATTCCCGTCACATTCGAATCATTAAATGTACCAAAAGACGCATGCATAGAGTATGAAAAGTAGGTAAAAAATAATTAATTGCACAGTTTAGATGTACACAAGATCGAATCTTTTGAGCCTAGTTATTCCATGATAGGATAATATTTACCACAAACAAATGAACGGTGCTACAGTGAGTACTACGGTGATTTTCAGTTCATAATAATACCAATTTTAAGATCAAAACACAGCCAGAGTGGGAGTATATATATTATTAGTATGTCATTGTTCACCAAGATATTGACAGGTGCCACTGTTGTTGTGCCTAGGTCTAGCAGTGTCACCCAGGTGACGTTATACATACGCGGATCGGATACGCCAGGTCCTAGCTTAGCTAGCGTAGGTAGCCCACCAGAAGCAAAGGACGACGGTGCTCTCACCGTGACCCGGCTGACACTGCACGATTTGGCAAATCATTAGATCAATCAGTGAGATCGTGTCAACTCACTAATTAATTGATCTCATAGTCCTGGACTCAGAAAATTGATGAGTGTATGTCCGCACCTCAATTAACGGGTGAAATGTACGATCCAGATTTAGCGACATTATTCTTTCAGCGCTAGGTGATACACTCATTAAGACGTCCATGCCCTTCCCCCTACAGTACCTAGAGGGCAAAAACAAGGCAGAGAAGCCTTCCGTCGGCGATTCCACCGGTCTCCTTCCTCTCCGATCGCCGGTTCGGCGCTGGTGGGGAAATAAGGCCGGGGATTTGCCGCATGTAGATAGGTCCAGTCTTAGATCTAGGTTTGCTCGCTTTCGGTTGATGGCGACGCTAGGTTTTGCCAAGAGGAAGTCATTCCTCTGCGGCTTGTCTTTTGTGGCGTAGTCGGTGAAAAGGAGGAAGGCGGCGGTGGGAGTGTCGAATAAGTTCTCTCGACTTCTTCCTCCCATTGGTGTTGCTCTTCTCCCGGCGGCGTCGGTGTGATCGAGGAGACATCTTCGGGAGTTTGCGTCACCGGCGGATCCGTCATCTCAAGGATGATGTTTGATGGCACCTTCATTCTACCAAGGTACGGAGGAATCTTTGGGTGTTGTGGAAGCTAGGGACGCCAGATCGAGCTTGAGCTTCACGTGGTGGTGCTTGTCGCCCCCGACGAGCCTCGATCCAGTCCGACGGAGCTTGGGGGCGCGACATCGGGGCCGATAGGCGGGTCACCAACGATGACTTCATCTCGCCCTTGTCGGCGAGTGTCTACTACGACTCTCTCCAAAGCGTTGGTGCGATGAAGCTCACCCGGATCTGGAGTTGTTGGCGGTGGTCAACGTCGGCGGTAACCGGGTGGGGGTTTTTGGGCGCCTCCGCGGCTAGCAAGGGCTCCAGGGACCTGAGCATAATATTTTCTTTTCTTGAGCCCCTTTGTGCAAGATGGGTGGGACAGATGTCCATATATATCCTTGGATGGCGTACCTGTATTTGGTCATGTATTCGTACTTTTCTTAAATCAGTAATACATGTATGTTGGATAACAAAAAACGTTTGTGATGATCTCATAAGTTTTGAGATCTCCTGGCTCAATTTTTCGTGTGTTCATATTAAAATAGAGTGTATCTAGGTGTATGCATAGGAGTTAGGAGTGTATGTGCGTGAAGTCTCAATTGTGAGGAAAACACTCTATTAAACTACTTTTAAATTTAATTCGTACGCATAGTTTTATACGTATCTTTTTATTAATAAAAGATCAATTAGTGACTCTCGGTTGGTGACACATTTTTTTTTTTTGGAAGACAATTCATGCTCACAGTGTAACGTCTTCTACTACTTTTCTGTAGGACTGTTTGAGCTGAACCTTACAACGAGTCTTTTTTGGTGGCCAGGGAGTCAACGGTCCATGGAATGCGTGCAAAAAACAAAATGGTGGTCGTCGCGGGCCCCAGCAGGCTTCGTTGTCGGTTGAACGAAGACCGCGACCACGTGTGCATCTTCTCTGAATGAAGAATATAATATTTGAATAATCCTTGCCTTGAAATTCGGCAGCTCTCTCTCGTGTGGTTTATTTTAGTTTTGTTGTGTTTACGGTGTGACGTGAAGAGTATCGACGGATGAGCACGCCACTATCTGCAACTCCACTTTTTTTTCCTCCATTTCTCTAGAGATCTAATGGTAATAAGTCATTATAAGTTTTCTAAATATAAACTTCCTCTATTTTAAATTTTAAGATATTGTTTTATCAAAAAAAAAAAAATTAAGATATTGTGCCTATTTCAAAATTCAGTGTAATACCCTACGTCATGGGTGCCGTGTTGCCTTGCGGTAGCTTACTTTGTATGATTTACACTAGGGTGCTCTTGCTTCTCTTTATATAGTCCATAGGGCAATCACATAATTCTAGTCCTAATCGCGGTTACAACAGAAGAGTTCTAATCCAATTACAATGATATAATTTTTGGTAATCCAACTAGGTCGGTTCTTCATGCCTTGGAATCATGCAACCTTGCTCTGTGTCTTCCTAGCAGACCGTGGGCCAGTCCTTCTCCATGCCAGGTAGTCGGCCCTATTGGGAACCCATAGGATCTTGGCCCGCCAATGACCTCCATTTACGAAGGCAGACCTCTCAAATCCATTTTATAAGGCCATTAGTTTTTACCGACTCCATAAATCAATTTTAGGAAATGACAATTTTCAACTACCTTCGTAAACAAAGCACCCACCTCTGAAAATTCTCACGTATTTTAGGAGATAATTGGATTTTTGACGGTCTCTGTATTTCCTAGCAGTGCCTCGCAAAGTCATTTTGTAGTATTGGTATCTACAAACGCCAAATGTCTATGTATCTAGCCTTATAATTTGAAATCAAAACAAGAATACTTTATAACAAAATGAATTTTGCTAGCTGGTTTCGGTCCATACCATGTCTAGGATTAGCTTTTTTTTTTTAGATAAAGATGTCTAGGATTAGCTATGGTGGAGCGAGCACCCAAAATATAACGCACCTATTTATTTATGACAACAAACAAAAAGCAGCATATTACATATTTTATATTTTCACTCTTGGTTTGTCAACAAAAAAAATCCCCATTAGCAAACCAAGTGGATAAGAATCTTGGTTAGCCATGGTAGCCTTTTAGGAATCCACCTAGATTTTCTCTTGACACGTGTGGTACTAATGTTCACACCAAGTTCAGTGTTGATGATTCTTGTTCCAAATACCAAGGGACCTCGTATTTGAAGGAGAATGGTGATTCGTCCTCCCGGACTATGCCTTCCAATATATCTTTGTACCATTGCTCTTTTGAAAAATATGGTAATCATAGTGTCAAAGGCATGTCGTAAGCTTGTGCTTCTAGATCTTTGAATGTTTATAGCCCTGTTGACGGTTGTTAACGTCAACTTTTATTATAAAATAATAGAACATTTAAGAACAAGAACACTTGAAGATAGGGTTATACTAATGAATTCCACGAGTTTTGGTGCACACTTAGTTTTGTAGGAGAACTCTGAAATATTCCAGAATATCGAAGAAAAGAGGAGAAATAGAAAAACAGAAGAAAAGGACTAAACCAGGGCGATTAGTATAAATTCTAGGGGTCTAAAGGATAAAAGAAGACAACTCGCACAGGCCGGGCCAACTCCGCCACCGGGTGGGGCCGGGCGGCGGCTTGGCAAGTGGGGCCGAAGCGGCCTGCCCACAGAGGATCCACGTATCCCCGCTTCTAGAACCTTCCCACAACCGACCTAGAGATCCAATCTAAGCCGTCCAATCAAGTTGGCTTGATCCAAGGGCTGAGATTCATCCCACCGGCCTATATAAGCAAGGGCAGGGGTAACCCCTAAAACCCTAATTCATTATCCATCTTATCTCATTGATTAGAGAGGGGTACCAATGTGAGGAACTCTCTCTCTTCAATGTAGATCTAGGGTTGGACTTTCCAATGTAATAGATTAGATCTAGTTAAGAGTTAGGGAGAGTGGAGCTGTGCTCCGGTTCTGGAGAGTCTTCAAAGTTTGGTATGTCTTTGTATCTTTACTTTACAAGACTTATGCTTTAATATATTTATCTTCTCTATTTACTTTTATGCCTTTCATATATATGTTTAGTATAGTGTTTATGCCATTGCATGGGATCTTTGCTCGTATTGAGTGCTCTAGTTATTCTGGATAGCTAGAGTAGTAATTGATAGTTTATACATGGTGTCTAGACTATAGGTTACCTAAGGTTACGCTCAACCCTCCGGTTAGTTGTGGTAGCCCAGGGGCGACAGCTCTGTAAGGCCTTTGTAATCCACCACGTTAGGGTTGATGTTCGTAGAGCTTTTGGCAAGCATTCCCCAACTACTTCTTCTCGGTCTTTTCGAGAGTTGAAAAGGTACTTTGTTGCTCCAAAGTGAATTTGTATCATTTCTATATCTATCCATACTTCAGTTATCTTAGAATCAAAGTAATAGAGAAGTATCTAGGAACTTTGATCTCTTTCGTTGTCTTCTTGATTAGCTAATCTATTCATTTATCATAGTATTCTTATAGTCATGTTTTTATTCATAGATTACTTTTATTCTTTTATTATTTATAGTATTATTTATATTTATTATTTATCACTTACCCCTCTTTAGTCTAGTTGGTTTACTAAGTTAGTAGATACATGATTGTGAGTTATTAAAATTTTTTAGCCAAAGCTTCATTGTGGATACGATACACTAGAATACTCTCTTAGGGAAAAGCTACAATGGTGTTCTATGCGCTTGTAGAATCCTTCTTATTCTTTTAGCACTTAACAAACATCAACAAGCCCTTCCCATGGCATAAACACTTGTGAGCCTTGCAAGAAGCTTTTTTTCATTGGTGGACTCTTTGACTCCTTTTCTAGAGGGTTAGGACATGACAATGGACATGCTACTAATGCTTCTTATCATGGTCCATGATGAGATTGTCATAGTCCTTGTGATGATTCTTCTCATAATACCTTGAGAGATCATTGCCTAGTTGCTAATGGTAGCACTCATTTTTTTCTTCTCGAGTTGTCCTATTGAGGCTTGCTTCCAAGCAATAAAGCTTCAAAATTGCATTTTAACTAGCATTCGCACCATGCTAACCCACATGATAAGTTAAGTAGTTCTTTTAACTGTGTGATCGAGTTCTAGATTGAAAGTATATATGCTTGCTAACTCTGGAGATCCAAGATTTGGGCTTCTTTGTCCCCTCATGTGTAGGTATGAGGACAAATGGTGGAGAACATGTGTGTTGACGGTAGTTATTGACCACTTTTATATATATGGAATGCTATCAATCATGGGATGAATGCTAATAAAGTGTTATTATTACTAATGATTCCTATGAGTTTTGGTGCACACTCGGTTTTACAGGTGAACTCGAAAACCCCAAAAATCAGAGAGAAAAAAGGAGAAATCAAGACACCAAAGAAAAGGACCAAATCAGGGCGATTTGTATAAATTCTAGGGGTCTAAATGAGAAGAAAAGACAGCTCGCGAAGTCCGGGACCCAGACTCCGCTTGGGGTGGGCCGGGCGGCACGGGGGTGGTGCCGCTGCGGCACCTCCCTATGGGCCCACGGGCCCAGCTTCCGGAAGCTTCCTCCACCGACCTATGGGAACCCTAGAAATCATACTAGCCGTCCATTTAAGTCGGTTTGATCCAACGGCTCACATCCATCCCTTAGGGCTATAAATAAAGGGGCAGTGCTCCCCCCTGAAACCCTAATTCATTATTCATCTCATTGATTAGAGAGGGGTCCCAATGCGAGGAACTCTCTCTCTTCAATTTAGATTTAGGTTTAGACTCTTCAATGTAATTAGAACTAGATTAGACTAGGGTTTCCAGAGATTAGAGATTAGAGAGCTCTAGTTCTTCAGAGATTATAGTATTAGACTTTCTAATTTATTCAAGGAAGAGTGCAAGCTCTATTTCAGGATTTCAAATCTATTATATTGGAGATATTCGGTAATACATTTTATCTTGAGTTCTCATTATGATTATGCTTTACTTTATTATATTATTGATTGTTATGTTCTTAGTATATTCTAGTTTAGTATTTGATATAGTTCTAGTTGATGATTATTGTATGCTTGAGATCGTGGACAGCTTAGCTCTAGCTAGCTTAATAAGGGAGTTAGGTCGTAAGTCATATGTAAGCATGGTGCTTAGATGTGAGTTATTTGCGGATGACTGTTGTATGCTGGGTCATGGGGTAGTTCGTAGGGGTACAGCCTTATTGAATCTTCTATAATCCTCCCCCTGTATACAGTGAACGTTTTGACGTGGTCGCGACGGAAGCTAGTTTATCTCATTATAAATCCTCCTTAGTTGATGTCCCTCTTGCTATATAATTATGATTTGACTGTTCTATAGGTGAGAATATTTTACTTAGCTATGCTTAGACTTAATGATTAGTAGTTACTAGAAGTCCTTACTCAGAATACCCACGATTGTCTTTACCACATTAATTGAGTCTCGTATCTTCGTCTCCGGAATACCATTACCATAGTTATCTTAGTTATTATTAGTTATCTTAGTTTATCTTTTATCATTGTTATGAAACTAGGTTGAGTTAGATCTTAGTTATATTCACCTACTGTTCCTTTGGGTTCGATATTAAAACCGGGAGTTTATCTTTTGGTGAAGTGCTACAACGTATTTCTATTTGTGCGCTTGCGGATATCCTATCTTTATTGTGAGTAGTTAAGAAATACCAACAATGTGTTTAGTGGAGCTTGATCCTTTGCAAACAATGATCAAAATGTCTTTGTATTCTCGTGTATAATGCGTTTTTTTCTTTGTATATCATTATTCTCACTTTTATTTGTTTTTGCATATAGTATGTATACTTGTACTATGTCTTTATATCAAGTCTAGCATGTTTTATCTTTGTTCATCATGTGTCATACTAGTTTTGTGTATACGTGGATTAGAAACTTTTCATGATATCTATGACCCTCATGAGCATATTGTCATGATTTACCTATGGAGTTCATTTAGTATCATGTTTTTTTTGGTACATTTGTATAGCTTCTTGTACCTTCTTCACATTTTTGCTAGCCCAAGCTTTTAGACATTTTATTGGTGTCATGTTACATGAATGCTTTAAGTCCTCGGAATTGATATTCATGCTTGTGCTTTTAGGTCTTTAAATGTTTATTGCCCAATGCTAGCCCTTCCCATGTCATGTTACAATGTAGCTATTTGGGGTCATAAAGAGTGATACTCTTTTCTCGCATTTGATCACATTTAAAATAGTTTGATTAAAGACAAAACTAGTGGCTACATTCTTTTTTTAGGACGAGAGAGTGTTTACCAGTTACATCGCCATATCGGTTGAAATGTTCTCACTCCACTAAGGGCGTCCGCAATGGTTAGCTATTTAGCTAGCTATTATGACGTGGTAAGGGAAAAAGTAGGAGAGAGTAGTCAGTAGCGACGAACAAATAGTCTATCTATTTCACGTATTCCGAGAATCTGAGAGAGGAGTATGTGGGTCTACTAGAACAAGGATATAAATTAGTCATTTCCATCAGCTAGCTACGTAGCTAGCACCATTGTAGATGCTCTAAAGTGTAACTTAGAAGGTATAAGTAGATTGCAACCATGTATAGAACTAGCTAGTATCATTACAGACGCTCTAAAGTGTAACCTAGAAGGTATAAGCAGATTGCAACCATGTATAGAACTGATCTGAAACACACAATTTTAGTGGCTTTGGAGTTTGCTAGATATTTACGTACCAATTGCCACTTTCTTTGCAATAATTAGGGTTATTGGTGGATATTCATAATTCATATCAAATCCACACCCATGTTAAATGGGGAGGGTATGGGCAAAAAAATAATTATCCATTAAAAATGGGGAGGGTAGGGTGTGGGGATTAAACTATTTAACCATTAGATATATATAGTATCCAATACAAAATTAATTATCCATTGAATATGGGCGGAAATGGGAGGACGAGGATTGGATAATATATAATTGGTTTTGGACATGAACAAGAGTGGGTATGTCCATACCCTCTCTAGTGACAGGCCTAGCAATAATGCCTTGAGCGTGCTGCCTAACTACTTCTCAACAACTCCATGTTTTTTTTATATATATATATTTTTAAAAAAAAAAAAACAAATATATGCAAGTCTCATCTCAGAATACATAAATCACACAATGGAAGAAATTGGTGAGGAAAAATGGTGTGATGTTGTCTCAAAAATGTAATCCCCGAGCACAATGCAAGATAAAACCATTTTTTCTTGTGCTTTCAAATTCCATATACTAGTGGATTCCTTGGCGTTGCTAAAGTGGCGGGTATGAAGGAGAATTTTATGAGTTACAATATTACTATCGCCCTCCTATTCTTTTTCTTTCTTCTTTTTCCTTTTTTTATTTTCTTTTTTTTTTTTTTCTCTATACCAAGGGGTCTCACTTATAATTTTATCAAAATATATCCATGTGAGATCTTATTTTATTTATTAAAATGAATTTAATGGTGTAATCAGAATTTGATTTATTTTTTTGTTCATGAGTTATAACCTTTTTATGCCCATGGATATGTGGGGCATGTTGATGACGTGGCGCAAGAAAGGGTTAGTGGGCTGGTGAGGTGGCATGCTAGTGGGGTGTTAGTGGGATGGTAAGGTGGCGTGCTTGCATGTCGAGAGAATTAGCTAGTGGGGGTTGCAAACATAAGTTTTATAGATGTGTGAACTCCACATGGATGGAGAATATATGCATGCCGTCATTGACAAAAGAAAAAGTTAGACTATGATTTTTGCTTGACACGATACGGTATGAATGGTACGCGGTGTCCATGCTCCTGATGATGTTGTAGTCTCATGAGGAAAAGTGAGATCCCTTTTTCGATCATGTCCATCCACACCTCAAAAGACAAAGATTATATTATTCAGCCAATAACAAAACTGATTTGATTAAAAGAGAACAATGATATCCGGCTTCTAGTTCTATATGTCAAAGACATGGTAAATATATAGATATAAAAACTGCACACCAACCCACAATATGGCACCGTGGCATGGATAAGCTAGTTTTTCTATTTGATGCTGATAGTGCGTAGTGAAAATAAAGCTCGTCTCTTCACCGCCGGTTGTAAATCAGTGATGATAAATGGATGAAGAATATATATAAAAAAACTGTCGCTGTCGCTGCACCCTACAAGCCTATCACCGCCACCAAGCCGAGCGCTCCTAGGTTGGTGCCATCCAACTAAGGATGGCAACGACGTGGGTTGGGTTGGGTGGAGTGTCGGGGCATCCAAAACCAAAACCTAAACACACACACCCACCCCCAACAAGTTAGAGCTGTTGAATTTTGAAAACGCAACATATGATAATACGGAGTAGGGACGGCTCGTAATGTAAGGGCGGTTGTATCACCAACCGCCCCTACAGAGAAACCACCGTAGGAGCGGTATGTTAGGGGCGACGGACAAAACCGCCCCTATAGTAACGATATGTAGTAGTGTCCGCTGCCTCCCCAACAACTGAAACCAAGTTTGAAACACCCTGCAACGGCTAGCCACACCGGACGCATGGCGCGTTTGGTGGGCCGCCTCCGGACACGTCCGGAGCCGAAAATCTGAGAAAATACCTATCTGGACAGGCAGCGGACACGCGACGCCGAGCGTCAGCTTCCTGCGTCCAGAGCCTATGTCAGTCTGCTGCACACGGCACACGACAGACACCTTGGACTGCAGAATGCAGCGTCCGCTGCAGTGTCCAGAGCCTCGATAGGACCCAAAACTTCGCCGAATCGAGAACTTTCCAAAACGAAGTTTGTTCCATTTGATCCTCGGACTAGGACTATTTCTGAACTACCTAGTGTTAATTTTGACAAGTGTGCATCACACTAACCGCTTAGACTCACCTAGGTCAAGCTATCCTTTCACGCCCTCCTTAATAGTACGGCCAAAGGAAAAACAAAGTCCTAAACTACTCTAAGTGTCTCTCCAACACTAATCAACACTTAGAACTAGTCCGTCCTTAACCTTGTCATCCATCCTTTGAAAACCAAAATGATTTCCATCGTAGGGGTATGGAACCCATTATTGTGACCTAACTCAATTAGTTTCTGCAAAACACATGTTAGTCACAATAATCTTATGTTGTCATTAATCACCGAAATCCATTTGGGGGCCGAAATGCCTTCACACGGATCCGGCGAGTCACGTCAAGCGAGGTGTAGGGGAATGGGACAACGGACAAGCCACCGTCAAGTGGGTGCGGCTGGCGTGGGTGGGATGTGGATGAGGGCCGAGCCTGAGCGAAGGGCATGTTTTGTGCTTATATAGTTAGGGTACATTGCTAGTTGGGCCTTTAGTGGGCTGCATCTTTTAGGGACTCTGAAAGGATCAAGATGCCCAAGAGGGAGAGTGAATTGGGAAAATCTAAAATTTCTCACAATAAATAAAGCCTACTAGCCCAAGTTCACCCCTTGTGCCTAAAAGTGTTTCTAAAATCTACCGTACAAAAGTTTTGCACCCTAAGTTCCAATTCCTACTCTAGCATGGCAATTCTAAGAATGTAAATACAAGAATTGAAATGCTTGAAAGTAATTGCTTAAAGTAAAAGAGAGGAAGAAGAACACGACAATGTTTTCCCGGGATATCAGAGAGTCGCCACTCCCCATTAGTCCTTGTTGGAGCACCCTCGCAAGGGTATCGCTCCCCCTTGATCCGCGCAAGGATCAAGTGCTCTCTATGAGCTGATTCTTTGACGCTCCATCATGGTGAATCGCCCACAACCGCTCACACCATGGATTGAGTCATCCACAAGCACCATCGGATGATCTTCAAGCACCGAATCACCACCAAGCCATCTAGGTGATGGCGATCACAAAGAGTAACAAGCACAAACTCTCACTTGACCCAAACAAGCCTAATGAGAAGAGTGGATGCACACTTGCTACTCCCTATGCACCAATGAGGTCCTTAATTTTGTGATTTGCAAATCCCAACAATCTCACTAGGCTCTTGCACTCTCTTCCACTCCATCGAGCTGCTTCTTGAGACCACCAGTGCTGTTGAGTCCATCGCCACCGAGGACTCCTACTGTTAAGCCCTCTCAGATGACTTGGGCGTCGTCAGCCAAAGGGCTTTTCTCCACGAGCATTGTCACCCTCGTCCAATGTCACCATCACCAAGTTCGCTCCTCGTCCATTACGACCAAGCTCACCCCCACCAGATCCGAAATGGGAGTGGGCATTTGAGACGGAAAGGGAGAGAAAAGAAGAGGGAGAGCCCAACCTTGCACGACATCATTCGAAGGGGCTGCCTCCTGCCATTGCCGAAGGGAACTCCACTCACGTTGTTGGTGCGGATCTAGATAGGGTGGAGATCGAGGATGGAGGCAAGGTGTGAGTCAGTGATAGAGATGACAACTGATTACTAATAGTACCTTAAGAGCATTTCTAGACTGGTTTCACTAGCTTCTCCTCTTTGCTAGTTCATTTTGGTCTTGAAAGAGAAAATGAGCTTTTGTTATAGTGGTGTATAATATTTTTTAGTAGTCGCTATAGTTCACACATCATGAGAAATCGAAGCAGCTTGAGTTGTTGCTAATAAAGAGGACCAAAGCCATAACCATTGTGAAGTATGCAATAGTTATGTCTATGCCAGCGAGTGGAGCACTATCGGAGGGGGAGAGGCCCTTCATCGTATTTCATTAAGAAGAAAGTGATTCTTGGAAACCCCCCGAACCCTAGCTATGCTAGCAAGACGATTTTTTATCTGCAACCTAAAACTCCCACGGGGATTTAAACTTACCTGAGGGGTGTTGCTTAAAAGCTCTAACCAATTAAGCTAGAGTCCTTTAGCCCACCTTAAGGTGCACATGAGCAATCCACATTGCCCTCGCCCTTATAAGGACACACGAAAGTAAACAAACGACACATGCATTCTTGTTGATATTTTCTTGTATATATGGTGTATCAAAATTAAGAAACCATAAGAAATCCTAGAAGTACATGCATATACCGCATATAAAAAATAACATTTAATTTTAGCTGGACAGGGATATGTACTGAATTCGTTCGAGCATGTGTTCACACCCGCCGCGGCAAAGCCTACTTGACCCCAAAAGTATTTTATACTGACCTGCCAGAAAACCCAGTCCTAGAGGACAGGTTAAAGAATAGCAAGAGAAGTACGTAGGGGTCCAGTATATGCAGTGAACTAGTAGAGATTTGACCACACATTAAATAAAGAGATATACTAAAATATTCATCATAGCATGGATAAAATATGCCTTTACAACAACTTTAAGAATTTAAAGATGCCCAAAAGCTCATCAGATCCGATGATCGGAACTAGATCTCCTCATCACATTCACATCAGGTGATCCGGGCTAGATCTGTCTCCACCCTGTTTCTAGCAAGAGCTTAAGGATAATAAATCTAAAAGGTTAAATATATTTAAAAGGGAATTGTAAAAGGTGGCCTTTGCCCATTTGGAGTGCAGTCTAAGACATGATACCACTTGATTATATTTTCCACCACTATGAAGTCAATTAGCACAAACATGAAGATTAGCATAGATGCACAAACCAAAAAAAAAAGGTATACCGTATTAGAGGATAGAAAAGTAATCAGCAAAAAGGTCAAGCTTTTCTTTTATCAGCAATAATGAAGTGCTTGCTGCATTTGAAAAAATAATATGTACAATATGTGTGATTTCAGTAGTTTAAACATTTCAATAAATTGAATCTAATATTTACAATAAATTGAAAATTATTCATGATGAATCAGCATTTTAATAAATTGAAATTAATAAGAGTTGAGTGGTTGGTCTGTGATTCAGAGTTGGGTGGCTGGGGTTGTGATGGCCAGTTTAGTCTCTCTCTTGTAATTTATAATAAAAATCCGGCAACACTATTGCCGTCTTTCAAAAAAAAAAAAAAATAGTTTGAAAAATAATTGAACTTTTACAATTTAATATTCTGAGATGAATAAACCTTGTAAACATACAAATTACATACTTTTTTAGAAAATATTTAACTTCTAATATAATGTAAACTAGTTAAATGCTTCATAGCCTTTCCTAATGTGGCTAAAATTTAGCCCAAAATTATTGGTTTGTTTGCATAAAATTAAAATAGGTATTTTGGTGAACACTCAAAAAAAAGATACACAACTATTGGCTTATATGTCAAAATCAATACACTTTCAATTACTTAGTATATTGAATACTATAAGAAAGTAGCTAGACTTTTTTGATAAAACAATTATATTCCCTCCATCCTAGAAAATAAACATATTTTGATAATGAAACAGTCAAACAAAATAGATTTGACCATGAGTTCGTATTATTTATATTGTAATTTTCTAATGAATCAATGTAAATATCAAAGTTCAATTATTTGAGCAACTGTGGATGGAGAGGAACTTAAATACAAACCATTTTAACTTGTTGCACTCAAAAAGAGTTAACTAAAAAAAAACATAAAAAGTAAGAAGCAATGAGATGAGAATCTGAGTGAAACCAGCCTTGGCTATTTCACATGCATATGTAGAAACGGTGAAACATTTTGGTTTCCAATCACTTGTTGGAAAGACCGTTTAGAAGTGATTTAGGTGATTCACATCAGAAACTGAAACATTTCTTCTATCCAAACCCACCCTAATAGTACCTCCTTCCAAGAAAAAAAAAGATACAATTCAAAAATGGTATGAACTTAAACCATCTTAGATTGTATTATACTAGTAATTGTTTTGGTATATATGTCATTTGATTTGTCATAGACTATATTATATTTTCATAGTATGCCCCAACCCAAAGCATTTGAGGTCATGTTTAGTACACTTTATGATTTGTTGTGAGTTGCTTTTTTATCAAACAAATCTTTTGAAAACAATTTCAGCCATTCTTAGTTGCTTTTTATCAAACAAATCTTTTGAAAACAATTTCAGCCATGAAGCTCCTTAGATTATGCTCTCACGTCAGGATAGGGTGGGATGAAGCTAAAAATAATAGTTGTCATATTTTCATCTCACATTTGTTGTGTGAAACTCTATGAATGAGAAGTATATCTTAAGAAAAATCTACATGCAAAACTGTTATGTAAAGTGGTTCACCAATTCAAAACAATTTGAAAAGACACATGCTTGGGCTTCCTTCCTTTTGAAGGAAGCTTTAAAGTCCGCTTATGCCTCCCATCTGGCCCTCCCCGTTGAGCGCTGGGAGCGGGGGCCCGCCTCCAGTAGATAGTAGTAGATAAAGTTCCCTTTGCCTTTATGGTCTGTGTCCCTTTTTGTGGTATGTATAGGCTTGCCGCCGTCCGCCGCCTCCATGGCCACCTCGTCGCCGTCACCATCGCCGCCCCGGGTGTGTTTGTTAGTGGATCTCGTCTCTCTCCACCTCTGCCGCTCCTCCGGCCCGTCCCCGAAATCCGCCATTTGCCTCGTCGCCGCCACCGGCCGCCGCCGCTTGCTCCACCCTCCACTCCAACGTTGCGGCCTCAGATCCGGTTGACCAAGGCTTCTACCAAGCACAACGCCCCCGTCTTCCCCCGGATCCCGACTTGAGTCTCCTCTTCTACCTCTGGCCGATCGGCAAATTCGCCGCGGTGTGCGCGTTCTACAAAGCTCCGTCGATCCAACTACAACCGATGCTTTGCAACTTTCCAATTAACAAATTTATTCTTGTCGTTCTTATGGCCAAGGGAAGTTGTAATTGAGTCCTCTTCGGAGGACTTTTATGTAAGATGGTTGCATAATATAATATATTGCTTGTTGTCAAAAAAAAATCAAAACAATTTTAGCTTACTAGTAAAGCTTTAAACTCAAAATGAACAGATTTTTGGTGAAGTTGATTGTGCCCAATGAGGCTTAAATAAATAAATATCAACAAGGTGTAATCCCAAGGAGTGCAAAGTAATGAACCAAATTATATAGGCACCTTGATGCAAAATGCACCATACCATTGACCCCTGGCCAGTGAGCCCCCTGGCCCACACCCCTCCTCCCAAGCAAGCCAAGACAGGGCCCCCTTGGCCGCCAAATTAAACTTGACCACTTCCTCTCTTTCTCTCTCAACTCCAAGTCCCTCTCTTTCTCTCTCTCTCTCTCTCTCCTCTCCATCCCCTGCTTCTGGGAAGCTCATCAGCCATGGACGACGCCGCAGGAGACGAAGAAGCTTCCATGTAAGTTCCTCCCTCTCCAAATTTCCATGGCTTTTCCTCGCATCACCACTTATAAATACTTGCTACATCAGTCGCGCACAAAAAAGCTACTAGCTAGCTGCTTCGTCTACCTTTCGTTCGCGCCCAATTGACCCCGAAAAAAAAAAAAAGATGAGAATTTGATGCGAAAAACAAGCTCAAATGCGTGGTCCTTTTCAAGGTTCGAGACCAGCCATGTCCTGGGCGCGCTGCTGGCCTCCTCGCCGCTGCTGGCGCGCGCCTGGGACCGCTGCACGGCCGCGACCGCCGCGGCGCCCGGGTTCGTGCACGGCGAGGACGACGGCGGGGGCAAGGTGTACGTGGGGTTCTCCGGGGTGCAGGCCGCGCTGTCGGCGGCAGGTGCCGCGGTGGCCGGTGGCGGCGGCGGCGCCGACGTCTTCGCTCCGGTGGGGCTCGGCGGCGGCGGCGGCGGCGGGGACGCGGCGGTGGGGCGGATGTTCGCGCCGCTCGTCGCCGCCGAGCCCGACCCGCCGCCGGCGAGCCGGTTGCCGTGCAGGCGCTGGCGCTGCAGTGCTTCTTGAAGCTCTGCGGCTCCCCTGATTTCCAGGTAACTTAAACTCACGGATTACTACTCCTTCCTCCATTGAAAATATCTTCCTGTGGTTATTTGTGATTTAGTTTATGCTTAGCGCGTTAATTGGAGCAGTTTGCCTTGCCCACTAATAATTTGACTAAAAAAATTTGTCATTTTTTTTTTTAAGCCGCGGGTTCATTCATGTGACATGATCTGATATTTTTGGTTTGGGGGAAGGAGTTATTGTGATGGTGATGTGCCTTGTCTTTGGTTGTTGCCGTGTCGTCGTGTTCAGACATACGGCATGAGACAAATGCACTGAGATATGAGATATTATAATCCAGTGTCAGTCATTCAGTATTTAATACAGCAATGGTTTAGTCAGCAAGAAATTTAACAACAAAACATTGTGGTAGAAAAACAAAACAAAATTCTTGTATCATCTGTGTAAAACAATACGAAAAAGCAAATCACAAGTTGCTATTACCATTTTAGTGCCGATTTTCTTCTCTCTGGTGATTTCGTTCATTTATCATTGGGCAAAACAACATTAAACAGTTTGCTATTACCACTTCAGTGCCGGCTGATGATTTCGTTCATTTCTTTTGTCGGTTTTCTCTCTGGCATAGTAATAAGAGTTTGTGAAGTTTTACTTGTTTGTGTACAGTGAACAATCCCTGTCAAATTTGGCGGCTAACTTGAGATGCTAGATGCTATGCATCTGTTTTTCTGATGTCCCATTGCAAACAAAAAGTACAGGCACATGTAGATCACAGTACCCACCAAAAGTTGCTGTTGCCCCTTTATTGTCGCTTACAGTTGATGCATTTCTTAGGGTCCATTAGCAACAGAACAGGTGATATAGTGATGAGGCATTTAAAAATGCATGCACTTCAGTGTGGCTCATGATTGGACACCTTTATGCACAAAATGCATAGATTCAGATATAGATCTGTAGAAATTTCAAATTCTTAAAATGCTTAGTGACTGATCTGGTGGAATAAAATCTAGTAACCATGATGAAGAGATGTACTCCAGAGTTTACTGTCATTCAGAATTCAGTCTGCTTTCACCGAAACATTATCTCTTGCTCTTCTATAACTTCAGATGACCACACAAAATAACCTGTGCTGATTACTTATGGTTCATGCAGTCGAACTATTTTTCCACTCTTGTAGAATGATAATTTAAATGACGATAGCCGTGTGGGCTATCACGAATTCTATTCTTTTGCTGGCAAAGTTTAATTCAGTTCTTCAAATAACTGGAGATTCTTCAGGTTTCTTACATCTTTTCGTTTTCCTCTGAGGACCACACCTGTCTCCATCTTCTTCTATACCTTTATCGCTTTTCCATTTTTTTAATCGAGTGACCTAATTATTGTTCATAAAACTATTAACACGATCATTTCCCATCAATATAATTTTGGTTCTAGCATGAGTACTGTTTGTCACTTTATGCAGCTAATGATTCCATTCTCTCCATTCTTTACTTTTCAACCTGCCTTACTGAAATTATGCTACTAAAAATTCAGCTACTGAAATTGTGTTTTGCCACACTGAAACTGTGACTTACTCATCAGAATTGGTTGACACTGCAGGTGCTACTGAATGAGATCAGGGGCAAGGCAGTTGTGTTCACGGGCCACTCCCTCGGTGGCGCCATTGCTGCCCTTTGCGGCGCTACACTACCTCTGCATCTCATCGTCAACCTCACCTTGGGCACCTGCTCCTCCTGTCCTCTGCATCACCTTTGGAAGCCCATTACTAGGCAATGAGGCGCTGTCCAGGGCCATCCTGCGTGAGCGCTGGGGTGGCAACTTCTGCCACGTAGTCTCACAGCACGACGTCGTCCCAAGGCTCCTCTTCTGCCCGCCGGACGCCGTCCCTGCGCACATCATCGTCGGAATGCAACTGCATCAGTGGCCGGCACGGACTCGCCAAACTGGCACGGTGACCACGGTCACCGCACGCATGGAGGACACTGACAAGGACGCGCTCCGGCAGCTGATTCAGACGCACGTTGGCGCTGTGGCCATGGAGCAGAAGCTTGCCGCTCCTGATGAGACTACAGGTGGGAGCCCGTACCGGCCGTTCGGGACGTACGTTCTGTGCTCCCAAGAGGGCGCGGCGTGCGTGGACAACCCAACGGCCGCGGTGCAGATGCTGTACGCCACCTTCGCCTCCCGGAGCTCGCCTGACGCAGAGGCCCCGGAGGCCGCGCACTCCTGCTACGGCGAGCTCGTGCTGAAAATGCCACAGCACTTGCTCCTCAAGCGGCGCCTGCGTGTGGACGACACGCCGGCCACGCCCAGCTACGACGACGGCGTCTCCCTCGCGCTGGAGGCCTCCGGCATCGACGCCATGGTGAGGGCACACGTACGTACATACTATTTGTCTGCGTGTATAAAAGTACAGCGGTGTGTTCTGTGTTGTATGACATATATGCTGGCATTGCCATGGGCGGCGGCAGGCCATGGAGGCGTCGACGGCGCGGCAGTGGCTGAAGACATCGAAGAAGGCAGGGCGGCGGCCGAGCCTGAACTGCGCTCGCCTGGCGACGCAGCTGGGCCGGATCACGCCGTGCCGTGCGCAGATCGAATGGTACAAGGCGCTGTTCGACGAGGAGATGGGGTACTACGACGCGTTCAAGCACCGGCGGTCGCCCAGGAAGTACAGCAAGGTGAACTTGAACCGCATCAAGCTGGGCCAGTTCTGGGACCGCGTGCTCACCATGCTGGACGCCGGGCAGCTCCCCACGACTTCCACCGGCGCGCCAAGTGGGTGAACGCCGCGCGCTTCTACCAGCTCCTCGTCGAGCCGCTCGACATCGCCGACTACCACCACCACGGCCACCACCGGACGAGCGGGAGCTACATGACGCACGGCCGGGAGAGGAGGTACGAGCTGTTCGACAGGTGGTGGCAGGAGAAGGCATGCACGGGCGGCGCCGGCATCGGCGACGTCGTCACGTCTGCCATGTCGTCGGCAGCATCGGCGAGCAGCCGGAGACGCAGCAAGTACGCCGGGCTCACGCAGGACCCGTGCTTCTGGGCGAGGGTGGAGGAGGCCAGGGAGCAGACGGAGAGCGCCGGACCGAGCACGACGTGGCGGAGCTGGCGATGAAGCTGGAGGAGCTGCAAGAGTTCGAGCGCTACTCCCGTGAGCTGGTGGCGAGCAAGGAGGTGTCCGTCGACGTGCTCGCGCCGCAGTCGAGCTACACGCTGTGGGTGGAGGAGTGGAACCAGCTCAAGCTCAGGGATGAAGTGAGGACAATGTTGCTTCGGTTTTGAGCTGGTGGACTAGCTGCAAAACATGCAGCAGCTGATGGATTATTCGTAGGTGTAGCTGATGGGCATTCTCCAAATAGTTCAGATCATTGGGTCATGGTCCATGGATGCTAGTATAGGGTGATTGTAAATATATCTGAACCTAGAAGCACTGCAATGGATTGCAATATATTTTTGTTCTTTTCATGGGTACCTTGATACTGTTCATTTTGCTAAGTATTGTTGAGCAAAGAGGCATGAAAACATCTAAAGGAAGCTAGATCTCCATGAAAGTTCAGATATAGATGGATGGATGCCAGTAAACGCGATATATATAGGTGGTACCTTACTCCCATCACTCTTTTTCTACAAAGATGTTGAAATTCAAGTGCTTTATATCACAACAATCACTTAAAGCTCTGGTGCTTGAAACCGATTCTTTGATGTGCAAACCATATGAATATTTTATGACCGAGAGGTGGGTGCAGTGTGTTTCATTGACAATTTCAATTTTAAATAAATTCTAAGAACGGTTATGCTTCTAGCCCTAAAAAAAAAAAAAAATCTCATTTATATATGGCCAGATAGATTTATGTAGATGCTAAAAATCAAGCATGATCTGTTTTGAATATATTCGTCCTTCATTGCAGCTTATGTAGTTTTGACATTAAAAGTTCTTCCCGAAATGTTAACTAAATTTTTTGGTTATGCAATTTGCCTTAAAATCTTTTAGGCTCTGTTTGGATGCTTGAATTGAATTCATAGAAATAAATTATAGTTTAGGCAGATATTTGAGATAGGCTATACAATTTCTATAGCTTTAATTAATTAAGTTGGAGAGTCCAAACATAGCAGTGTGATATTAGAATCCATTTCATCTCCCACCGTATGAATTTGAGATAGTCTTAAATGTATTTGAAAGATGCTCAAATTACAGTTTCTAATAGTAGATTCCATTTTCAAAATGAAGGGTTCCTGGAGTGTCCAAACATAGCATGGTGATATTAGAATACATTTCATCTCCCACGGTGGTGGCGGTGGAATTTGGGGAAGGAGAGGAAGGAGATTGGGATAAATTTTTATTTGCTTGTTACCTGGACTTTTTTAAGCCCGCTAGTGGGACTTGTATGGAATCTCTAAAGGTTTCAAGATTCCAATACCTTTACAAATATCCTATTTATTTTTCTAATAAGGGTCCTTTATAGATGTGATATCCCTTGATAATTTCCTCCTTTATTTCCTTCGAAGAATCCGCGGAAGGGAAAAGGGAAGGGTTCCAAAGGGGCCGGACTGCCCTTATAGGCCCTATTTCTTGGGTCATGACAGGAGCCCATACAAAAATCAAAAAAATCTACTAAATTCATTATTTATAAAATAATATTTTATCATGCAATTTGTCAACATATGTCTTTGCGGAAATTTAAATTCTTTTAACAAAGCGCATGCTCAAAACTATTTGCTTGTAGAATTTAATTTAGAACCATTCAAATCAATATCTACAGAAATTTTTGGGGGTAAGCTAAAGATATTTCCACACGTGAGGATTGGGGTTTAGAATTTTTTTGGGCTATTACACTAGGCTTTGTGAAAATAAGAATTTTTTTTCCTTGAGATATGAAGATTAGGCGACACACAACTTCCATTTTTGTTACAGGGCCCGTTTTGGCCCACGAAGAAGCGAGCAAGTCCCATTTAATTTGTTTTATGGGCCATTTGGCCTATGGACCCGCGTGCATTGGAGGAGATATGGGCAGGACGGCTGGGCTGGACCTCTTCTCTTGAACCTGTAACAACTTTCTCACATAGCAAGAACAATTATCGTTGTGGCCCTGCAACATTTTCTTGTCCCTAACATGGAACAATTTTCTCGTAACCTAAGAAATGTTCCTCTAAACAAAATATTCCATACACATGAGGAAAATGCATGGTTCTACGAGAACATGAGGAAAATGTCGCTAAAAGTCCTTTATAGTTTGGCAAGTTAAACAACTGGCTGAGGGTAAGTTGGACTTTCAACATCCATAATCCTCTATAACCTAGTCTCAACTGAATTATGGGATTATATATAGTAATCAAGAGATTTAAATTTAATAATATATTTATATAATCATCATTCCTGTTTGGATTGAA
The DNA here is from genome assembly GCA_015847255.1 of Hyparrhenia diplandra. NCBI lineage: Eukaryota > Viridiplantae > Streptophyta > Magnoliopsida > Poales > Poaceae > Hyparrhenia > Hyparrhenia diplandra. The sequence continues at coordinate 38,611 of JADLZK010008670.1, forward strand.
ATTTCATTATATAATATGATTAATATAATTGTAGAGGTACTAAAATAGGGTCTTAATTTGATAGTGACCTTAACATATCACATCATAGCTTCGGCATGCCTGCAAGGTAAAAGCAGCTATTTTAGCTTCGGTTTCATAAAGCAGCTTTAGTAGTGAAGCCAAAGTTATTTAAAAAACATTTGGCAAAATAATTTCTCAGAAAAGATAATAAAAAAGAGAAAGTTAGGAGTCTAGCTTTACCTAGAAATTTTTGTCCGTGAGAGAAGCTAAAAATAGCTTCTATGGGCAAATTGTTTCATCAAGGCGTGTTTGGCAGGAGAAGCTGAAAAATAGCTCTGTGAAAACCATAATCTCTCTAAAAATCATGGTGCCATATCCTATTGGAATTTTTCTATTATCTTATAGAATGGAAGTACCTGTAAGTAAGAATGGTACTGTACTTCCCAACCATTATAAAGAGCTCTTTACACATGTCGAAACAAAAGTTATTTCTTGGACCAATTTTGTCCCTTTGATTGGGTCTTCCTTGACTTTTAATATGCCTATTTGAGATTTTAATGTCCATTTGTTTGCGCATGGTGGGGCGGTGACAACTGATCTATAATCATCATCGAGCTTGGATAGACATCTCATAAAGTCTTTAGAAGTGAAAAGAGTGCCATGTGTGCTTATCACAAACTCTCTCTCTCTTTGTGAACAATCACTCTCTCTTTTTGTGAACAATCACAAACTCTCTTGAGACTTCATACCGAAAAAAAATTGTTGCTAAATGTAGAAAAGTGCACTATCCAGTTTGCATCTGATCCGTCTCTACCCTATGTGGTGGTGGGCAACAAGAAAATTTCGTTCAGACTTTGCAATTTTTTTTTTCACTCTGTTACTTTTCACATGAATGATGTTGATACATTTGGCTTTTTGTGTCAGCAACTTTACTGAATCGTCGTGCTGGAATGCTATGTGGCAATTCTTCACACACATAGAACACATGGTCGTATACTGATCATATATGACGGCGGCCTTATCCAAAAGATATCATGACTGCGAGTTGCGTGGCCTGTAGCTAAATGGAAGATTGAGAACAGATGTGCCATCTTTAGACGGCCGGCCGGTCACTACTACTACGGCATTTCGAGAAGATTCAGGAGAATATGCACCTACCAGCACATCATCATTCATACATGGATCGCTACTGTGGCGTTTGCGACGTGTTCTTTTGGTCATAAGTTTTGGCAAATTTTACGGCTAATAGGTTAGAAGAAATGATTGTGTGTTAGTGTTTGCGACATAAGTATATTATCGCTCATCTTTTCAGTGAGAAAAAATTAAGACTCTAATTCATTGTACTGCTGTGATCGTTTAGGTAGTGTTTGATTGGAGAATGGGATGGTCCTACATGGGACGATATCCACTTTTGTATGATGTTTGGTTCGGAGAAATTAGGGAGACAAGATGATCCCACTAGGAAATATGCCTTTTGACGCTAAAAAATGAACCAAGGTTGATTATATGCATCTATAACAAGCTATGTACATCATATTCATGTTGGTGGCCAAGTGGCGCGACAAAACAAAAAGTGAAACGTGTAGAGGAGGCACGGAGCCATCCTAGTCGACTTCGCTGACTCGGCTTTTTTTTTTTTCTCTTGAATATGCAAAAGATTTACGTATCATTCCATTAAGAAGAAGAAAGTAACCGTACAAGCGACGCGCTAAAAACAAGCGTCAACATAGGACTCATAGCCGAAGGCCGCACCCTCCTAGCAAACAAATGAAAGTTCGATATTGCATAAAGGACTACAACCATGTAAGGAACGGCGCTAGAACCTACAAAGCGACGTCCCTCTGTTGCTCGTTGTGCGAGTTCACCTTGACGTCCCAGGAGAGCTTCCGACTGGACAAGCGCATGGTCCCCATGAAATACGTGTCCACAACTCTCCTGCAGCCGGCTTAGCTACCGGGTGGAGGCCGACATGGTTGATCCTGTCACAAGTTCAGAATCTGACTCCGACACGGTTTGGGTTAGCATTTTGCCAAGTGCCGAAAACTGAGTGCTAGAAAAATGACACTCGGCAAAAAAAACCCATTTTACCGAAAAAAAAAAACGAAAAACGAGAAAATACATCTTTACCGAAAAAATCAAAAAAATGGCACTCGGCATGACGTCGTATTTTGCCGAGGGTCGAGAAATGATACTCGGCAGAATATGTCTTTGCCAAGTGTGAGGAAATGACACTCGAGCAAAGATGTGGATTCCGGTAGTGTTTAAAAGTGTGGCGCGCCAGTGGAAACCAGACTTCTCCTCCCTCTAAAACCTTCCACGCGTCAGGAATTCGAACAAACAGCCACTCCCACCACAAACACAACATCTATCAGTCATCACTATACATAACACACTTATAAATGCTCATCGCAGCAAGCTAAAGTTGAGTACCATCCCTCCCCTGCTACCTACCTGATGATCATCACATTGGTTCGAAGCAGCTTCTACATATAGTACGTTCCAGACGACGGGAAGACTCGCCGTGGGTGATGGCTGCGAAGGCAGCCGCAGGCCACGCGGGCAGCAGGGAGGCGTTGGAGGTGTCGTCAGTGGAGGCAGGGAACCACCGCGCCGCCGCCGCGCCGGGGCGCGACGACGACGGGCGGCCGCGGCGGACGGGCACGATGTGGACGGCGAGCGCGCACATCATCACGGCGGTGATCGGCGCCGGCGTTCTGTCCCTGGCGTGGGCAATGGCGCAGCTGGGCTGGGCGGCGGGCACCGCCATGATGCTGCTCTTCGCCGGCATCAGCTACTACACCTCCACGCTGCTCGCCGAGTGCTACCGCTGCGGCGGCGACCCCGACACACGGACACCGGGACCGGGAAGCGCAACTACACGTACACGGAGGCCGTCCGCAACATCCTCGGCGGCGCCAAGGTCACGCTCTGCGGCGTCATCCAGTACGCCAACCTCGTCGGCATCGCCATCGGATACACAATCGCCGCCTCCATCAGCATGCAGGCGATCAAGAGGGCGGACTGCTTCCACGTCAGAGGCCACCGGAACCCTTGCCGGAGCTCCAGCAACCCGTACATGATCCTCTTCGGCGCCATCGAGGTCGTCTTCTCGCAGATACCAGACTTCGACCAGATATGGTGGCTCTCCATCGTCGCCGCTGCCATGTCCTTCACCTACGCCACCATCGGCCTCGCGCTCGGGATCGCACAGACCGTCGCCAACGGCGGGTTCAAGGGCAGCCTCACCGGCGTCGGTGTCGGCGACGGGGTCACGCCGATGCAGAAGGTCTGGCGCAGCCTACAGGCGTTCGGCGACATCTCCTTCGCCTACTCCTTCGCCTACATCCTCATCGAAATCCAGGCAAGCTATCCCGAAGAGTTCTCGAGCCATTTTAATGGATGCTCTGTTTTCATTCTCTGATTCGAAACCGAACAATATACACACACATTCAGGACACGATCAAGGCGCCGCCGCCATCGGAGTCGACGGTGATGAAGAAGGCGACGATGGTGAGCGTGGCGACGACGACGGTGTTCTACATGCTGTGCGGGTGCACGGGCTACGCTGCGTTCGGCGACGCGGCGCCGGACAACCTCCTGACCGGCTTCGGCTTCTACGAGCCCTTCTGGCTGCTGGACATCGCCAACGCCGCCATCGTCGTGCACCTCGTCGGGGCCTACCAGGTCTTCTGCCAGCCGCTGTTCGCGTTCGTGGAGAGGCGTGCGGCGGCGCGGTGGCCCGACGGGTTCGTGGCCCGGGAGGTGAGGGTAGGCCCGTGCTTCGTCGTCGGCGCGTTCCGCCTCGTCTGGCGCACGGCGTTCGTGTGCGCCACCACCCTCGTCGCCATGATGCTCCCGTTCTTCGGCGACGTCGTGGGCCTCCTCGGCGCCGTCTCCTTCTGGCCGCTCAGCGTCTACTTCCCCGTCGAGATGTACGTGAAGCGGCGCGGCGTGCCAAGGTGGAGCACGCGCTGGGTCTGCCTCCAGACGCTCAGCGTAGCGTGCCTCCTCGTCTCCGTCGCCGGCGCCGTTGGCTCCACGGCCGGCGTCATAGACGCTGTCAAGTTGCACCGGCCGTTCAGTGGCTGAGAGCGTGTGTGTGCTCGTCTTCTCTCTGCTGCCCTGCCCGGTCACAGGGTGTAGCCGACCAACACGGCCAAGCGTGTCACTGTTACTGTGTTACATTGTAACTTTTTTTTTTTCAGAAACTTGTACATAGGTGCACCTAGAGATGCCCAAGCCCGAGGCTCATGGGCTAGCCTGTATATATATCTTGAGAAAGGACTCAAACAAAAGATATATATCTTGAAGAGTTGTCCAAAGATATATATCTTGAAGAGTTATACACGTATGTAGTTTTTTTATTGCAAAAAAATACAAGTTTGTAGTTAATAACGTTTTTTATTTAAAATAATTTATCCAAGAAAAATTATGTTAATTTCATAAAATTTAAATTTTCGAACTTCCTAGGATGAAGAAGCGACCAAAACCAAAGTTGTAGTACTAAACTATACCTATAGCTTTGCAATTGAAACCTTTTCCATTTGATTTCCATTTAAGAACCGGTCTTGAAATTTACTTTTCGAGAGAGAGAGAAAGTTGGATCCACTTGCACTAGATTTCCTTGGAGGCCAAAAACCGCCAAAAAGTCATATAGAAAAGAGAAAATTTCCTATTTGGCCCAAAAAAACACTGCTCCTCTCCTATTTTACATCAAAACTCAATTTCTTTCCTATGTGTCCTCCAGTCGAAGTTTTTGTTTCCTCGTTGATATTCCTTAGATCCGAGCAGTAACAATGTTAAGTGTTCGGAGAAAAGACTACTTTGCCCCTCAAGTTCTTTGGTGTGTCCTGGACATATCGCGCCTCCTCACGCTACCTGCCTTTATGGCCACACGGGCGCATGATTGCCCACGACACCTGCCTCCCACCGAGGCCCGCCGCCGCGGCGAGGCCACGCCACCACCCATCGAGGCCGCGGGGCGCTGTTCAGGCCGAGCATGGCCGCTCCGATCGCCTTTGGCCCGACGGCCTCCGATGCGCTCCATCAGCCTCCATGGCCGGGGGGTCGGGGGAGGGAGTTCGCTGTCTGGCCCGGTGCGGACCGGGGACGAACATCCGCGACCCATGAGGCCAACAAACTATTTTCCATGACTCAAAGGCCATTTTGGTCTTTTTCCATTGCTTCAGCTGGACAAGTGACGGTGATTGCCGACGGAGCCGACGAGAATGTCAAATACTAAATCCGTTTCAAATTGTAGTTCGTTTGACTTTTTCAACCCCAACTGTGACCACGTGTTATTCAAAATTTTGTGCAAAATATCACTTCTTTTGTGATAGCTTGCTTTATTAATGAATGATATTTAAAAATTACTTAAATTTGATTATTTTTATGCAAATTTTTTGAATAAGACGAGTAGTCAAACTTAGGGTCAAAAAAGTCAAACGAACTATAATTTAAAACGGAGAGAGTAGGAAACAAAATCTTTAACGTGGACATATGAAAGATTTTCAGTTTCGATGTAAAATAATAAGAAACGGGCATTATTTCTAGGACCAAATAGGAAATTTGATCTATAGAAAAACATCGAACAAAATATTTGTTAGCGGTCAAAGCTATGCCTTGCGGTAATGATTCCTCTAGCATTACGACCTTTACCACAACGGTACCGTCCATGGATCAATTTATTTCGTGGATTGAACCACCTGGCTGATTTGTCTGGGCATGCATAAGAAGTGTGAGTACTCGATACGTGGCATCAGAAGTTTAAAGGTTTCCTACAGCCCTTCAAGAAATGATAAATTTCTTGGTGGTGAATTTTACCACTCAACCAAATCCAAGACCCCCAAGGAATTTTCACTTTGGCGTACTTTTTTTTTAATCTACTTTCGCAACTATATGTTTCAGGCCCAAAACATAGCACAGGTCCACACAGCCCAACAAGTCACGGCCCATTCGGTTGAGACACAGCAGACAGGACACCGCCGCCGCTGCCTTTCTCCAGTGCCCTGCCTCTGTCGAAGATGGCGACGGCGACGGCGACGGCGCTGGACATCGCGGAGCTCCCCTTCTCGGACCTACTCGTCCTCCTATCTCCCGAGACGCTTGCTGACGACGGCCGCTGCCGACGCGTTGTGGAAACCGTCGCGACCGAACTCGGCCGAGGCGGGTCCGGTCTGCTGGCCATCGCCGGAGTGCCGCGTGTTGGCGCCCTCCGGCGGCGACTCCTCCCCTTGGCCCGACGCCTCGCCCTCATGGACCACCCGACCCGCTCCCAGCTCCTCAAGGTCCCCTCCCCCTCCCGTTTCCTCCTCCTTGTTGTTGACCTTGAAACTGCAATGTGCCTTGATATATTTCCAATTTCCCATGGATTATTTCAGAAGCATGGTTTGGGCAGCGACGTTCCTTTGAAGAAGCTCGATCGGTCCGTATCCTCGTTCGCGCAGCTTCTGAGGCATTCAGGTGAACTCGCCTTGCTTGAGTCTGTGAACAGCGACAATGGGTTTAATTCTTCTGATAAGATACTGGATTGTAACCAGTCCGAGGAGGAGGCTAACGGTCGTGATGATATGGAGAGTCTTGGTGACCTCGTTAAGGAGCTTGGTTTGTACATGATGGAGCTTGGGATTTTGGTTGCGCGAGCTTGCGATATTGTTATCGGTAGAGGTCAGCTAGAGCAGAGCATCACTGATTTTGGGACAGCAAAGGCGAGGCTCATTCACTATCATTCTGAGTCGGATAACATTGTTATCAGGGATAAGAGCACAAAGAGGAACTATGGAAGTCTAAATGTACACCCAGGATAAAATTCTTTTGCCTGGCTGGTTTTAGTGGATCGACTAAATACCAAAACCATGCTCCGAAGGAGAAACTTAATTATAGAAGACAATGAGCTGTGTGTGATGTGTGATGCTGGCTTGGAAGAAGACATCGATCACTTGTTCTTTGAATGTTCATTTGCTGTACAGTGCTGGAACCTAATCAATTACAACTGGAATATGAATCTCCCCTTGATGGAAAGACTGATGGAGGCGAGTAATGTGCTCAATCTTGAGTTCTTCACTGAAGTAACAGTCATAGCAGCTTGGGAATTGTGGAAACTTAGAAATGATAAGATCTTCCAGAGAAGGCAGCCGTCTCCTGCAACTTGGCTCACCAATTTCAAAAACCAATGTTTGCTGCAATCTATTAGATTCAAATCTGATCTTAGATCATCTTTCTGCTCTTGGTTAGATGCATTCAGTTAATTACGGTTTGTTACCTTGTAACTTGTAACTTGTAACCTGTACTCTTTATTCTTTTTAATTTAATTTCTTACTGTGGGGAACTCCCCACAGTTCTTTGCGCCAAAAAAAAAAAAAAAAAAAAGAGCACAAAGAGGGAAGGTTCGGTGAATAAAGTGGCAGTAAAACCTTATCAGTTGTGTTCGGAAGGAGGTCGGATCGCTGTGCCCGTGCTGCGTTAGGTCAGAAGATGGGATTACTGTAATGCCAATAAAAGAAAATGACTCTAAGGATGCCTCGTGTCAGGGTCAGGCAACAGCTGAAATTTCTCTGTTAAACCTATGGCAGGAGTGGCACTATGACTATGGAATCCTCACTGTTTTAACAGCACCATTGTTCCTGAGAGCCTCTGATGATGAAAATAGTTTGGTCAACCTGGAATGTCAGCCACCTGATGGACACACACACTTGCAGTTGTGCAATGGAAAGAAGATATTCTCTGTTAGATGCTCTCCTGAAAACTTCATTGTTCAGGTTGGAGAGGCAGCAGACATCTTGTCCCAAGGGAAGTTGAAATCTACACTTCATGCTGTGAGTCGACCTTTGAGTTCCACGGACATCAGCCGTCAGACTTTTGTTGTCTTCCTACAGCCCTCATGGAACAAAACTTTAGCTTATCCTGGTTACTCTTTAGATGAAGGTGAATCCATTCTTAGCAAAGGAGACTTCAGGCATCAGTGATGGATCAGCAGGGCCTTGTGATGAAGATGCATTTATGCAAGAAATTATGAAAAAAATTCCCCCGCTATCATCAAGGCTAAAAGAAGGGATGACATTTGCAGAATTTTCTTGTCAGACAACAAAACAGTATTATGGTGGCAGTGGCTTCCAACAAAACAATTGAGCATTAGCAATACAATATCAGATGCATGTGGTTATAACACACATTGAACTGATGTATTGACTTGCATTTCGATACCAATATGAAAATGAAAGCGTCCTGGTAAAATGCATACTGCTCATCCTACTTGGTGACTAAGTTTTACAATTGTTCACATAACAATTGGCGTTTTTAACTGATATTGGCAACATATCCAAGGACTGGGGTCCACAATTTCTTCTAGGCCTTTTGTTTTGCAGTAGGTGAATTAATTACATAAGCAGCCTTTATTCATGACTGGGGATGCTGGTTCGATCTTTTAGTGTGAAAGTTGAGGGTTGCATGGAAATTCTTTCAGAGAGGAGCCCTAAGAAAATTAAATTAAGCCAGCCTTTCATATATGACATGCATGATGCTTAGTGATTGAAGAAATATCAATGAAAATTAAGCTGGCCATTCATATTGAACTGGACCATATCTTGTTTATTGCTTTCACGGTCACGCACTTCCTTGGCCATTTGAAGAAATGTCAATGAAATGAAGGCAATCTCTTCTGTTAGTGCTTTAGTTGAGGCCAGAAGTTAATAATGTCTACTTCTAAAAAATTAATGTTCCATGGCTTCGTGAGTTCACAATGGTTGCAGTAGACCGATTATTTGTGTGCCTAGCCCTTTTGGCAGAATATCTGGCAGTGGTTAGGCAATAGTCTGAACATTGCTACTGAGCACCTTCACCCCATCAGTCCTGATGATTCATCATTTCCAAATCTCACTGTATCCTCTTTTATTTAATTACAGATTTTATTAATAGAATATTGATTTGACTGTCAGAATATTCAATCCCATTCTGTTGGCTAACTGGTTTCAGACATGGAATTCTTCTTGACTTTGCATTTTTAATTCAGAAAGATAAACTTTCCCATGCTGGCTATTCAATCATTTTCCCTCTGCTCTTTTTTAGAAATGCTAATTTTCAAAATGCAAGCAGAGTATTTGTTAGCAATTTTGCTGTATTACCCTGGTCTCATGAATGAGAACTTTTCTGGAGTGGTTTCTCTAACTCTTGTGCTAAATGGCTACATCTTATTCATTATCATATAATAAATATTTAGATGACGCATAATATTTGTGTTTTAAACCATTTTTTAAATTATTGAAGCTTTTGTGAAGGCAATTTTAATTAGGGGTGTATATTATACTGTAGCCTCTGTTCATGCCTTGAGTTTGTTGCTTTGAGTTTTTTAGTGTGAAATTTGATGGCTGTTTGAGCAATAAGAAGAAGAGCACTAGGAAAATAAAAGATAAGCAGGTTGCTTGTATATTATTTATATGATACTTATGGACTATTCCATTTAATGTTTTAACGCAATGTTGAACTTCCTTGGTTGACTGAGAGATGTGACTCAATAAAGGCAATCTTTGGTGTTAGCGTGTAACAATTGGCATCAGTTTATATGACGCCTGCTGGTAAAAGGTTGATGTTCCATGGCTTCGAGTTAACAATGTCTGCTGAAGTATCCTTAGTGAAAATTAGAAGTGCATTTATTTCGTATACTGCCTGAAGTATGTGTGCGTTGTCTTTGCGTTGTCGGTTTGCAGGTTGGGGTCGGTTTGCAGGTTGGGGTCGAAGGACCTCTGGCGCTCTCTTTGCGTTGTCGGCGTCTGTGGACGTCGATCTCCTTCATGAAGGCAACGCTTGAGCACCCATGCATCTCTGCGGCCCGCGCTCCCCCCTTGGTCGGTATGGTCGTCGTGCTGATCCTTTTCTGCGCTTCAGGTTCCTCCTCACTCGGGTGTGTCTAGCTAGTGGTACCTGCAGTTCTAGTTGCCATCGTTTTCGGCGGATGCTTTGCGCCCGAGGTGCTCTTCGTTGCTTGGGGCGGATGCTTTGCCGCCGTGTTTCTCTTCTGAGCTTGCGTTTCCCGGTTCTCGCGTCTTTGAGGTCGCCCGGTCGTCATGGGCTTTGTGTTTCGGTATGCGTGTGCTACCGAGGTCGCGGTCGTTCGAGCTGCGTTTCCGGTGTCGGCGTGCCGCCCGAGGTTTTCTGCGATCGTGTCGTTTTGAGCGGATGCTTTGCTGCCGAGGTTCGTCTAGCGGATGCTTTTGCCGCTCTTCCTAGCGGATGCTTTGCCGCTGTGGTCTTTCCGGCAGATGCTTTGCTGCCGAGGTTGGTCTAGACGGATGCTTTGCCGTCTCGGTTCTAGCGGATGCTTTGCCGCGGTTGTCGTCATTCGATCCGTACACTGCTAGCTACCCGGGTGTTGAGTCTTGGCTGTAATAGGATCAGCTTTTGGGGTTGTTAGATGGAGGGTTCGCCCCACCCCTCCCCATTTTTTCTTCTTTGTTTGTTTGTGCCCCGTGTTTTTAGTGAGTAATCCATGGATTACTTGCGAATCATTTGTAAACTTCCCACTTCTCTTAATGAAATACGTGCCAATGGTACTTTTCGAAAAAAAAAAAGTATGTGTGCGTCTGTTCGACCCTCTCGCTAGAGTAAACTGCCTGAAGTGTCTGTTAGACCCTCTCACCTCAAAGCCCAGAGCAACAGGGATTAACGATTGGAACTTGTAAGTAGGCTTAATTTTTAGGTGTTCTCTATGTAAATCTATAAAAATTAAGTCTATATACCGATTCAACCCTCCTTACATCGCTATCAGGGATGTCAGGGTAATGAGGAACCAATCACCCAAACAATGTTACCATGGGCGTGCTTGAGGAGCTAGCAGACAAAAATACAGTGCTGTCTGTAGTGAGGTGTTCGATTTGGTTGCTCTTTTCGCATAAGATGGATGGTACTTCCTGTATATATTTGTGTCTAATGCCTAGGATTTTAAACTCGGGTATTCAGAATCGTGATGGGATTTTTTTACAATCTAAAACCCATTGGAAGCTTAAAAGGTTGTTTGGCTAATGGTTTCTGCGGCTCCTGAATAACATGGAGGGATCTAACGGTGGTCATGGCCTCCTAGGGCGTGGACACAGCGGGCTCAGGGCGGAGGTAGGGCGATCCATTGAAGGATGACTGTCGGATATGATAGATTTAGGAGAGAGAATGCTGGTGCATCTTTTTTTTTGGAGGTTGCATCATTAGGTGCATTTTGTGGTGTGGACGTATTGTGTGGATGTAGGATAATTTAGCTAGTGTTTTATAGGGGTAGTAGAGATAGATATAGTAAATGAACGAATATTAAGAGTCCTTAAACTTTTCCCCACTTCTCACCTTGGTTGATGAACTTTACCTACGTCTGTCATCCAAAACAGGTCACATAGGACTCTCTTGCCTACATGGTCGTGGCGCCACATGTTCACTTCAGGTATGCCAGAAGTATGTTGTATTTGCTCGAGCGTTTAGCTCATTCGATTCAATGAAAGTAGGTGGGCAAACTCCCCACGAATTGATCGAAAAAAAAAAAAAGTTTGCTTTAGAGTCAAATCCCATAGAAACTATCGAGATAGGGGTCATGTAAACCTTTAGATCTTAAGCAAGGAGATTAACTAGTAATTCACCATGGCGGTAAACTTATTTGTACGGGTTTTTTTTAGCAAGGAGCCACGTTTAGGATGCTCGTCACGGAAAAGAAGCCAAACTTATTTGTACGGTTTTTTAAGCAAGGAGATTAACTAGTAATTCACATCAACATGGTGCAGAGATTGGCTCAATCGGAGCGCTGTAGTCGCCTGGAGAAGCTCATGGCACGGCCATCATTGCAGGAGGGAGGCAGCAGTAGCTCAGATCTGCATTGAGGCGACCACGCCTCCAGTGTCGCACTCCCACCCATTGATCTGCTCGGCCATGCCTTGGGGCACCTTCAAAATTAAGGGACAAACGAGAAAATTAAGAGATATATTACCTTTTACGTTGCGGCTAGTGTTATTGCATAAAATTTATTACTCTGCAGCTCAGAGGAATAAAAAAAATACAGCATGGTTTCTAAAACAAAATTTAGTACTCCCTCCGTTTAAAATTACAAGGCGTTTTGGCTTTTCTACATGTATTTCTTTTTGCTATGTATCTATACATAATGTGTATCTAAGTGTGTAGCAAAAGCTAGAAAAGCTAAACGTTTTTTTTATATTTTGAAACCATGTGACCACTACTACAAAATTTATCTTGCGAGACACACCCAAATATTAATCATGGCGGGCACTTTTTTATTTACCATGACAGGCGTTTTTTCAATTTTTTTTTCCGTGACGGGCGTGTTAAAAAGGCCTGCCACGGTTAATATCAATTTTCCGTGGACGAGCATCCTAACGTGCCCGCCACGAAAAATGAATTTACCATGGCGGGTAACTTTCAAAGCCCGCCCGCAGAAAATGTCGAGACCCATTAGGCCCAAAGCCGTGGGAATTGGCTTGTAGTCCAATGGTAGGACGGTCCAAATGAGACGCTACCCATCGGGGTTCAAACCCCGGTGCTCACACCTTTCTCCGGGATTTTCTCGGGACGGCGTTATGCATTCAAGCAGGTGGTAGCGACGTTCCGCCGACGACGAGGCGCTAGTGGTGACTTCGGGAATCTCCAGATCTGTCGGGTGCTCGGTCCTTCGGAGGTGCTCATAGGGGTAGGGTTTGCGTCGCGTGTAGTCATAGGGATGAGTGTGCGGCGTGTTGTGAGTGTGAGTCAATATCTTGTGTCATTTGTGTCAAAAAAAAAAAAGACCCAAAGCGACCTGATATTGCTTTTCGCATATATATATATATAGCACCTTGAAACCTTAGCTCACTCATTCTCCATCCCTCAGCCACCGCCTCTCATTCTCTCGCAACCGCACACGCCCTTCTCTCCCTCACATGCAAAGTCTTGTGGCGCTCTTTCTCATTCTCTCTAGTAACCGCACACTCCCCCCTCTCTCTCGCATGCACCCCCTCTTCTCTCATCCTCTCTCTCAACCGCACACTGCCCCTCTCGGTCTCCCCTCTCTCTTCTTCCAAATGGGGCGGTGGCGTTGTCCACGACGACGGAGGTCCCTCAGATCCGGCAGTGAAGAAGCGGCGCCAAGACCTCCTCCCGGCATGGAGCAGATCTCTCTCTCTTCTTCCGCTTGGCGGTGGCGTTGTCCCACGATGTGAGGCCGCTTAGATTTGGCGGTAAGAGCGGCACCACCACCTCCTTCGGCATGGAGCGAGCCGTTCTCCTCCGACGTTGAAGGGCGGCGCCACCACACTAGTACCTAATTAGTTTTGCGTGCGGGCAAAAACCATTTTAGGTGGCGGCAAGTCCGCCCGTCACCAACCAAAGGTCATGGTAAATAACGAGAACTTGCATGGCGGGCAGCGGTGACCGTCACGGTGAATCGATTATCCGTGGCGGGCGCATTAGGGTGCCCGCCACGGACAATATTTCGAAAAAATAAAAACCCGTAAACCCTAGACAGGCCCGCTAAGCCCATCCATGGGCCCGCCGAGCCCATCTAGGGGCGGACTACGTTTGGACCGCCGACGGACCCGCGCCGCTTGATCGCTTATCGCCGCGGACTTCGCCGCCGGATCCCGACGCCAGAGCCCGCCCAAGGCTCATGTCCGCCGGATCCGCGCCTCGCCGCAGATCCAGCTCGGCCTCATTGCCGCCTCGGATCCGCCTTCGCACGGCAACCTTCCCCGAGAAGCTCGTGGACGACGTCCGGGGAGAGTGGGGCGCCGCCGCCGTCGTTGGAAGAGTGGGGCGCCGCCGTCGTGCTCGGGGAGGAGTACGCCGGGGATCCGCGGCGCTCCTTGATCCCGCCCCTCACGCGCCGCCTCCGTGATCCGCTCGCACCTGCCCTCCCACACTCCCCACTGCGCCCTCCACCATTGGATGGGAGATCCACGACGAGCGCCAAAGCCTCCATGCGCCATTGTGAGGACCCGCATGGATGCATGCGTGTCGCGTGGGGAGAGAGGCTGGGTTGAGAAGGAGGAGGGGGCTTGTGCGGTGGAGAGTGAGGTTGAGGAGGGGCTTGTGCGGTGGAGAAGTGAGCGCGGCGGAGCGGAGCGGCCGCGCGGAGAATGAGATGTGGGGGAGAATGAGATGGGGCGTAGGGAAACCCTAGAAGCCATATATACACATGGCCCGATAAGAAGTCTGGCTGGGCTTAGTCGTGGGCCTTTTTTTTTTAGGTGACGGGCCTTTCTAATGTGACCGCCACGTAAAATGAGTGTATTTTTGTGTGGCGGGCGCGTTAAGGTGCCCGCTACGCAAAATAAATTTTCCGTGGCGGGTAAAAAACGCCCGCCACGTAAAAAAAGCCGGGCGATGGCGGAGTATTTTTCCGTGACGGGCAAAATGCCCGTCACGGAAAAGATTTTGCAAGTGCTCGCAAAATCATTTCGTTACTAGTGCCACCTCCTCCGTTATGACTCGAAAGGTCCTAAATGGTTAGAGGGGTGGGGAGGGGGGTGAATAGCCTAATAAAAAATTCTACAAATTCACTAGAGCAACTTGTTAGTAGATAACAAAGCGTACATGTGTTTGCTCTAGCTCTACTTGTCGGGCAAGCCACCTATAAACAATTCTAGTTGCTAGAGTCTCTAATTCACACAAATGGCTAAGTCACTACTTTATCAACTAGGTGAAAGAGATAGATTACACTAAATAAGTCTAAGCAACTAACAAGTCTACACAAACTACTCAAGCACGAGATATATATAAAGTATTACAAGAGAGGAGTAGAATGATATACCAACGTGTAGAGGCTAGTCAATCCAATCAGGAAGATGATATCACAATATAGACAATGAAGCCAATCACGGAAACAACAATCACACAATGGAGAGACACAAGATTTACCTTGAAGTTCACTTGAGCACCCTCAAGCCACGTCTCCGTTTGTGTCGACCTTCTCACGTGTGGGGTAAGGTGGAGCTCACTCCTAGCCAAGTGCCTTTAGGCTACTTGCACCCAAAGCAAATAAGAGGTACCCAAGACACGAGCAATGTGTTAGAGTATCAATTTGACACTCCGCCGGGAAGATGACAAACCCCTCACAAATCACCGGGAGGTGGGTAAGAACAATCACCGTCTCTTCCCAATGCCTCCAACAATCTCCAAACCGTCTATGAGTGGTGCTCTTCAAGAGCAATAAGAAATCTATAATTGCAATAACCACCTAGTGCCACAAATATGAATCCCGAAACGCACGCACACTAGGTTTTCCCCCCAATCTCCTCTCAATAGCAACAATCCACCAAGGAAATGGAGAGGAGAGGGAAGCAATCCTCTTAGAGCTCTCAAATCGATCTCTAGCACACGCTCCCTCGATTAATTTCAGCTCAAATCAGCAGATCGAGGAAGGGGAGAAAATGAGAGCTAGAGTTTGCAAGAACAGGTAAGAGAAATGAAGCTCACTGTGATTTTTGAAATAGGCAAGAGAGAGAGAGCAGAGAGGGGAGAGGCTCACATATATACTCAGCAGGCATACACTTCCCCAACGGCTAGCTCAGGCTCCCCTCCTCCAGTCGGCAGACCTCCAACAGGCAGAAATCGCCCTCTGTTTGCACGGGGCGGCGGCACCTTCTTTTCTTCGACAAAGCAGCAGCTGCGCTCGGTTACGACAGAGAACCGACGAGTATCGACTCCTTCGATAGCAGCAGGAACGGACCAGATCGACATCGATCAGAAACGGACCAGCTCAATTTGGCTTCGTGGCTTTGGGCCTCGCGAGCGTTTCCAACAGGCGAGCAGGCCGGCCCACACAACATGCGAGGCAGCGCTCGGTCAACATCCACGCAGGAGCAAC
Organism: Hyparrhenia diplandra; assembly: GCA_015847255.1. Classification (NCBI taxonomy): domain Eukaryota; kingdom Viridiplantae; phylum Streptophyta; class Magnoliopsida; order Poales; family Poaceae; genus Hyparrhenia; species Hyparrhenia diplandra. The sequence continues at coordinate 54,431 of JADLZK010008670.1, forward strand.
AGGCATCCTCGAAGCTCGATTTTTTTTTTTTTATACTCATGCACGAGACAGCAAGCATGCACATTCTATAATTAGCATGGACCCCACATGCTAAATCAAATTAGCCAAGCCAAGCAAGCTATAATTACTCGTGCTTTGTCCAAGTATATATACACACACACGTATATATATATTGCATGTATCCTCAATTTTCTTTTCTTCTCCAAATATTCAATAACTCTCGGATCCAAATGAATTGTCTCAAACCTTTCCAAAGAGTTTCTCATCGAGTCACCACGTTATTAACCCAAATGCATATGCAATTTGAAATTCAAATAGGTGGCACTAGGTGAGTAAAGCGATTATGATTTTCTCCTCTTTATAGTACGGTTATCAAAACTAAATCACTCACACCCTCTATGGTGTCTTGAGTGCAAAATCAAAATGGCCCTATGGATATACCTTTGCCTTGAGCCCATTTTGATCCTCGAAAACACTCCAAGTTGAGCACTTGATCATCTTTTGGATCACCGCAATGCATCCACCATGACCACCATGCACCACACTTGGCTTGACCAATCTCCAACTAATAGAACACTTAGCATAGAGATTAGTTTTAGGGTGTCATCAATTATCCAAAACCAAACTAGAGATCTTCAGACTCTCGACCCTCTCTTCTCTCGGTAGATCTGCGTGGCGGATCCGTCCCTCACCTTCCCTCCCTTGCGGATCGGCTCGGTGGCGGGCGGAGTACGCGGATCCATGGCGGATTCGGCGGGCCGTGGGCTCAATCTTGCGGTGGTGGGCTCGGTCCGGTGGTGCAAGCGAGCCCATTCGGCGGTGGTGGGCTCGATCCGGTGCGGTGGTCCGATCCAAAGGGCGGCGCTCCTCCAGTGGTGGATCAGGGGATGGATCGAATGGATCGGCGGTGGATCGACGAGGCGTCATTACAACCCTAGATGGGCTCGGCGGGCCCGTGGATGGGCTCAATGGGCCTGTCTAGTTTTTTTTTTTTTTTTTTTTTTAAACGAGGTATTGCGTTTCTACCCTTCCCGAGAAGGCCAATTGTGATTCTACTCTCGCTTTTGCGTCATCTTGCATTTTTACTCTTACTGTTAGAAGAAAGCCTCGGTTACCCTTCCTTTATATTCCGTTAGTTATTTTGATTTTAAAAAAATTAGAAAATATGAGAACCGTAGTAAAAAAGCCCAATGGACACAAATGCCCTTGGCCACTGCATGTAACGTAAACGCGTTTGGTTCGTTTTAGTCCCGCCCGCCGCCGGACTCCTTCACGCGGCGCGCCGCACGACTTCTTCACGCCGCGCGAAGCGAGGTCGGGAGGACTTCTCGGCGGCCTGACGGCGCCAGCGGGGCGGCGGCGGCCCGTCTTGTGGCACGCAGCTAATGGGTGCGCTGCTCGGAGCTCGGGTCGGGCAGGGGCTGCGGCTGCGCCGGAGCGTGGCGGCGCCGCGCGCCAGTAGGCGTCGCCGGCTTCCCACGCGTGAAGAAGGCCATGGCGGCAAATCAGCAGCAAGCAGCAGCCGTAGGTGCCATGGAGGCTCCTCCCAATGACGGTTCAGGAACGCCAGCGGTACCCATCTTTCAACCTCTGGTGGGATGAATTGTTTTGGCTTTAGGTAATGCCACTAATTTTGGTTCCATTTACTCTAACCGAGAATACTTGTGAGAGAAACCGAGAATCGACGGCCTTACTGATTGAAGTTCAAAAACGCCCTATAAAATGGTGCAATGGAATGTAAATCAGAACCATCTAGATTTTTTAGATGAATTTTACTATTTAAGTGTCTTGGCTTAACTTGAGCGAAAATGATTGTCTTTTCTCGCAACTCATATTATTCCAACAACCTACATTTGTTACATTGTGCATTAGGTGATTCTCGAGAATCAGCTTCCAAATGTTAATGACAACAAAAAACTCAATGGGACTTGAGAGTTATAAATGGAGGAACTAAGTGATGTCCTTTTAATGTCTTTGTCTGTAGGTTTGCCCGCCCTGGTGAGGGCCTCCCCGTGACATTGTCTAGGATATGTTCAGTAATTCCCAATGGTCAACCCAAGAAGGCGTAGGACTAAGCACATGCATGAAGATCCTCCAATTGATGGGTGGCAATGTCCAATACATCAGGGAGTCGAGCGGAGTTTCTTCCTTATCGTCCCCCCGAGCTACCCCAGCCTTGTCCAGCAGCTTGGTAGAGAAATCAGGTGATATGTATCTATATTTGCATGTTGTGTGGAATTATATGTAATAAGTTGTGTAATGTCGCTACCATTTTTTTTAAAAAAAACGGGGGGGTAAAATCACAATGCACACAAGAAAATTAAGAGTATTTTTGTAAGGGCAAAGTTGTCCTAAAAGGCTCGATTAACACCATTAGCCCCTCGATAACGGAGTAAGGGTAAACTTGAGCTTCGTTTTTACAAAACAAGGGTAAAAATGCAAGATGACTAAAAAGCGAGGGTAGAATCACAATTGGCTATCTCAGCAAGGGTAGAAACACAATAGCGGACATCCTAATGTGCCCGCCACGGTAAATTGATTTTCCGTGATGGGTATTGGAACCCGCCACGGCGAGGCCACGATTTACCGTGACCATACCACCACGACGAGCTATAGTACGTGCCCGTCACGGAAAATTCAAACAGCCCACCATGGAAGTGTTTTTCCGTACTAGTGTACGTTTTAGCTGGAATTCCCGGACCTGTAATCCTGAAAGGATACGGCCTAGAGAGCCCCTCCACGTCGCCCCAAAATTTTTGGATTGGTCGCATCATTTTTCAAAAAACCTTCCTTTTGAAGAAATCGTGTTTAGGTTCACAAAAATCCCAAGAAATGTAATTCAGTTTTACCGTTTTTACCTTTTACCCCCGAATACCCGACCTCCTACACTCGAAGAAGAAGGGAAAATCTTGAATTTGCGGTTATTTTTCATCTACCCGCCCGCCTGTACTTTTTGCAAAAACACCAACTCTCCCCCACTGAATATATACCGCGCCCTTCCCTCTCGCAAAAAAAAAAAAAAAAAAAAACGTGGCCCCCTCCCTCTCCTCCCGTGACGGGCTGCTCCGCCCGCCCGCCACAGCGGCGACGGCGGCCTCCCCCCCAGCGCCGCCCTCCTCCTCCCCTCTCCCCCGCGTGCCCTTCTCTTCCTCTTCCTCGCCCTCTCCCTCTCCCTCTCCCCTTCCCTCTCCACGATCACCCCTCTCTTGCTGCGCCGACAGCCATGGCGGCCACCGTACGTGAGCAGGGCGGCGTGCGTGCGGCTGCCCTCCCTCCCTCCTCCATGCAGCCGCCATGGCTGCTCCCCGGCGTCACCTCCTCCCTCCCCTCTGCCCAATGGCTCGTGCTATAGGAAACCCTAGGTATGTGCAAATCTGTGCAGATCCATCAGCTGATGGTGTGTGCTTTTTTTTTTTTGGGGGTTCCATAGTGCTAGACATAAATTGAATTTCAGCTTCCTGGTATTTTTCCCCTGCAGGTTTTGCTCAATGGCGTAATTGTTATGGCATTTTTTGGTTCCTATCTATTGAGTCGATGGGCTCTGCAGATTTGGGGATTACTGTAGTGGTTAAGGCTCTATCATTGAACTATTTCTTCCCTGAATGTACTCTTACCGGATTACCAGCATAAAAATACCAGCATCATGTCTACTTCCATAAAAATAGCATCTACTGCTCTCTTTACCTCGACAAATCAAGTCTATACAAAAGACAGTACAATTGTTTGTGCTTGTAGGAAGGTGCTGCAAATAATATATTCCAGAATACCAGCGTTATAAAATTTATATAATAAATTTATGATCAGTGTTTACAATAACCAGGTAGTGGTATAGTTGAATTTGTTATAGAACTGTTGTGGATCTGCAATAACTAAGTGTCTATATATGTAATCATATATACTAAGAATGGGAATTTGTTACTCAATGTTGTGAAACTAATGCCGTTGGCATTCAAATAGGTATTTAATCATTGTTGATGATATCTGGAGCACAATCGCATGGGAATTTGTGAAGCCTACTTTACCTGAGAATAAATTGCGTAGTAGAATAATTACTACTACAAGACATTCTGATGTAGCCAGATCATGCTGCTCAAGTTATGAAGGATATATTCATAACATTCAGCCTCTAAGTGACCAGGACTCCTCTATTTTTCTTAGATTCTATGGCAATGGAAAATACATATTATCTGCTTGTCAATATAGAGCATCTTGTTTTTCTCAGTTATCCAGGTAGCTAACTGAAGCATATGCCCAGGTTTGACCTACAAGGCTTTCATTTATGTTACGCAGCAATCAGAAGGAAAAAAATGGGGCATGCTTTTGTTTCAGCCTAAGGATCAGGTGAACCTCCTTTCCATTTCATCTTACAAGAAGCTCAGGACATGTGTCTTGCTGCTTTGTCTTTGGTTAATCTCCAACTATATATATTAATACAATTATCATTGCAAATGTGAATGGCTGGTCAAAGCGTGAGGAGGTTCATATTTTTTTTTGAAACAAAGAGCAGGTTCAGTATATTACTCTATTATTTGTTTAGCGGTATACAAAGTGACATTCCTATTTTTTAAGTGACTTTCGTCTCATCTAATTACTGGTTCCTACTTATGGCATAATACCATATAGCGACACAAGCTTCACTGGCTTTTATAACTACCTGTCTTAGTGTATGCGTCATATTAAGTCTTAGGAAAGCATAAAAGAGGAGGGTGACAAGTAGACTAATCCAACAACACATGCATGTAAAAGGGATGGATCAGCTTGCTCCATTTTTTTGGCAGATAGCTTAAGCTACAAAGAAATTATAAAAACACTTAAAAGACAGTTTTTCACCAAACGAATTACATGTATTCATGTTGGTAGATGCATATTCATATTGGTAGATGCATATTCCTAAACTGGAAAGTGTTAGCTTCTCAAAATTAGTTTGCATTAACATGTTCATTTTTTTGGACTGCAAGAATGCTATATTAATTTGAGTAAACCACTGTGTGCCACGACTTACCTTTTGTTTTCCAATTTTTCTACTCCATTTTTACTACCTCTCGTGACTTTATTATTGGTCTTTCGGCAAATGAGTGTAGCACACTTCATAATCGGCCATGCCAAAATCTATCCTGACTACCTTAGAAATTACATGTAACTAATGTCAGCTTGCCAATTTCACTGAAGTTCATGTGCTTGCGAATGAGTGAATATTTAAGGCTCACAATTGTCATCTTCTGTTGGTTGCCATGCCTGCCCTTGTTCGTTGATTATGTTCATTGTCTTACCTTTCATAATACCTGCCCTTGTTCGTTGATTATGTTCATTGTCTTACCTTTCATAATACCATGTCCACTATTTGCCATTACTAATTTATTGTACCTTAACAGCCCGAAAGAACAATGATAGCTTTGCAGAAAAGATGCATTTGATTTCCCTAGATTTTGCTTTCTCCTTCTTTGTACCTTTTACTTATGAATGACAATCTTGCCTATCGAACCCTTCTAACTGTTATTTTTATCCAATTTCTTCCTCTAAACAAATGCCACTGTTTGTCGTCTCTATACTACAAACCTCCTTCCTTGTGACTGAAAGTATGCTGAAAACCTCTTTGCTTATGGTATAAGTTTCTTCCTCTTTCTCTCCTTAGTTCTCAGGTTAATGACTGCTGTCCTGTGCCAATTTTGCCTGGGTTTCCAAACAATCGTACTATTCCATAGGTTCTAAGGTTAAATAAGCATATCCGATTATATGTTCTTGTGGTGTGCTTCTATGCCTTATACTATACTAAATGAGATCAAATTAGTGACTGATTACTACGATTGGTCATAAGTATATCAAAACAGTACATAGTTACCCTGGTTATTACAGTGCCTGACTGCCCTAAGGTTAAATAAGCATATCTGTTTATATGTTCATGTAGTGTGCTTCTATGCCTTATACTATACTGAATGAGATCAAATGAATGTCTAGTTACTACGGTTCGTCATAGGTACATGAAAACAATATATAATTACCCGCTTAGTAGCAGTGACTGACTTGCCAAAAAATGTCTCATATCTTTTTTGTTAGCTAACTTCAATTTGCTCACATGCCAGCTATGTTACAAGTATGGAACTTTAATTCAATTTGCTGACATTTGGAGTTACTTCAAGGTAAAATAGACATGCTTTAGACCCAAGAGACCTTATGTCCTTTATTTTTAGTGCATTGATGAAATCTGAATTAGGTTATTTAGAGACTTCCATGTCGCCTATCAAGCTAAACACCAACAGTATGTTGACTTTGTAACATGCTGGCAAATTACTGTCTAGATGTGTATTGCCCTTTGAATTCTTCCAGGTGACAACCAGCTAGGGTTCAAAAAATGATTTAGCCTTCTCATGATGCTATTAATTTTCTTACCTAACCAGAGAGGAAAAATATATTGAAATAATGAGGCTTCAGATTTGCGGTTACTTGGCAAAACTTATCTTCTCATCCACAAATGAAATACTTTTGTCTTTATATCGGTATAAATATACATATTGCCATTGTTGTTTTTAAATGACATTATTATACCTGCTTCCCCATTCCTTGTGTTCACTCGGGACCTTACCATAGCCGAATATGCAGATTTCTAACTCTACAAAGGAGCCACACTTTGCGACCAACTCACGTGGCCCACGGTGACTGTATTTTCATTCATTTTGCATACCATTGTTGCTATCATGTTCAGATTTCTCATGCCCCTTGCAGATTGCTTATGCATTTTTGCACACACGGAACACAAACTAAATCTTTGGAACCCTTTGCAAATAGCTCAATTAACCAGGCCTTTAGCAAGGATGGCTGGGTGCACTCAAAAAAATTTAAGGTTCAAAGTCCGCATATTCGCTTACATATATAGGCACAGACCACTACAATCACCTGTAACTGTTGTTGCCATGTTAGGCCTCCAATTTTGTTTGTTAAGTTTGCATTCTAGACTCAGCTTTTGGTTCTTCAGTGTGTCAAATAATGCATTATTGTTGATCTCTGTTCTCATGAAACATACCATGAATGTAACGAGGTGCCTTTTTTCATTGTTATACTTTTATGCACGTAAATCAAACATACAAAAAGAAGGCAGCCCAATCTTTAGCTTCAGATATGCTCGGATGGACGTTCCAGTCTGGCCTTTGGTGGGTTCACAATCATGTATCGCAATAAAAAAAAAATGAAAATATGAGTTCTGTCATTTTGCCACTGAATCATCTGAGTATGCACATAGAAGAGTACATATCATTATATTAATATTTGTAAAAAACTGTATGCATCCCTTTGGTTCGAACTAGCGATGAACAGCCAACATATTTGCACACATTGTTCATCATCTGTTCTAAAAAAAATTGAACAGCACATTGGTACATTTGAGTATAAATGCCAATGAAATTTTAATTTGAGTATAAATGCCAATGAAATTTTAATTTATTGTATTAGCACATGTGTCATGAATTTGGTATTGTCAGCAGGGCCAGATTATATTGCGAACACCCTTTATCTATTCATGACCGTCACCATTTTTTTTTGGTAGCCCCTAAGCCCAGGGATGTCTTCTGCTTCCTCCTTTAACTCTGCCTAAAGTGACCACCCTGCACACTGTGAACCTATGTACTTTGTTTTTGAAATAAGCATAAGTTTTATTTACTGGTTGTTTTTTTATACCAATTGCCTGAGTCGATTGACATCCTGGGTGTGTTCTTACATAGTACCATAATGTCACACTACATTTATAGCACCAACCCTGTCATTGCTAAGCTGGGAAATGCAGGTGCCAGTGTGCCACTACCATCAAAGCAGCGGGAGAGGTGCTTCTGAGGTCAACTATCAGTTTGATTGGAACAAAGCAATGCAAAATAGACGAATAGAAAAAATAGAGGAATAGAAAATGGAATTCCAAAAAATAGAGGAATAGAAAAGAAAAACTGAATAGGATACAGTGGATAGTGCAACCCTGTACATTCTAAAACACTAGAACTATTGAGATGTTCTGAATGCGGTGGAGCTTTTTATTTTCTATGGTTCACAATACTATAATATTACCTTCCTATACAATCTTTCACGTGTACAAATTCACGATCGTAACTGCTTGTTCTCTTTGTTATTGGTGTCATGTAATGTTTTCAACCTCCGATCTTCTTCTGTGTTGGCGTGCAAAGGCGCGCCATCCAACTAGTATAAAACTAGCAGAACGGTTCCTCCACCGCGCGCTCAATATTACTCAACCACGCGTTAAATATTAGCTTTCCTATAGCATTGCTATGATATTAAAACACTTAATATCACTTCCATATTCTTTTGCAGCAAGTACTCTTCTTTGCTGAGCACTCTTCCACCGGATAAAATATTACTCAACCACGCGTTAAATATTAGCTTTCCTATAGCATTGCTATGATATTAAAATACTTAATATCACTTCCATATTCTTATGCAGCAAGTACTCTTCTTTGCTGAGCACTCTTCCATTCTTATGCAGCAAGCACTCTTCGTTGCTAATAAAAAGCTTGACCTTTGTGCTGAGTGTCATTGTCTTTATTCCTGCATCTATGCTAAACTTCATGTGTGTGCTAATTGACTTCATAGTGGTGGACAGGAGACCTTTGCAATTCCCTTTTAACTTTTATAGATTTATTTTACTTATGGGGAGGAGATAGATCTAGTCCCACGCTACCCAGAGCAGACAGTGATGGTTTGACCAACACTGCCGGTTTTTTTGTCAATCCAGCAGTGCCATCTTGACCATCACCAGTCACCACCGGCTCTGTGCTAACTGAAAGTGATGGTTCGTTCGCATTTTGTTGTTTTATAATTTATTTTATATATTTTTTCATGGAATCAGGTTTCGTTTTATATCCGCTACGTAGACGACAGGTCCATCAACAAAACATTACAAAGGTTACGGTACAAATGTTATTATCAAGGTATCCATCTTATAAAAATAAACAAGAAATTATAATAGTCTACCGATCCGCTCTGGCCCATACTGATCCTTGTACCTCTTGGACAAAATAAACAAGAAAAAATATGATCTGGAGTTCTTTTTAGGAACCTGGAGGGTGTAGAACTTGAATATCTGCAGGCTTATGGTCAGGAAGATACTATTATGCATACAACCAATGAGGCCCAGTTATACAGATTGGTGGATCCTAACGTACATCCTCAAGTATTAGCTTCATCTTCTCTGGTGAACGTTATATTGGAATTTAGTTGCTAATTGGTCTGCCTTCATTGTATTACTTTTCGAAGTGCCGAAAAAATTGTTTTCTTGGATATAGTTGGCATTTTACAACTTCAAAAACTAATTCCGACAATAACATTTGTAGAAATATTAATGTTACAATATTTAGTACTTTTTAAATTAAACGAATACTTTTCAGTATGTCCAACTTAAATGATCCTAAATACACTGGTGGAGAAATATTTTTGAGATTACACAAGATAGCCTTGAGGACGCTCAACACGCACGCACACTCACCCCTATGAACACACGCACGCAAACCCTACCCCTATGAGCACCTTCGAAGGACTGAGCCGGCAAATCTTGAAGTTCGAAGTCACCACTGGCGCCGCTATCGACGGGGACGTCGCCTATCACTTAATGCATAGTGCGGGAAAATCCTAAAATAAATCAGGGATAAAGTGTCGCACCCAAGATTTGAAACCCTCGGGTGGGAGCCCCCTAGCCAATGGCCTTTACCATTGAGCCATGAGCCCCTTGACACTGGTGGAGAAATATTAAGGAGGTTGACTGCTGGTATCCCAAATCAACATATTTTCTTAACTAGAGTAATATGTGAAAGGATCAAGATGCCCAAGAGGGGTTGTGAATTGAGCTAATCTAAAATTTAATCGCAAATTAACAACCTACTATCCCATATTCACCCTCTATTGCCTAAGTGTGTTTCTATGAACCACTTTGCACAAAAGTTTACACCCTAGGTTCCAAATCCTACTCTAGGTTGACAATTCTAAGAATGTAAAGACATGAATTGAATTTGCGGAATGTAAATGCTCAAAGTAAAGAGAGGAAGAAGAACGAGGCGATGTTTTGCCGAGGTATCGGAGAGTCTCCACTCCTTAGTAGTCCTCGTTGGAGCACTCTCGCAAGAGTATCGCTCCCCTTTAGTCCTCGCAAGGACCAAGTGCTCTCTACGGGCTGATTCTTCGACACTCCGTCACGGTGAATCACCCACAACCGCTCACAAGCTTGCTTGAGTCATCCACAAGCTCCACCGGATGATCTTCAAGCTCCAAACCGCCACCAAGCCGTCTAGGTGATGGCGATCATCAAGAGAAATAAGCACAAACTCTCACTTGACCTAGACAAGCCTAATGAGAAGAGCGGATGCACACTTGAATCTCTCAAAGCACTAAAGAGGTCCTTAATCTTGCAAATATCAACACCTCAATAGGCTCTTGCACTCCCTTACACTCACAAGTGTTTCTTCAGCTGAACAAATGGGCAAGAGGGAGAGAATGGACGGGGTAAGGTTGTATTTATAAGCCATGCTAAAAAATCCAACTGTTGCCCACGAAATCTGCGAAAGCACGAGCGCCGAACGCTCGAAACCAGACCGCCAGACGCGTCCGGCGCTGTGTAAAATTCAAAATGCCAGTAGACGCGTCCGACGCCTGACCTCCGGACGCGTATAGCGCACTTGGTCGATTACATCTCCACTAGACTACGTCCGACGCGGTGCCGGACGCGTCTGGCGCCAAACCCTAGTGTCCGACGCCCTTGATCTCCTCTCTCGCCGCAAGACACCGCATGGGGTCGGACTTGGACCAGCGTCCGACACACCTTGTTCTCGCATCCGACGCACGCAGTACTTTGAAGCCCGAATCACGTCCAATTCAAATTCTTGTGAACGACTTCCACTCCAACCAATCTCAGGGACATTTTGCAGCTACCTAGTGCTATGTTTGTCAAGTGTGCACCACATCTAAACATTAGACTCAATTAGGACAAGCTACCCATTTGTACCCCCCTTAATAGTACAGCCAAAAGAGAAAACAAAGTTGTAACGACTAATCCGATGTCTCTCAACTCCATCGACAATCGGAACTAACCGTACTTAACCTTTGTCGTCCATCCTTTGAAAACCAAAACGATTTCTATCGTGCGGGGGCATGAAACCACATTGCCCGAGATTGTCATTACTATGACCTAACTCACCCACTGTTTCGCAAAACATATGTTAGTCATGGTAATTATCATTGTCATCAATCATCGAAACCCACACTAGGGGCCTAGATGCTTTCAATATGGATGAATGTATTATTGACTGCTTACAATCCCCTACTGATTTTTGCATATTGGTAGATGTGGTATAAAAATATGTATTTTTTTTTTTTTTTTTCAATGCCATGAACTTTTTTTTTTGTCTTGTAACCTTTTATAGTGTTAAGCCACCCTTGAAGCATTCTGTCATTGTTGTGTTTATTGCCAATGAGGAGAACTCGTCTATCACTGGCATTGGTGTTGTTGGCCTCGTGAAGGACGGATAGCTTGAAAAGCTCAATGCCGGACCCTTGTAAGCATTGCACCTTAAAAAACTTACAGCTTCCCTATTGCCTTGAGATGCCACATAAGCATTCTACCAGTCCCAATGCACGGCTGCTTATCAGCTGTGTCTATCCAAAACTAACGTGTTGTCCCATTGCGCCTTAAAAAACTAACGTGTTGTTTATGGGGATTATGTGTTGCTTTTAATTGACCATTGTTGGTTCAGTGAAGGTTATGTGATCCTGGCGCTAATGTTTTGTATAAGAACTAAGGGTTCACCCTTTAATCATGCGGAATATATAGAATAAGATTTCAATACATTGGGAAGGTGAGTGAGGGGCACATGTGTCTGTTGCACTCTTATTTTGTCTTAGAATGGCCACCACGCACTCAATTTCAGGACAGAGGGAGCAGTAACAAGTGAGTGTTTGGGGTAATGCATGGTAAGGAGAACAACTCAGTTTGAAACTTTAGGTCAATGATGCTTGGGCTTTTCTCGATATTACAAAATAAAAAATATTTTGTATTTTATGGCTCTTCTTTAATTTCTCTATATCATTTACAGATGCAAGTCTAAACCTGCTGTCTTTTTATTTTTGCAGAGACTGCTGACTTAAGGGCCTGCAGTCTCTCTTTATGTAATGGCTCACTAGGAGAGATCATTTGGCAGAGGCTCGCATAGTGTGGTACTGTGGTAGCCGGTGACAATGAATTGCGTCGTTGATAATATTCCTACCTCGAAGGTTTTTTTTTTTTTTTTTTTTTTTTTTTTTTTTTTTGTGGAGAATAGCTTACCTCACGAAGTTGATATGGACAGCAGGCAAGAACTACGCTTCGTGAGGATAACTAGTGTTGAGTGCATTCAGAATCAACACTAGTACCTCACATGAAGGAGACCTTCTAACCCATTTCCTCAGTGCAGTAGCTGCTGAAAGAACTTGGTAAGTTCAGTAAACACTCCATTGCAGTAATGACAAAAGTGAATTATCAAGGAACAATCAGACAAGTAACGTGGCTTCGTGGCAAGCACGGTGAAGCTTCCGCGAAATTGTCTTTCCTTGGCATTTACATGCCTTTGAGAGAGATGGTTTAGAATAGCAGTAGCATAATGCTAACAGGTGATAACAGTGACCTCCACTTACAATGTAGGAGTAGGACAAACAGAGTGGTTGCAGAATAAGCTGACCAATTGATGACTGCTAGTAGCAGCAGCTGATTAATGAGTTAAGACGACTTTATATAAGTTACATTTTGTTTATCAGTGACGACCAAACCAGTACAACAGGAAGATCATGACAAGCATGCATGCTAACTTTATCATGCTATTTGTCATGTGCCAGATTTGGGCTAGCCATGGGACGGGCTAGAAGGGCCCAAACCGGCCACGGCCAGCCCACGAGGAGGAGGGAGGCACGCAGCGTCGCTGCAGGGTGGCCGGCGCCCCCTGTGCCCGCCGCCGCCTCCACCTTCCCGTGTCCGTCTTTACTTCGTCATCAAGTTAGGATTATCTTAGGACTTTTGGTGTGGAAAAGGGGATATTCCAACCATATAAGGAAGACCCTTATTAGAAAATAAATAAATATTGCTTGTAAAAGGTATTCAAATCTTATAAGGAAAACCTTATAGAGATTGTTTAGATTACAAGTCACACTAGCCGGGCTATATATAAGTAAGGGTATGTAATCTCTTTGGGAACAAGCAATAAAGAAATAGTTCATGCCTCTATCTCTCTAGCCTCAACCGCCGCCGCCCTCTCCCGCGCCGCCGCCGCCCGCCGCCACGCCGCCCTATGCCGCCGCCGCCCGCGCCGCCGCCGCCCGCCCGCTCCCCTACCGCCGCCACTACCGGCCGGCCGCCCTCACTAACGCCACCGTCATCGCCCGGAAGATCGGCGGTGACGTTGTTGGGAATATGCCCTAGAGATAATCATAGAGATGATTGTATCGCCTTGTATCCATGATATATTATGTGTTCATGAATATCAATTAAAGACAACTTGTATCGATTGACAATTATGTGAATTGTTTGTGAGACTCTTTACTTGTATGGTTATTCTATAATTGTCCCTGGTCGGAGTTCATGTGAGGACACACATGAATATTAGATCAGCACACATATTAGTTGATGACTATGTTTCACAAGTCATAGACATGGAGATGTCAAACTAATAGTGTGGGCACATGTATGACATGGGGCTGGATAGACCCGACATGAGATGTTATTATTATCTCTTTACACATCATGTACGTTATGTCCTTAGACTTGAGATTGTCGTATGTACTCAAGATGTGAAACAACCTACTTAGGGACTATCAAACGTTACTCCGTAATTGGGTAGCTATAAAGGTGGTCTTCGGGTTTGTCAGGAAGCATGCTATGAGGCATAGTCAATCAAGATGGAATTGCCCCTCTCCATGAGAGAGAGATATCACTGGACCACTCGATTGATTGGATCAAGAAATGCATGGCCGTGCTTGGGTTAAGTGTTAACCCACGAGGTCGACAAAATATTGTGTGGCAAGGGAATAACATGTATGTGAGTTTGTGGTGGTTCGTCTGATATGATCATTGCGTACACATGGGAGTTGACACGTCTTGCTAGAGGCCGCTATCAGCTATTGGTCGAGTAGGAGTACTCGGGCCATGTCTATGTGTGCGTGAGCCCATAGGGTCGCACGCTAAGGGAAGAAGGCCTAATTCGGATCCGATCCAATTAGACGAGGCTTAGGGTTACTAATGGGCCTCCAGCCGGGGAGCCCTGTTAGGGACGCCCTATAAATATGAGAGGTGGGCGCGGGGCTAGGTTAAGCCACACCACTTTGGCAGCCGCCGCCGCCCACGCCCTCGCCTCTTGCTTCTCGCGGACCTAGCAGTCCCGGAGGCGCACGCTTCCTCCCCTGCGTGTGGGATACCTCGGAGGTGCCGCATCCGGAGCACAGGGACGAACCGCACATGGAGGACGGATGTGAGCAACTGCACGGCACTCGCTGCTATCGCGCACATCTTCGCCGAGGATCGACACTTCCGCTGCACCGCGTCTAGTGGTAATCCCGTGATCTATAACTAGCGGTAGATCCTTGGTTTATGGGTAGAAAATTTTTATTTTTTGGCTAGCGTAGCGATCCCATATTCCTTCGGACGTGTCACAACTGGCCCAATCTAACAGGTTTGTGACAGCTGGTATCCGGAGACCGGGACGATTCCCACCACTGATGGCTTCTGAGATGCAAGCGTTCACCAAGGCACTAAAAGAGCTCCTTGACGACAACTGCACCAAGATCAGCCGACGCTTTGACGAGATCAAGATGCGTCTTCGTCACATGGAGCGTACACGCCCCGAGGATTCCTCTACCTCCCCTTCGCTCGACGACCACACGACGGCCGTCTTTGGAGGGCAGCGCAGCGGCGGCCGCCGCCGGCTGGGCACGGGACGCCCCCGGTGCTACCCTGGCCGTCACCCCCACGCCCGCGACACCGTCGACGACTCGAACCTGCTATGCTCCGGCTAGAAGAGGATAATGGCGTTGTTCAGATGCACCGGCCGTCACCGACATCGTCATCGGCGACACCGCAAAGACCGGCCGCTTCTTCCTCTCCACCAAAACCTGCAACCACGCATGATTCTCCGGCGGCGGCGGCGCCAACCGCGGCGCCCCTCCCGTGGTGCCACCCGCGGCGCCTCGGTCCCAGTCCTTTGGACCTACCCCCCTCTCTACGTCACGCGATTTGGAGGTTCCGGAGTAGGGGCGGCACAAGACAACCCGGCGTGCGGATTCGCAAGATGGAGCGATGTTCGAGCCGAAGGATGACATCGACCACGACTTCTATGCTCGGTATTTGCCTTCCATTTGACAAGTGCTTTTGTGATGCAGTTCAACGAGGCTATCTCGGATGAGGCCCTTGGTTGAGTGGGGACGCATTCACCCACTACCTACGGCGTGACTTCGGACCCCCATCATCACCGACACTACAGGAGAGTACGCGCCTCCTGCTCAGGAGGGCAAGCTGGACGACTAACATCACCGTATTCGAGGGCTATGCGATTCGTATGGACCTCGAGAGCCAGCATCACCGCGTCAGCCTCTTCGTCGGTGGCCTACGCGACATGCTCGTCACGATGCTCGAGTGGTTCGAGCCCGTTCGATGGAGGAGGCCATCGACCTTGCTCGCCGCTACGACACGAGCTACCGGCACTAGCAGCTGAGGACGCCGGCGACCACCCGTACCAGCCCGCTTCCATGACATCGCCCGGCGATAGCGACATCGACATCGCAGCGGGCCGACCAGGTGCCGGGACGGTAGCGCCCCTGGCTACCCGCTATGGAGGCGATTGACAACCCCGACGACATGTGACCTCCTCACCGAGCTGCACTGGGTACCATGACAAACTAGGAGCTCGGGATCATCGCTAGCGCCATCGAGCTTCAGGCGACTACACCAGAGTGGTGCCTCTTCTATGGGATCGTGAGGTACTTCCACCGCTACTACATCCCTGCGGCTTTAGAGCTCCTGCAGGACTTCCTCCTGGAGGGTGGCGCCCCTTGCATGGCGTAGTAATGGGCTTCCACCTCCCGAACCGCCCGCGCGAGGATCAGGCGTTCCCGGCGAGCGTGCTTCTCCTACAGACACGCCCAAACGCCAAGCTCGTGGACGTGACGGTCCTCCTCTTCGATAACCACGTCAACGAGTTCCACAGGTCGGGCCGCCCGTCAAGACGGCCAGCGACCTGCTCTATGGCCGTTGTTGACACCTGTTATAGCATAATATTACTAGTCAACTAAACATGAAATAAGGGCATAAAATGAATATCAACATAGGTTTAGGGGTCTAACTGACATATTTCAATGAGTTTTGGTATTTCATATCTTTGCAAGGACTAAACAGATAAAAGCAGATAAGAGCAGTGAAAATCCCAAGAGTTTGCATCCCATACGATGAGAAGACGTGACCGTGACGCAACTCAATCCGAAAAGTGGACTAAAACATTCTAGAAGACACCGAGGAAGACACCGGGAGGAAGGAGAACACACCGGGACATAGAGTCTCGGCGTCGCCGCCTCCATCCATGGCGATCGCCCGGGGAGGTCCCCACTGTCGACCTCACATTTTTATGGTGGTTTACCACCGACATTGGGATGAGATCTATGCCGTTGCTCAAGGTCAGTTTGATCCAAGGGCTCCTGTTCATCGCCCGGGGGCTATATAAGCAGACCCCCTGACCCCTGGGTTGAACCCTAATTCATTCAACTCAATACACAACAGGCTGAGGTCCTGACCTCTCCTCTCTAGTTCTAGATTTAGACTAGAACACCATGTAGAACTAGAAGCCCTAGAGTGAGTTGAAGAGCAAGCATCAAGTTGAGAGATTAGAGCCATAGTTTCCCATGAGAGAGACTAGAGCTAATCTTGTTCAGAGAGCTAAAGCGTGGGTGAAGGGAAGAGCTGCTGAGGAAGCACCGGACCTGTCGGTGACTCCTCTACATCTTGTAACTTCGGGATCAAGTCCCATTAGCATTGGGGTCAACCTCTGAGACTTCGATGGTGGATCAACTTCTTATTTGAGTAAGTAATTGTTCTTATTGTTTTTATTGTTCACAACTCTTGTTTGAGTACTTTAATCTATAGGACCCTATAGATTAGTGGGGTGGCTTAGGTTTAGGCGTGTTGCTTAGACTGAGGTTGCTTGTGGATGCACCCTACCTTCCGGAGTGTGGTAGTTAACGTAGGTGACTTTATAGCTGCGTTATTCCTTTGGATTCCACCTCCGTTGGATAGGCCAAAGCGGGACCCATTCTTTGGAGGATTGCATGTTTTGTCCATGTTTTCCTTTGAGTACGTCCCCTAAGACAATATCAACATAGCTTACAAGGATAAGAACTAGACAACCATAGGAATCTCCTTACCTCTTTATCTTCCCATTCCTTGATTGGTGCTCGGGAATTAGTTTTATGGATTAGTTATATGCCTCAGTTATCCTCACATCATTCTCCCTGTGGATTCGATATTAAAACCCTCTCCCGGGTGAAGTGCTCACCGGTATCCGTTTTGCTTGCGGATTATACAAATTATAAATATTTACGTAGGCTTAACAAATACCAACGGCCGTCTCCTTCGATTGAAAGTAAAGGAATTTCACTTGAGAGTAAACGTGGTGCCTCCGTTGAGACCTCTAGTGGTAATAGTAAGGTTGGATCCTAGTCGTTCAATCAAGGGGATCCCCGCCTCTTGGACATCCCCAACGCTGCCATCACTGTTGCCCGCGCCCTAGCTCCGGCGGCCCTCGCTCCCGCGAGCCTTGGGTCATTAGCCACGTGGCCGAGCTCGCCATCGCGGTGGCTGAGCCCGCGCAGCTCCCTCCCTACGTCGAGTTGGCGGGTGCGAGGTTGACCTAGGTGCGCATGCGAGTTGAAACTGGAAAAACTACTATCTTTAGTTTCATTTCACCTGGTTTCTATGTGAGGAGATTTTCAGGTGCTTCACTGTCAAGCTATTTGCAAAAGACCTATTTAGCAAAAAAATAGTTTGAAACAACTCATAAACTGGTGAAGTTGTACTAAATAGGACCGATGGTCTGTTAGAATTTTATAGCGACCGATAGTAGGACGCTAATATTAAGTTTTAGCGACCGTTTTCCGACCCTAGATTGGTTGTGGTATTGTATATTTCACTACCGGACTCGGCGATTTCCGTGAGGACAAAGCTCACGGGATAGGCCCTTTTTACCGGGGAAAGGATATCCCGGGGGTTATTCACGGAAATCTCTCGACGGGAACAAAAGGACCAGGAAATGTCCCTTTCCCGTGAACACGAGCATGTTCACGGGATATCCTTTCCCCGTGATTCTCCATAGCTCACGGGATATACTTAACGTGGGGGGGGTGGCGCCGTCAGCGGGGAGGGTGAAACCCGTTATGGCCTACGTGGCCTGTGACATGAAACGGCGTTTTCGGTGATTTCCGTGAGCGTAACGGTGCAGCTCACGGGATATCCACTCCCTTTCCCGTGAGCCATGTCGCTCCTCGGGAAATATTTGACCTCTTTCGCGTGAGCCGTGTCCACTCACGGGAAAGGTTTGGTCTCTTTCCCGTGTGCTACTCACGGGAAATTGAGTTCTTTTTTTTTTTTTTTTTTTTGTTCAAAGACATTATTGACACATATAAATATATATATACATACACGAGATTGCATAATATCCATAATACCACATATATAGCTCGATAAATCCATAATACCACATATATTACATAATATCCAACAAAGTCACAAGTTCAACCACATGTCCATGAGTGCAACCACAAGTTCACAAACTCACATAAAATCCAAGTTCACAAGTTCAAGTGCACAAGTTTTGAACCTAAATCATGACAAATTTACCCACGGCCTCCAACCTTCAAGCGTTCCCCAAGCGTCCGGTTGAGATTGGCTCGGAGTTGGGTTCGAGGCATGAGATTGATCCCGCACGTAGGCAAAGATAAATAGTTAGAAATTTGTGAGACAAAATTCAAGGTAGATTCTATTAACTTGAAAAAAAGAAGATAAATAGTTAGAAATTTCGCAAGCACCTCCCGCCGCACGGAGGGGTTTCCAACCCGCAAGAAAACAACGGCTCGATGGCCGAGAACCACATGTCCACGTGCACATCTCATGGTGCATTCAAATCTCCGAGATCATATCCATTCACATTCATATATGCATATTTCGAGTTACGGGAGACAAACTCACAGGAGAGGCTCCATGCGGTGGAGGGAAGATCGACGGCTGACCGTAGACGGGCGGTGGGACGAAGACGGGCGGTGGGGACGAAGACGGGCGGTGGCGGGAAAGGCGATCTCCGGTGGCGGTGACACCAAGGCTGGCCACCAACACTCGGAGGTACCCTAGGAGAGCTTCCATGCTCTTACGGGTGCTGCTCAGCCCTCTCTTGCTCGCTCGAGCCCTCTCTTGCTCCGCCCTGAGCCCTTGCCCGCTCCCCTCTCCTCGGCCTCCTCCCGTCGCTTCCTCTCTTCCTCTATCCGGGCCTATTTCAACACAAAGTTAGAAGGCGGTGAAAGAGTATGTAACGATAAATGAACCTTAAATAAAAATAAATAAACCTCAAGTCCGAGACCGTAGCTTGGTAAGTGGTTGGCCGCTCGCGTATCACCGGGCCCCGAGGCGTGCTTTGAGCTCAGATAGCTTCTTTGTGTTGTGCGGGTTGATAACGCTATCACCCAAATAGTACCGCCCGTGCTTCTTGCCTCCTCCGGCGATCATGGCGATGTCCCCCTCAATGTTGTGGCCGCGGGGATCGAAGCTTTCTCCATACTGCTCCCTCGCCACTTCGGTGTACCTACTGATCTTCTAGTAGGCGGTCGGGTTGGTGTAGGCTTCGGGCCCAGCCTCAGGGTTGAAGACAACCGCGGGATCTTTATACCTGCCCGTGTGGGAGCAAGCAAAGGCCTCGAGCGTGCTGATTGGCACGCCATGTGTCTCCTCCTGTGTGAGAAAAAGAAAAGTAGCTAGAATGCTTAGAAAGTATTGAGTTGCACATCAGAAAATAAGAATTGAATAACACTTACATATCTAGCTTGGTAGGCCGCGAGATTAAGGCTCCCTTGATGGTGTGGTACACCTGGCATCATGGCACGCCGTTCCCGGTAGTCGTTGTGGACCTCCTGGTAATCTGTATCGACCCACTTGTCCACCTGAAGCTCCCAGCAACGCCTATGCAACAAGCACCACCGCGGAATCACCTACAGGACACGAAGTATAACACATATTATAAAAATCACATTAAGCATAATTAAACTTAGTATGACCATTCAATATTTACCTCCATGTATTGTTCTTTGGTCAGATTCAGCGTTTTCCATTCCTCCTTATCGAGCCTCCTTTTCTCAAAAGTCGCGTACCACGTCCTGACGGCCTGGCCGCGTGCCTCGTACCACAAGTCCGACACAAGCTTGAAACAGGCATTTAGAGCCACTTCATCCTTCTCAGCCTCGTATCCCTCCTCAATCTTGAAGTATTTCTACACATAGAAGCAATGTAATAAGTCATTATTTCTAACATTAGAATTTGAAGCGATGTATTTGTACACTACAGTGCGACATAGACTTACCCAAAACTCTTTGATCACACGCCTTTGCCTTGTCATTATATTTCATGCCATCCTCATCATAGTTGTCCTCAAAGTCCACGCGTCTTGGTGGAACGGCGTGATGGGATGCTCTACTCCGTCGATTTTAACAAGGCCAGGGTAGTGCTTCTTGACCAGAATACCAAGAATGCCATTGGGAAGGCGTCCTTTAACCGAGTTCGCGGTGACAACAAAAGACCTGCCCAAATGATCAAGAATAATGATTAGTTCCTATTACGATTTTGAAACATGAAAAATAAGAAAGTAGTGCTAAAATGTAAAGTAAATTACCTTGGTCAGATCTTGGGTTTTATGATCGGTTTTCGGTCCTCGATGAGGTAGTCGATCCGGGAGTCCCGGAGGGGCCTCGCAAGTAGACACGCCTCGGCAGAGGAAGAGGAACCCCCTCCCGTACTCGGCTAGTCCCCTCCACGTGGTGCGACGCCGAGCGGTCAGCGTCTTTGCCGCGACGCCGAGAGGTCCACGCCCCTCTCCCCCGCCTCCGCCTCCTCCTCATCTCCTCCTCCTCCTCGTGCACCACCGGTGGTGGCAACGGTGGTCGGGCTGCACGACGCCTTTGCCCCCCGCCCCTACCCCGTGGCGGTGGTGGTGGCTCGACGCTTCCCTTCCCGTTGCCCTTGCCCAAGCGAGGCTACACTTCGAACCTCTCGGTCATTTTCTTGAGGACATTCGTTCGAGGCATCTTTTGAATGACCCGCAATTAGATGTACATAATTAGTAAAAATGCAAAATTAAATAGAACATAATTATGAAGAGATGAAAAACCAATAATCGAACATAATTATTAAGAGATGCATAGTATTACATGTATTAGAAATAATCCTCATCCTCATCACGATTTTCGCCACTGTCGGATCATAATCCTCATGATCACTATCATCCATGTCTACGTCTTCCAACATATGAAGATTGGCGGGATCCATGGGAGGAGGAACGGCGTCAACACCGCATTTGTCCTTAAGTAATTTCTCAAATAGCTGTAAGTCCTTCGCATCTCGAACCTCCTTGTCCTCCTCATCATCAACAACACTTTCATTGTCTACTTCCATTTCGTTGGGCCGGTTATTTCTATCACAAATTTACCTTGTAGCCCTTCTTCTTGGAAGAACTCTCCCTCATATGTGTTTGCATTAAAATGGTAATCGTCCCTATTTGGGACGTAGTAGTCTACCGTGTGGCAATACCTTACGCACAACATCCCAACCCCTTAAGCCGCTCGTCTCCTGGCAACACCATGGGAGATAATAAACTTGTGTGGCATGTTGAGCCACAATGTAGACATCATCTCGGCCATGCGGGAATCTTGTCGAATCGAACAATCCCAAGTTGTTCGAGGTCCGAATTTGTTATTTCAGGATCGAACCAATGGCACTTAAACACGACAGGAGCAAGCCGTTTAGAGCCAGGGAAATGGAGCTCGTATATTTCTTCAATTCTTCCATAATAACCTTTAGTGCTAGTTCCATCATCACCTTTAGTGAAAACTCCGGTATTTGTGGTTTTTGGTTTGGTCGATTCTACTCATAGCTCGTTGTGTGGTAGCGATATCCATTCACGTCATAACCGGTAAATGACCTAACCCTGGTCTCAAAGCCATTGGCAACCTGTATGAGCTCGGGATGCATACCCGGATCGGTCGGTGCGCAAGCTCAAGCAGGATAAATGAAATGAGACGGTTCGTTAGCATATCAAGCGAGGCGTTATTTAACATGAATTGGGACAAGTACACGGCGTTTGAACCAACTAATGAAATCGGGTTTTCCATTGCTAGCACCCCGTCTAGCGGGCGTCCAATTCATGTGCTTCAGCGGCGTTCGTTGGCCTTGATTGCCTTTGAAATTTCCTATACCAACGAGAGACAAAAAGGGTTGGATGCGAATATTAAGCATCACTTTGGAAGAAGCCGCTCCATCCATATGTGGTAGTCATGACTCTTGAGCCCATTGATTCGCATAGTAGATAAGTTCACTCCCCTCCTCGGATTTCTTTGCATACCCATCGGGAAACATTAATTTCTCGAAACCATTGCGGTACTTCCCTCCTTTGGGGCCTCGCTCAACACGTAATCGGCCTTAGGTTTTTTTTTCCATCTCTTGCCATTGCTAGGAGGTTTCATTTCTTGCTTGATTACGTCACACAACTCTCGCGGATCAATTCTAGCCTTAACGTTGTCCTTTGACTTGCTAGTTTCCATGAATGTTCCAAGAAAATACTCGGCGATGTTCTTTTTCGGTATGCATTAAATCAAGGTTATGTGGAAGAAGAAGGTCATCATAATAGGGGAGCCTCTCTAATCCTGACTTGTGAGTCCATGCATGATCCTCGCCATAACCCACAAAGACACCATTTTCATCAGCCACAAGAGAATCCACTTGAGCATGTACCTCGCCAGAGATGTCATCATCTCCGGTTCTCGGGTCCGTAACTTGGAGACCTTTCGTAAAGTTCTTCTTGTCTAGCCCCGAATGCATGGTCAGGGGGAGGAACCCGTCGATGCTTGTCGAACTAGGTGAACCTCACGGCCGCCTTGCATATTGGGCAAGGGAACTTGCCGTGCACACACCACCCACAGAATATCCCATACGCCAAGAAATCATGCAGGGAGTAGTGGTACCACACGTACATCCTGAAATTTCTCTTCAAAGCTCGGTCGTACGTCCAAAACCCTTCATTCCAACCTTTGATCAATTCATCAATCACGGGCTCTAAGAACACACCCATTTTATTTCCGGGTGGCGGGGAATTATCGAAGACAAAAGAATGTTCTTACGTTGAAAGCGCACGCCCGGGGGAGATTCAGCCGGGATAACGAATACAGGCCAACAAGTGTATGGGGCAGCCATCATTCCATAAGGATTAAAACCATCTGTTGCCAGCGAACACGCACATTACGAGCCTCCATAGCTTTGTCGGGATGAATATTGTTGAAATGGGTCCATGCTTCGGCATCGGATGGGTGTACCATCTTATCACGGATTGTAGCGACGCCCATCTTTGTGCCATGTCATCTGTTTCGCAGACTCCTCGGTCATGTACATCCGTTGTAACCTTGGTCCAAAGGGAAGGTACCGTAGGATTTTTCACGGGGATCTTAAGTCTGCCTCTTCTCTCACCGTCTTCACCGGGGGTCTACCTCTATGAACCGGAGGATTTACACTTTGGACAGTGGTGTATCATCTTTGTAGTCTTTCCTAAATAAGACGCACCCGTTCTCACAAGCATGTATCGCGTCGTAAGGCATCTTGAGTACCTTGAGGACTTTCTCGACTTCGTACATGTTCTTTGGCAAAGACGTGACCTTGCGGAAGCAAGCCCCCAAAGATCGTCAACATGTCGGTGAAGCCGTCTCGACTAATATTGCATCGGGCCTTCAAGTCCATAAGGCGTGAAATGACATCTAGTTTGGAGACCTCACAATAGTCGTGAAGGGGTTTCTGTGCCGCCTCCAACATGTTATAATAGGCCTTTGCGGTTTCTTTTTCGGCTCCTCCTCCCCTCATCCCCAAGTCCTTGCTCAAAGTTTCCGGCATGAAAGTCATCTATCATGTCTCCTATCCCGGCATCGAAGCAAGATCGTCGATGCGTTGCCTCACGACCTCGTCTCTCATACGCTCAGTTTCACCATGGAAGATCCACCACTTATAGCCATCCGTCCATCCATACTTGGGAAGATGTTTAGACATGTCCTCCTTACTTTGCCTTTTTTTATTGTCACAATTCTTGCATGGACACCAAACCTTACTCGCACCTCGAGCATTCTGAAAAGCATAATCCACAAAAAGCACTGCTCTTGCTAACCCATTCACGGTCATAATCTCCAAAACTCCTCCAGCCATTGTATATCCACGCACGGTCATCCATTCTCTATCATATGCGCGAGAATATAAGAATGCAGTGCATCTACACAAGGATCCTACCATCTAGTAGGTGAAGCTAGGTCCTAATCCCACTGAGGGATGCGTAGATGAGGTCGGTTCCATGCTCCACTCCTATCGGAATTTCGCGGACACCTCCCCATTTGTTCTCCGAATACACATCCTCCCCGAGAGTGAGATTGTGTATTCGAAGAACAACGTGGAGATGTGCCGAAACTCGAATCGACAGAGTGGAGCATGGAACGAAACCTCATCTACGCATCCTCGGGCTGTCCAAAAACGTGAACAATTCGAAACAGATACGGTTATAGGTATGCAAGGATGCGCATACTTCCAACCGTATCTCTTCGAACGGGAGACGCCTAAGCGAGCCGCGCGACGATCTAGCTACGACCATGACACGGAAGGAGGGGATATACCTAGGGTCGCGGTGGAGTCGCTACCCGACGAGGAAGAAGATCGGGGCCGCCAAGGGACTCGGCTCGGCAAAGCAACTCGGCTCCGGAGGGTTCCTCTCCCGCATAAAAGAAGCCGCGGGGATAAGTTCAAAATTTCGATGAGAACCTCCCCTCGCACGGGAGGTTTCAACACTGCAAACAAAAACACACGGCACGATGGCCGACAATCACATTCACATCAAGGGCATGATGGCCGACAATAACATTCGAGGGCACGATGGCCAACAACCCGTGAAGGTGAAGACGGCGACGGCGGGCGGACGGACTGATCTCCTGCAGGGCCGGGCGGGCGGCGGCGGGGTGCAAAGGTGTCGGCGGTAGCCTTGGCGTCGTGGCACGCGTGCGCCGGGCGGCGGCGGCGTCGGGACCTCTCTTCCCCTTCCTTCCTCCTCCTTCCTTCCTCCCTTCTCCTTCCTTCCCCCCTCCTCCTTCCTTCCCCCTCCCTCACTTCTCCTTCCTCCTCCTCCTTCCTTCCTTCCTCCCTCCTCCTCCTTCTTCTTCTTCCTTCTTCTTCTTCCTTCCTCCTCCTCCCTTCTTCTTCTTCCTTCTTCTTCTTCCTTCCCCCTCCTCCCTTCTTCTTCTTCCTTCCCCCTCCCTTCTCCTCCTCCCTCCCCTACTCCACCGCCCCTCCTACTCCCCCCCTCCCTCCCTTCCCCCCTCCCTCCTTCTCACCGGCTGGCAGCCGGCCGCGCAGGCGGGGCCGGACGGCGGCCGGCGGCAAGGCCGGGACGGCGGGCGGCGGCCCCGGCCGGGCACGGCGGGAGGGGAGGGGGACGGGCGGCGGGGTCGGGGCGGCGGGACGGCTGCGGCGGGGGGCGTCCGGCGGAGGGGTCGGCGGCGAGCGGGGGCCGGCGGTGTCGGCGAGCGGGGCGGGAGTGGGTGTGTGTGTGTGTGTGTTCGGTGAGTGAGAGGTGGGGGGCCTGGGGTCGGGGTTGACTTTTTTTTTTTAAAAAAGACGATATCCCGTGATGGATCCGGGCAGCTCACGGGAAAGACAACACCTTTCCCGTGAGCGGCCCGGATCCATCACGGAAAGCTCATATTTTTTTTTTTAAAATATCCACCGCCAGGGGCCCTGTGAAGGGGGTCCCACCCACCCCTTTCCCGTGATTAGCTCACGGAAATCTCCTCCCGTTCCCGTGAGCCGCTCACGGAAATTGTTTTTTAGAAATTAAATTTATTTTTCCCCTTTCCCTTCCTAACATATATATTTTTTCAAACTTTGATCAAGATTACTTGAAAAATACCTCATCACATACACTCACCCATACATAATTGATCCTTTTCGAAAAATGGGCCATTATTTCATGTGGTTCTATCTTCTTTTTCAAAATTGTGTTTACTTCACTACAACAAAAAATTATAATAATTACCAAAATAATCCAAAAAATTCTCGAAAAATAGACATGACACAATATCCGAGGTGCATTGCATATAGAAAAGTTTCGTAGCCAAACCACAACTTGACCGCCACATCCACATGAAATCACACTAGATCACTCTCAACAAACCCGAAACTTCTACGTAGATGTTGGAGCTTGTGAACATCGTACATGCCAACTTTTGCGAAACGTTCCCAATTTTTTATCATATCCTCGGCATAAGATATAATGACATATTATCAAATTTCATGATTTTTTGCACATCGGTTTATTTTCTAGAATTTTTAAACCACTCAAAGAGGGATTAGAGTTGATGATTTCGTATTAAGATGTTCCAGATTTCGTTATTTTTTTTAAATGCAAGGCCTTACATTGTGTTGAGTATGAGGAATATAAATTTTCTACTAATTTTATTCAAAAATTTGAAGCAATTTTGTAGTTCAAATTTGACCTCATTTCATAAATTCCCATAAAAGAGCATAATTACCTAAATATATCAAATAAAGTCAATAATTCACCAAACTTTAATATTGAGTGTCATATGATGTGCAACAAGTGTAGAAAAATTTTGGAGATGAAAATCCAAAAAAAAAAATTCCGTGAGCTTCTTTCCCGTGAGCGAGGATATACCTCTCACGGGAAAGGGGCCCCTTTGCGAGGAGGCCTCCTGTTTTCGCGCACGGGAAAGACGGCTCACGGGAAAGTCTTTCCCGTCGGCTAGACGGAGATCGCACGGGAAAGGGGGGACGGAGGGACGGAGCGGGCTGGCCGAGCCCGTTCCCTTTCCCGTGAGCCCCATCTCACGGGAAAGGGTGGGAGATTTCCCGTGAGCTATCCATCACGGGAAATTAGATTTCCCGTGGGTATTTTCTTTCCCGTGATGTTTCCTTGTGGCTCATGGGATATCTTGTTATTTCCCGTGATTTTTTCCTCTTAGCTGACGGGAAAGAATTTTCCCTACGGGAAATCGTAGGATTCCGGTAGTGTTTTGTGAGATCAGTGGCGGACTGAAAGAACCGTGTCAGTGACTGAAAGAACCTTTTCAAAAGTTAAGATTTTAGAAGAATCATGTGAAGTCCATACCATCTTAAGAAGTATATTATATTTATATTAAAGGTCTACCTTTTTTAGCTTCGCTCGAGGCCATAAATTGACAGTACATGGCCTGGTCATCCGTTACTAGCTACCTGATCAGTGTTAACACCCGTTGGAAGCCGGGAGGATCGGAAAGAGTAGCCGTGATGGCTGCGATCTCACGCCACAGCAGTCTGGCGCGGAGCTACCGCTCGGTCTCGCCATCGCCAGACCTTGAGTTAGTAAACTTAATGCTGTAGTAGAACATTTCAGTTTCATTAGCCTATATACAGTGGATACATTCATTGCTTTCATAGCTAGCTACGCCATACCTTACTTGTAATCCGTCCTCCGCCACTGGCCACAGGGACGGTGCCGACAAGGCCACATGGCTAGACGACGACGGACGGCCGCGGCGGACGGGCACCACGTGGACGGCGAGCGCGCACATCATCACGGTGGTCATCGAGGCCAACGTCGTCCCGTCGCTGACGTGGGCCATGGCGCAGCTGGGCTGGTTGGCGGGGACCGCCGTGATGCTGTTCTTCGCCCAGTTAAGCTACTACACCTCGACGCTGCTCGCTGACTGCTATCGCGTCGGCGACCCCTATACCGGGAAGCGCAACTACACGTACACGGAAGCCGTGCGCGCCTTCCTCGGCGGCTCCAAGGTCAGGCTCTGCAGCGTCATCCAGTACGCCAACCTCGTCGGCGTCGCCATCGGATACACCATCGACGCCTCCGTCAGCATGCTGTAAGTATACAGTATGTGTGCGCGCGATACGGTTCTGATCATGATTAGTTGATTTATGCGAGCATGCACGCAGGGCGATCAAGAGGGCGGACTGCTTCCACGTCAAAGGGCACAAGAACCCGTGCCGGAGCTCCAGCAACCCGTACATGATCCTCTTCGGCGTCGCCGAGGTGGTCTTCTCGCAGATTCCCCGACTTCGACCAGATAAGGTGGCTGTCGATCGTGGCCGCTGCCATGTCCTTCACCTACTCCACCATCGGCCTCGTCCTCGGCGTCATGCAGACCGTCGCCAACGGCGGTTTCCAGGGCAGCCTCACCGGGATCAGCATCGGCGCCGGCGTCACGCCCACGCAGAAGGTCTGGCGCAGCCTCCAGGCCTTCGGCGTAATCTCCCTCGCCTATTCCTTCCCCAACATCCTCATCGAGATACAGGCATGCTATCACGGAGCCTATTTTTCTTCGGTTCTTTAGCCATTCTAATGGATGACAGATTTTGGGTGTGTTTTATTGGACAGTGGCTTTTGCAAAAGCACTTATGAGTTGTGGCTTTCTGAAAAGTAGCTTTGGAAAAGTAGTCGTGACGAAGCCCAAAGCCATTTGATTACACACGTGTGGCTTTTGGAAAAGCTTCTCTCCCTAACGAGTGGATCCCACATGTCATACAACCAACCATCTTTCTCCTTCCTCTCAACACATGGGAAGGCCGCGCCGACGCTAGCCGCAATGGTAGGGGAAGGCCACACTCGCTAGGTGGGGCTGGCCGCGTCCGCCATCTAGAGAGCCGGCCACCGACGGCGACGTGCATGGGCAGCGACGGGGACGGAGGGCAGCATGCGCCGGTCTTGGTCCGCTGCTTGGGAATCGAGCTTGAACCCCTGGATGACCTTGGTCCACTGCTCGGCATGTGGATGGGGCAGGGGCTGGGCTCGCTGGGAGAGGGCTGGGCTTGCCGTATCTTGCGCCAGAGCCACCGGGGTGGGGATGGGCTCGTCGGCCGCACCATGAGGGAGGGAAGCTCCGTCCCGCAGGTCCGGTAATGGAGGAGGGAAGATCCAGCGGCCGACCATGGAGGAGCTCTGTCCGCGCCGCTGGCCGGGAGGAGGATCCTGCCCTCCAAGGGCTCGTCGGCCACTGGACGTCAGGGGCTCGCTGGCCTGGGAGGAGGTGGCCATCCGCTGGCGGCTCGCCGGCCTGGGAAGGATGAGTGGCGACGGGAAGTATGAGCGGCGGAGCTGTGCTCACTCTACGAGGGACGTAAACATTGCTGAGGGAAAAAAAAGGAACGAACCGTTTTTCTACATAGCCCGGTGGTGGGTGGGTAATTTTGTGGCCTGAAAGCAGCTACAAGTAGGGAAAGTTGCTTTCAAGTTTGTACTAGGCAAAAACTGTTTTTGGCTGTGGCTTTAGACGCAAGCCAACCCTTTGCTTAGGCTTTTGGCTTTTGGGATCAAAAGCTGCAACTAATGGTCCCACCAAAGGCACCCTTTACATGGTCAAATCTGTTAGATTTTTGTTTAAAAAATGCAACCCAGCGACAATTATAGCACATATCTTAGAGCACAATTAAACGTATAGAAATGTGAGACTTAGTAGCAAAATATCTATCAGCACATAAATAGCAAAAGTCATTTGCTATTTCGCTCGATCAGTGTCTCTCCTAGGACCTAACTGCTAACGCGTCTCTGTTTTTTCTGAACAATACAATCAGGACACGATCAAGGCGCCGGTACCATCGGCGGCAAAGGTGATGAAGAAAGCAATGAAAGTGATGGTGACGACAACGGTGTTCTACATGCTGTGCGGGTGCATGGGCTACGCGGCGTTCGGTGACGACACCCCAGACAACCAGCTGACCGGGTTCGGATTCTACGAGCCCTTCTGGCTGCTGGACATCGCCAATGTCGCTATCGTCGTGCACATCGTCGGCGCGTATCAGGTTGTCTGCCAGCCGCTCTTCGCCTTGGTGGAGAAGTGGGTGGCCGCTAGGTGGCCCGACAACCAATTCGTGAGCCGAGAGCTCCGCATGGGCCCCTTCGCGCTCCGCGTGTTCGCCTCACCTGGCGCACAGCGTTCGTCTGCCTCACCACCGTCGTCGCCGTGATGCTGCCCTTCGGCGACATCATAAGGCTGCTCGGGTGCGTCTCCTTCTGGCCTCTCATCATCTACTTGCCCGTCGAGATGTACATGAAGCAGCGCCGTGTGCACAGGTGGAGCAGACGCTGGGTCCTCCTCCAGATAGTGGCGCCGTGTGCCTTGTCGTCTCCATCGCTGTTGCCCGTTGGCTCCACGGCCGGCATCATAGACACAGTCAAGTTGCACGGGCCGTTTAGTGGCTGAGAGTGTGTGCTCTACAACTCCATGCGTGCTCATATTCTCTCCTGGCCCTATTAGTGAATCTAGAATAAATTTTGCCCGCGCATAAACTATGACCTAAACTTATGGGTATGTTTGGTTGTTGTATTGGAGTTGCATCGTATCTTAGAAAAGAAGACGTTCAGTGAAGTTGTGCGAACGGATACAGAAAAATTGAGCTGTGCCACCCAAATCTCCATACATTCATCAGACCATCACTATGCCAGAAATCATTATCAGCGACGCCACTATTAGTGACATAGAAGCAAAATGCGTCACAAATAGATTATCTGCAACGCGGGTTAACAACATGTGTCACTGATTAGGTGTTGCCCATACTCTAGGGCGAATACGCGTCACTAATAATAGCTTATCAGTGACACGTCTTGTTAACCCACGCCACTGATAAAATCTGTGACGCGTGTTGGTCAGCCGCATCGCAAATATGTGTCCTTATTAGTGACGCGGGTCAACAAAACACGTCAGTGATAATTAATGTGACGCGTGTTTTGTAGATGTGTCGCTAATATGCACACCTATCTATGACTCGTTCTTGAATCTGCGTCACAAACACTGGGGATGGGCCATTGGGCCTTGGCCGATGATGGCCCAGCAGTGCAGGTGCCCCACACGACTCGCTCATCCCCAACCAGACATCACTGCTCGCTCAGTGACAATTAGTTCTCTCCAGTTTCTATATCATACCGCAGATGTCTCATGCAGTAAACTTTCTTGTCAGTTTAGTGCTTACAATTAGTCCTCATGTTTGTCATATCACTTTGATCATCGAGCAGGTATTTAATCTATTTGTGTGTTGAGAAATTGATGGGCTTACGGCAAGTATGAAGATTAAGTACTTAGTATCTGTATTATCTTATATAACTTGCATTTGTATGCCATGTTCACCTTAGAATTTTCAGTTTTGAAAAAGCAGTGATTTGGTTCATATATCACAGCATGTATAGGGTAGGCTACCAGCAGTAGCACTAATAAGAGCATGATCTTATTAGCTGACAGATGACATTTGGCATTTTCTATATCTTAGACCAATTCTCTTCTGTAACACTTCTCAATGTTCTAGTTGAGCATGATCTTATTAGCTGACAGATGACATTTGGCATTTTCTATAGCTTAGACCAATTCTCTTCTGTAACACTTCTCAATTCCAAATTGGTTTGTTAATTCCAAATTAGTGTCAGAAAACACTACACCCAGGTTTCACAAGCAAGACTGATTTACTGTCACCCTGTTTGGCACAAAAATGTACAGGTCAACTGTGTGATTCCATTGAACCATATGAAGGTGAATTTTTCTTTCGTCTATCCCATATAGGTTTTGAAAAGATGCCTGAAGATTGCCAATTTTACATACTCAATTTTAGTACACCCATCTGAATGTATTCTTACAACTTGGAAAGATTTCAGTCCTCCAACGTAGTAAACCATCTTTCTTAAACTAATTTAAATCCCTAGGCTTTCCTTTATGTACAGTCATGATATGCTATGGTTCCAACTTCCTAGCCCGTGCTTTATAAGTTTCCTTTATAAGTTGTCATGACCCAAATTAGAGATTGATAACTGCTAATCGTCTTGTGTATATATGGATTCTAGGAGCACCTATATGCCCTTGGTATATACTGAAGACTTTGCTTCACTTGTGGGACTTTGCTTATATTATACTGAATCCTTCTATAGGGAATGGGAATTCCTCTAGGCAGACTTGAATATTTAATTGGTCATGCCAATATTAATAGCTGAATCCTTCTATACTGAATCCTTCTATAGGGAATGGGAATGGGAACCTTGGGTGCATATTAATAGCTGAAAAATGACTGAAATTGTGTGCCTGCAGGCAGTTTTTGTTGCTGTTTCCAGCAGCATAAAAAGATAGATAAGGAAGGCACCATGCTGTAATTATCAAAGTATTTATGTTCCAAAGTAGCATCGAAAAGGTATAACACCATAAGTATTTGACTTTTTCTTTTCTGAGGAATTAGTAGTTCTCTGTGCATCAAGGTAGATTATAGGGAAATTGAAAACAAAGACTCCTAGATAAGTACAAACCAGTAGCACATAGTGGAAGCTCTGTTTTGTATGCTTAAAATTTGCCATCTTATAGCAGATTATCTTGTTAAACGATGCATAGAAACATTTGCTCAAGTATAAGCTACTGTTTTATTTTTGTTTAATACATGTCTGATGTCTTCTCTTAGTTTATGTACCTATTTTGTAGTTTCAATACAGATGTCATGTTGATGAATTTTGCTTTTAATCTATAGTAGCAGCTGCTATAGTATCAATACAGGTGTTTATGATAGTCTTCCATATTAATGAATTTTTGGAATAGTGCCGTTTTTTCCATGGATCAAGAACACCTCTGCTATGCAGAGCTGGGCCACTGAATATAGTTAGATACTGTCACTTCAACCTTTTTGTTTCATTGTTTATCCTTCAGTAAGCACTCATGATCCATGGTGTACTGTAGTTAATTTAATTTAGTAAAGTCCCTGTGCTTTACAGGTAGGGACTTTTTTGCTATTCTAGCTACTAGTCATGTACTGGGTGGGACACACTCTGATAATTAACTTATTTTCATTTTGTTTTTTCAAACTGTCAGAGCTGTACAGCTTGAGCAGGTACCAAATTCACATGCTCAGTTTGTTGGAGTTAGCACACATGTACCAAATTCTGCATTCGTCTACTGCTGAAGTGCTTGTTCCAATTGTCTGCTCAGTTTGTTGGATATTTGGAGCAGGATTGTGAAACTGAGAATTATTTGTAACTTATGTCGAGGTGCTTGTTAGAGCTGGAACGCTCCGGCGACACGATCGTCGACGTCGATGGTGATCACGGCGACCACGACAAACGCTTAGTAGATGAGATCGTTTATGCAAGTATGTATGCGAGAGAATAGGAATAATGTGCTGCCAACACACAGCTCGCTCGACTCCAATCTTTGATATATAAAGACCTCCCCACGTCGTAACGCGCCTGGACGCCTCACCGTTTACATCGGTGAACGCCACATGTGCCGATCACGCCACGACGTGGTTGGACAGCGACTCCGGATGAATTACAATTGAGCATGTCTACAATCGTATTCTCCCTATACTCTATCCTGACTAATGCCAAATCTAACCGAACAAAGGATTACAAACTCTATGCAACTAATTGGCTAACAAATCACCCCCTAATTGGTTGCACATCGACGACACCAAGTGAGCTCCTCAGTTCAACAAATCGAACACGCCCCAACGGCTTCGTGAAGATGTCAGCGAGCTGATCCACAGTCCCGACATGCTCTACCTCCACCTTGCCTTCTTCAATGCACTCACGGATGAAATGATACTTAGTATCTATATGCTTGCTTCGATCATGATGCACTGGATTCTTACTTAGGGCGATTGCTGACATATTATCCATCTTGAGCTTCACCATCGTCTCCTTTGCTCCCAAAACATCAGCTATCAGTCGGCTCAACCATATACCCTGACAGGCTGCTGCAGCTGCTGCTACATATTCGGCCTCACACGATGACAAGGCCACAATCTTCTGCTTTTGCGAGGCCCAGGTCACCAAGTTGCTGCCAAGGAAGTAGACCACGCCTGTGGTGCTCCTCCTGTCCTCCACGCTGCCTGCGAAATCACTGTCACTAAACCCCAACAGGATGGGTTTGAGATCAGTGCCTCTCTTGTAGCTGCAGCCATATCCACTGGTGCCTTTTACATACCTCAACACTCGTTTGACAGCTGCCCAATGTTCTCTTCCTGGAGCTTCCATGTACCGGCTCACAACCCCAACGGTATAAGCTATATCCGGTCATGTATTAACCAGGTACCTCAGACTCCCAACAATGCTGCGATATGCTGTCACATTTGTAGCTTCACTCTCCTTTCCTTTGCAGAGCTTCAATCTTGACTCCATAGGCGTGTCACACGGGTTATAGTTTATCATACCTGCACCCTCTATCACCTTCAACGCATAAGAGTTTTGACTGATTGTGATCCCATCTGCTCCTTGCTTCACCTCAACACCTAGATAATAACTAAGAAGCCCAAGGTCACTCATGCTGAACCTGTTCTTCATCTCTTCCTTGAACTGAATAATGTCACCGACATCAGGACCTAAGATGATCAGGTCATCAACATACACCCCCACAACTAGGAATGAGTTCTTGCTGTTTCTTCTGTACACAGCATTATCCAGCTTGCTCTTGACGAAACCAAGAGCCACTAGCTCTTTATCTAGCTTTGAATTCCAAGCACGGGGTGCCTGTCGTAGCCCATACAATGCTTTTCTCAGCTTCAGTATCTTGTCACCTTTGCCAACTATGAAACCAGGGGGCTGTTGCAAAAGACGGTCTCTGTGAGATCATCATTCAAAAACACAGACTTCACGTCCATATGGTGTACCTCCCAACCACCCTGAGTTGCAAGAGCCAATAGAACTCTAACTGTCTCAATTTCGCAACGGTAGCGAATACTTCATCAAAATCGACACCTTCTCGCTGTGCATATCCTTTAGCTACGAGCCTCGCCTTTATGCTTGACAATTCTTCCCTCTGGATCTTTCTTAACCTTGAAGACCCACTTCAAAACCGATTGCCCTATGACCTTTTGGAAGATCACTTACTTCCCAAGTCTTATTTTCTTCAATTGCCCGCATCTCGGTGCACATGGCATCTCTCCAGCATTTATCTGACAATGCTTGATCAACGGAGCTGGGCTCCTCGGCTGCAATCAGACACACACCACTAAACTCCAACTCCACTGGATTGGTTGAGGCCAAGAGATCCGGCCCCATCCTGTACCTTAGTGGCACCCCGTCTGAATCAACACTGCCATCAGAAGGAGGTGTTGCAAATGAATTTGATGTCCACCGCCCGAGCCGCCAGGTTTGTGTGTGCGCGTCGGGGTACTAGGTGACTCAATTCCCACACCCCCGAAGATGGAATTGAGAACGTTAGCCGATTCGGGCTCGACTGCGTCGCCCATGCTTTCTGAATCTGTGCCGGTGCCCGTTGTTGGACCAGCTACAGTACCGTCAGGCTCCTCATCGTGAGAGAGAAAATCAAGAACGGCATCCGCACCTCCTCAATTCTTTGCTTTTCGCTTCTTTCTCCCCCCCAATTCCAGCTTCTTTTCTCATCAAAAATCACATCCCCGGATATCAACACTTCATATGAACAGGATCATAAATTACTGTAGGGCTTCGTACCTCGTTCATAGCCAAAAAGACTCTGGGATGCTTCGTCGCCAAGAAGCTTCGTCACACTCTCGGACCAACCCATTTGGCATACGCTACACACCCAAATGTTCTAAGATGTTGAACTCCGTGTTTCTGCCAAACCATGCTTCATAATGGGTCTTGCCATCAAGACTCTTCGTCGGCGCCCTATTCAACAAATGCACCGCCACAGCTACTGCCTCCCCCCAAAACTGGCCTGGAACCTTCATGCTTTTGAGCAAGCACCGTGCCATCTCAATCACCGATTGGTTTCTTCGTTCCACGACTCCGTTTTGTTGTGGGGTATAAGGTGCGGTGGTATAACGCTTGATGCCTTCATCACCGCAGTAGAGCGAATAAACATGCCCGAATTGAAACTCGCCCCCGTCAGTCCCCGAATGCTTTCGGTCGACGACCACTCTCCGATTCACCGCATTTGATCTTCTTGAAGCTTGAAAACGCTTCATCCTTTGTCTTCAACACTTCCAAACCACATATATCCGTTGAAATCATCCACCACCGGAAGAAAGTACAGCCGCCTCCGCGTGGCGGGCGGTGTGATTGGTCCACATAGATCTCCATGCACCAGCTCAAGAATGAATTTGCTCGATATGTTGATGCCCGTGGGAACGGCTTACGGTGTTGTTTGCCCAAAGCACATCCGTCACAAACCTGTTCCCCACGCCGATTATAGGGATCCCATCCACCATACTCTTCATGCCTAGATCACGTAAGGACCTGAAATTTAGATGTCCATACCGTGCGTGCCAGAGCCACCTTGCTTCCTCCATCTTTGTCATCAAGCAAATAGGTGCAGTGAGGTTCACCTGCATTACATAGAGTCGGTTCTTCCTCTCTACCCTGACCAATAGATTGAGCTCATTGTTCTTGCGCTCAAACACCTTCATGACACCATGGTCTATCTCAACTCAGCACCCAGCTTCCTCTAGCTGTCCTAGGCTTACAATATTGCAACGTAGAGACGGTATATAATAGACTTCAGTAAGAACTCGATGGTCTAGGTTTTTACCAGCAATTGTGACTGCACCAATCCCACTGATCTCGACCTTTAACCCATCACCGAACCTCACCGCGCCCTTCACAGTCTCATCTAACAATGCCAAAGACTCCCGGCAGCCAGTCATGTGGTTTGTGGCCCCGGTGTCTAGCACCCAAGCACCTGCATCATACTTGTTCGGGAAAACCCGATTCCTGATTCAGGTAGACGCGCTGTGTTGTCTTCTCCGTGGTTCGAACCACGTTGCACACCTGCGCCACAAGCAGTGCCCCATCTCCACCTTCATTGTTCACATGATGAGCAGCCTCCTGTCATTCTTCCTGCGGTTGCTTCTTGCACTCTTTTTTGCAAAGTGCCCCCGATTCCGCACTTGAGACATCTACCCTTACGACGTGGAGTCCCCATAGATGTAAGCCTGGGGTTACGCTGCTCGCCACCATTGTTGCCGTTGTTCCTGGGCTTGTACTGCTTGTCCTTCTTCACATGATGACCACCGCCACCACCCTTTGCTCCTGATGTGGACGAATCGGTAGCCATACGTGACTTATTCTTTGCTGCCCACTCATCCTTCGTGAGTAGGAGCTTTCACGTCTCTCCGTGACCTTCTCAACTTTAGGTTCAAACCTGGCCTCAGCCTGCTCTCAGATGACCAACCAACTCCTCGATAGTCAGCTTGGTGAGATCTGAAAACATCTCAATTGTCACGACAACCCGGGTCGTACCGAGGTGGTACAACCCAAGAAACTTCTTGACCACGTGAGTGTCCGTGATGCCTCTTCTCCTAGCCCCTTTAGATCGGGTGACGAGCTTGGTAATTCGGATCGCGAAATCATCGATCGTCTCCTCCCCGCTTGAACGCGATGGACTCGAATTCAGCCGTAAGCTTCGGGCATTTACTTCCTTCACACGGTCCGCCCCCGCACGCATCTTCTTGATCCCCTCCCAAGCCTCCTTTTGCCGATTTTTTGTTGAGCAACATGGAGTGCATCTCCTGCGGTACAATCGTAGCATGGCGCCCCGCCACAGCGATCCTTCCGACGTTCCACCTTGTCGCTCTCGACTGCTTCCCATAGAAACATCCCTCGAGATTGCACTGGATGTGCGACGCCCAGCCTTGGTAGTTGGTACGGGTCAACATCGGCCATGTCAGGTTTCCTGCCGCCTGATTGTACGCCCGCTCCATGATGTCCTTGTCAGCATCACCCATGATGACCACGCCGTGTGTACAGCAGCTCCTTCTCCGACAGGACTTTTGAATGCCCGTCCACCTCTCTACTCCACCGGCGACCACCGAACGCCCTTCCCTCGGCTCGATACCACGCGTGTTAGAGCTGGAACGCCCGGCGACACGATCGTCGACGCCGATGGTGATCACGGCGACCACGACAAACGCTTAGTAGATGAGATCGTTTATGCAAGTATGTATGCGAGAATAGGAATAATGTGCTGCCAACACACAGCTCGCCGACTCCAATCTTTGATATATAAAGACCTCCCCACGCCGTAACGCCAGGGACGCCTCCACCGTTTACATCGGTGAACGCCACATGCGCCCGATCACGCCACGACATGGTTGGACAGCGACTCGGATGAATTACAATTGAGCATGTCTACAATCGTATTCTCCCTATACTCTATCCTGACTAATGCCAAATCTAACCGAACAAAGGATTACAAACTCTATGCAACTAATTGGCTAACAGTGCTAACTTATGATTATTTGGTGCGCAGGTGTTGAAAGAGCCCTCGGAGAAAGCCCCTGGAAATTTTATTATCTGCAAATGCATCAGAAGAGGAGGCTACTCGATTCATAACAGCAAGGTTAGCCAGATCCTCTTTTGTGCTGTTGACAATGCAACAAGCAAATTAAATAGAGAAGGATGGGAACTAGCTTTTGTTTGCCTGACTCATGAAATATTAAGATACAAGATACAATGTAGTTCTTTGTATATAATTATTGATGAGAGAGATTAGTTGACCATGAGTCGTCTCAAGCATTTCTGTTAGTCAGCTGAACTGAATAGCATGTGCCAAGTCTTCCCAGAAAATCATCACCACTCTTGCATTGTTGATACAGCTACACATATTGATACTGAACAATCTGGAGACAAGCCCTTCCAAATGTGTTCCATGCTCTGGTGGGATTCCTAGGATTATGCGTGCAGGCATTTGAAGGTATCAGCAGATGCAGTGAAGTTGCTGTTGTTCACTCCGGAGCAGTATCACCTGCTACCAATGTCCTGGAGTAAACAGAGATGATGCATTTTGTATTGACTTTAACTAGATTATTATAAGGCAATAGGCTATATGCCAGCTAGATTTGTGGTTGTCGTATTACGGTTGCCTATGCATGTATTTTTGTTCCTTTTGTAAAGATGTACAAGTAAAATGTTGGGTTCAATAATGTGTATATATATATAATCATTGTATATAATATATATATATGACCATCGTATTTTTTGTTTTCTGAAATAGCTATTAGTGACACTTATTGGCTACATGCGCCGCTGATAAAGCCTTATCGGTGACGCGTGTAGCCAATACGTGTCGCTGATAAGGTGTTATCGGTGACACGTATTGCCAATACGAATCGCTGATATGGTGTTATTGGTGACACTTGTAGCCAATACGTGTCACGTATAAGGTGTTATTGGTGACACTTGTAGTTAATACACGTCACAGATAAGGTGTTATCAGTGACGGCGTAAATACGCGGTCACAGATATGCCCTTATCTCTGACGCAAAAAGGGTGACGCGTGAAAAATGAGTCGCTGATAGCGCTTAACAAGTGTCACAGATAGCGATTTACGGCATAGTGCATGCTGGCGCGAGTCAACCACAAATTGAGCGTATTCCCTCAGCGTGCATGAGCGGATGTATTAAATTAGTTATAACTTAATGTAACAAAATAATCTCTTTATAACAGTAGTTTTACCTCCTATATTTCACTCCACTCCAACTGTTAACAGTATGACCGCTTATAAAAATTTACCTCCCGCCCTAAGACTCACAAAAATAGTACTGTTGGTGTTTGATGCACTTGCATATCTTCAGGGCACGTTCGTTTCCTCTAGACTAGATAGTGCATCGATACATGCATGTTCACAGTTCACGTACTCGATCTATCACGTTTCCTGGTCCTGGAGAATTAAAGCTGCCTTGCCTCCAGGATGAGACGCCTAAGCCTCCGATGTTTGACTGCCCTGCAGCCTGAACCTGATCGAACTGCGTTGCCTCATCATGTTCGAGTTCTCGATGAATAGATCGGTAGGGTATCCTCACATGGCCTCGACCCATGCGCGCGGGGCATTGGCCGGCTCTTTTTTCAATGCCTGCAAGACAAACGCAACTAAAAACATGCACCATCGATTCATCACGATGCTAGGGAGCTGTGTTATCATTGTTGTGAAACAACATTTGGATAACAGAGCAACCGATCAGCCAACACTGTATGTCGAAATAGATTCAAGATGCCTTCAAACAGCATGGAGCATGAGCTAGAGCAGAAAAGATCTGATCTAAGCTGAGAAACATGGCTTATTATCAAATGGAGACCTATTACCAAATTTACAACAGTGGTAGAAAAATCTAGCTACACTACTGATAACTACTCTTGAAGCTCACAGAAGACAGTAGACATGTCAGGTTATATAAAGATAATAAAACAACCCATAAACCTTCATGTGAAATGCAGGTCCTCATTTGTACACAGTAAACCAAAAGATGTAGCTAATCTAGGAGTGAGCTAACAATAGTACAAACATTTGTATAAAATAAAATTATGGCATAAAAATAACCAAATCCATCAATGTAGCTATTCCCCACTGCAACCAAAATTAACCTAAACCCAATTCATAGTATCTAGCCAGCAGAAGCAACTGAAAACACTAATATTTTCATTCAGCTATTTCAATCATGGTTGGATTATAAATCAGGGAAACATGTACGGCTGA
Organism: Hyparrhenia diplandra; assembly: GCA_015847255.1. Lineage (NCBI taxonomy): Eukaryota > Viridiplantae > Streptophyta > Magnoliopsida > Poales > Poaceae > Hyparrhenia > Hyparrhenia diplandra. The sequence goes on from JADLZK010008670.1 coordinate 95,171, forward strand.
ATGGTAAGCTAAGGATAGAGTCATAATGTTCCATCTAATTTTACTTTTTTTTACAGAAATCACGTACATTCATAATTCTGTTCTTTCAATGAAGTTATGCTTCAGCTATACGGAACCCAATCGAACAAAGCAAGCAAAACAACACACCAAAAACGAGGAAACTTCGTCAAGTTTACTAAGTAGACAAGGCAAGAAAATTAATGCCAAAAAAAGAAAGGAAATTTCATAAAAGTGTCAGGCACGTTTATGGAACAGCAATCTCATCCTCACCACGAGCTAGCAAATGTCACACTGCCGTTGTCAATACCGGGCGCAAATGCAATTGCAGATAGCGGGGAGGGGATCGCACACAAAGACGCACGCACATTAGAGCAGCGAATGTGCCGCATCCGAGAAACGAATTTTTTTCCCCGTTTCTCCGGCCGGAGCCAGCTCGCTGCAGCCATGAGCGGTAGTTGCCGTCGGTCCGTCACCTCCGGTCGCCATGGGCAAAGAATTCCACGCCGCCCCTCCCCACCTCGCCATGGGCAGTCCCGCCGTCATGCGTCGCCGCCGACGCCGGATCCATCTCCCCACCTCGCCGCGGGCGCCGCGACACACTACTTCCCCGACGGAGCTCCACGGAACTCCCTAAGGCCTCGTTCGTTCTTCCGATTTGAAAACAGGGCTGTTTTACTTCCCGGGCCGGATTGAGTCTTTGAAACCTAGCCCGGATCGATTCCTCGTTCTTAGGTGTGGATTCAATCGGGTTGATGAGAGGGTGATATGGCACGGAATGGCCCGATTTCATTCGCTTTTGGGCTGATCCGAGCAGTGATTCCGAGTTGGGCCCGATTCTAATCCGGGCCTAACAATTCCACGTGGAACGGGCCATGTTCCGGGCCGTTCCTTGTCCCGTCCGAACGAGGCCTAAGGCGGAGAAGTGCGTCGCTGCCCCGTCTTTGCCGCCGGCAGAGTCGGGGAGCCGCCGCTGCCACGTGTGCCTCTCCCCGGGCAATAACCGCTTGTGCCTCGGCGTGTTCCGCCTCACCTAGCGCCACGGCGTTTGTTGACATCTCTTATTGAATACTTTTATATGTCAACTAAACATGAAATAAGGGCATAAAATGAATATCCACATAGACATAGGGCTTATACTAACAATTTCCACGAGTTTTGGTGAATTATATATTTTTCGTGGATTAAACAGAAAAGCCCGAGATTTGAAGCCCTACGACACAAAAATGTATCCGTGAACGCATATCAACTTGAAACCCACATAAGAACATTCCGTAAGACACCGTGAGACAACGCAGAAGAGGTTGGGACCCACCCGGCAAGGAGCCGGGCCGAGGGGGCTGGCGGCGGCCGCCGCCGGGGCCCACATGTCAGCCTCACCAACTATGTGGGTTCCAAACCGCCTATGAGGAGCAATCTAGTCCGTCAATCAAGGTCGGTTTGATCCAAGGGCCGTAGCCGTGCATCGACTAGGGCTATATAACAAGACCCCCGACCCCCGGGTGAAACCCTAATTCAGCTTGTAATTCATTATAAGCGAGAAGTAGAAGAGAGCCTCTCCACCAGGGATTAGGATAGCTACTTGTCTAGTTCTAGTTCCTCTATTTAGATTAGCAAGTCAGATTCAATTAGAGCTGGGTGTTGCCAACCCAGGATTCTCGATCGTCAAGTCATTACGGTATTATCTTGTATCCATGACTTTATTCTATTTCAATATTAAGTGTTGGTTTGCTATGTTCTTAGTTTATTCTAGTAGTATATTTGATATGGTTATGATTAATTGTGAGTTCATGTATCTATTCGTAGAGCGCCTAATTCGTATCTCGAGAGGGTTAGGTGATAGAAATAATTATGTAAGCATGGTGCTTAGATATGATCTATCTCGCGGATGCATCTTATAACTGGGTTGTGTGGTAGATCATGGGTGTGATATTCCTGTTGAGTCCTTTGGAATCCATCCCTCGGTTATAAGACTAGTTGAGCATGGTTTAGAGGATTATCTTGTTTTGTTCTTGGTTCTCCTCATAAATCTTCAGGATGCATAAATTCATGGTTGTTATGCTGTATATGATGATATATGACCTAGGATAGATGTTTGACTTAGTAGATTTAATACTACATAAGAATTCTGTCTCTTAACGTAAGTCCACGTTAGTTTGAGTAGTGAGTAGTCTATTCCTAAATCTCTGTGTGTTAGTTTTGTCTTTGTTTATCACTTATCATATCATTATTGGCTTAACCCCCCGCTAAAGTAGTTTTAGTGACCGAATCTCTCATAAGTATGCTAGCTCATATTTGTATCAGCCATCCTCATATTCCTCTCTGTGGTAGAATTATAAATGATAAACCTGGATCCCTCCCGGTGAAATGTGACAGTGTTATTTTATCTGTGCGCTTGCGGATAATTTAATAGATATACTATTTGTTTTTAGAAGAGATAGCAAATCAGCACAATTACATGTAGCACATATAACATTTCTAGCATTATCTGGGGATGACAACCTAGCCTATGGTAAAGCTATGAGATGGAGAAACACCGAGTGCCTCTAGCTCATATGGCCTTAGGTGAGATTAACTCCACCTATTGGTTGTAGTGATATTAAGAAGTACCAACAAGCATTTCGGCGCCGCTGTCGGGAGGATATGATGGCTAACTAGAGATATTATGAGAAAGAAACTTATGATGAGATCTAAACTAGGCACTTACTTTAGCAGGATTACCCTTGTTTTTCTTTGTTTACATTTTATACAGGGTTTATCATAAAGGATTGATTGAGATTCACTTCACTCCATCAGAATAAAATCAGTCAAGAGGAAGCATACAATCAACTTTTGAAGCTATGGGTGAAAGGACTTTACGAGAGTTCTCTGCTCCAAGCAATGAGAACATTCAAGACTGGACCAAGACTCCAAACTAACAATCTTGAGTTTGAGCTCAAGCCCAGCTTCATCAACATGGTTCAAGCTACTCAATTCGGTGGAAGGAAACATGAAGATGCACGCCTCATCTTCAGAATTTTTCGGAGATTGCCAACACCTTCACAATCAAGAACGTTTCCCGAGATATCATATTACTCCGTTTTATTTCCATTCTCATTGTGAGGGAAAGCGGTTATGGTTCTATGCAAATAAAGAAGAAATCAAGACATGGGATCAATGTTCAAAGGCCTTCCTATCAAAATTCTTCCCTATAGGCAAAACCAATGCCTTACGAGGAAAAAAATCACAAACTTTCAAAGAAGAAAAGGGAGAATCAATTCCGAAGCATGGGAACATTTAGAAGAATACATATCGATTGCCCCCATCATGGAATGGAAGATTGGTTACTCCCGCAAGGATTTTATCATGGATTATCAAGAAAAGCTCAAGAGCATTTGGATGCATTTCTTTGGAGGATCATTTTTGTCACTCACTCTTGGAGTTTTTGAAACACTTATGGAAAAGATATCGAGAAAACCAAGGCTGGTCCCAAGAAAGCACTCAACACTCCCATCAAATTGAAGAAATACGTAAGAAGTAAACGCAAAGATCAACCAAGATGGATGTGTTATTGAACTGTCTTGAAGAGAGAGCCAATTATAAGAAGGATCGTCGGGCTTTACAAGATTATATTGATTCAAAGATCGACTCAAGCCTCGCCGCTCACAATTCCAAAGACAACACGGTCAAAACAAGGATGGAATTCACAACCTCGATCCAACTACCAAGGTAAGTACCAAGGTAATATTCCCAAACAACCATCTTTAAGAGAGTTAATTAATGAGCAAGCTAGAATTAACGATGATTTTTCTAAGAAGCTTGTTGCTAATGATAAAGTTTTAGAAGATATAAATCTTAAGATGGATAATTTTTTAGTTGCTTTGAAAGAACAATATGCTTACAATAAAAAGATAGAATCACAAATAGCGAAATTGTTTGCTACTACTGCTAACCATGAGCGGTACACAATGTCATGACTAGGCGTGGTAAGTCCACACGTGATCCACCGTACCCGGGAAGAACAAGAGAGAAGCCGGTGAGAGAAAGCACCAAGAACACCAATGGTACCCCCGGTACCAATGAGAAGAAGAAAAGGATGATGAAATAGAGATTTTGCCTCGGGGAGCCACATGTGATGAAAGACTTTCATGACACAACCTTCATACCATATCCGAGAAGACGGCGTAAACCCCAAGTGGATGATCGGTTTGGAAAATTTGTAGAGGTAATTCAAAAGCTATACATCAATATCCCTCTACTTGATGCCATACAAGTCCCTACCTATGCAAAGTATCTTAGAGATATTTTGAACAAGAAGAGACCTTTACCCACTATGGAGGTGATCAAGTTGATGTAAGAATGTAGTGAGGCCATCCTCAATGAGCTACCCAATAAGAAGAAAGATCCAGGATGCCCCACCATTGATTGCTCTATCCCGGAGACCAATATTTTGACAATGCACTTTGTGATCTTGGAGCAAGTGTCGAGTGTAATGCCAAAGTCCGTCTTTGACAAACTCGCATTACCACAGATCTAGTTCCAACCTCAATTTCTCTCGCAATTAGCAGATCAGTCCATCGATATCCATCAGAATTGCCGAGAACATACGGTCAAGATTAGAGGATTCTTCGTGCACGTGGACTTTGTAGTTTTGGATATGCAACCTGATTCACGAGTTTCTATCATTCTCGGAAGACCTTTTTCGAGCACGGCTAATGCACACATTGACGTCACGGGGGAAATCACATTCAACCTAAATGGAAAGGAAGAGAAATTTGCCTTCAAACCAAGACCTGAGCCTCGTTCTTCAAAGAGACATGATTGAAAAGAAGATTTATCATCACCATCTCCGAATACGGAGAATGCACCTGATAACTAAAAGAATTGGAGAGTCTAGTTCGTGGACTTTAAACTACGAACCCTCACCGAAGGTACGTCGGTAATTATCCTTAATTCCTTTTATACATCGAAAAAAAAATTAAATGCCCCATATAAATAATTTTGTGGAGTGTTAAACCCCATGAAAATATTTATTGTGGTGGCCCAAAAATATTTATTCTTGCATTCCTATATTTATTTCCTGCATTTTATATCAAAATACCAAAAATATTTTTATCTAATGGAGGACCCCACTTGTCATACACTCAAATACCTATTTCACCTAACTTGGACAAGACACATCCCACTCAAAACCTCACCTACCTCCATTCACCTTGCCTGCATGCTTTTCCACCGCAAAACCCACCTAAATTGATGCACCTCGAAGTGAGTAACATGCAGCATGGAGGAGAGGACAGGCGGGCCCACCACCAGGGCGGCCGCCTCCACCAATCAGGGCGGCCGAGGCCACTCTCTCTCCCCCTATAAAAAGCCACACATCCCTCGTTTTCTCTTCACCTCCTCATTCCAGAGCTTCCAGTTCCACTTCGAGATTCATAGTTCTTCATTCCAGAGCTTTGGTTTAGTAGAGAGAAGAGAGAAAGAGAGAAGGAGAAAAGAAGAAGTAGTTCTTGAGTAGTAGTAAAAATCTTGAGAGAGTTTAGAAAGAGAGCAAGAAGAATTAGAGGAAATGCTGTCCTAGTAACCAATCTAGATTAAAACCTTGTTAGGGGAAGTTCTGTCAAAATAAAATCAATCAAGTACTTTCTTCTCTGACGACTAACTCCTGGACTACTAACTTTGGACAGCTAACCCCTGATTACTCTTCTAACCTCTCTATTATTGTTATTTGTTATTGTTTTAACCTCTCTATTATCGTTATTTGTTTTGTGCTTCCACTATTATTTCTATTGTCTTGTGATTATTTTTTGTTTATTGTGATTGTGCTAACCCCCTATTTCTCTAATCCCTTTTGCTAGTACTTGTCTTGTCTTGTTTTGTTTTGTGATTGTTTTTGTAGGATGAGTTTCTTTGGATTTGGTAGGAGATCCAAGCGCTTAGAGAAGGATGGCTCCTCATCAAGAGCCCAATCGAGATGAGCTTTGGAACGTAAGCTCCACCACCAAAGATCCCGATGACCGACAAAGTGATCTCGAGCTCCATACTGCAGAAGAGCTGTCAAGGTACAAGGACATGAAGAATCGAACCTTCACGCACACGCCCGGTATTAGAGCCCGATTTCATGATGAGATAGGTATGGCTCCCGAATTCGACGCAATTTTCGGATCCATGGGGTGGCGGAATTTTTGGGAAATTATTACCGAGGAGGGTTCTAGGCTTTTGACTCTCGAATTTCTTTTGCACTTTGCGCCTTACAAATGACGGGATACACTTTAGATTCTTTAAAGAACAACATACTCTTAGCTGGAGGGGTCTGAACGATGCTCTTGGTTTTGAACCCGCTTTTGCGTTATTACACTAGAAGAGGCTTTGCCCGATTTTAATCACATTACGTTTGGAAGGAACTCTCGGGAAAAGATTCCTTCCGGGACGCCAAAGCCAATCACTTGCACTTACCTACCCTCCGCTTTTTCCACAAATGGATGTGTTTTACTTTGTTTCCAAGAAGGACACTAGAAGTGTTAGATTAGGAGACTTGCAATTAATGTACGCTGCTATCAAACAAAGGAAAGTCTCCCCGTTATGCTCATGGCTCAGCACTGGCTTAACTTACCCAAGTTGGTAGGAACAATAGAGTGCACCTCACTTATCACTAGAATTGCAAACCATCTTAGAATCTTAGAGGATGCCTCTGTTCCTTTTATAGAAAAAGAACGAGCGTTGATAGATTACTATTATTTCAAGCAAGCACACATGGTAAGAAGGGTTGGAAGTATTTACTACATGAAACACCACGACATCGAGGACATCCAGTTACCTAACCCGGATCTTGCCCTCTATGAGACACAATCCTTCTTCTTGAATGAACAGCACGACCAGTGAACATGCCAAGGACCATGCCACAACGCCAAGCAACTGCACATGAACCAGTGTGGATGGGCGCAGATCCAACCCCGCAAGGACCAGCTTACACAGGATATTATGATCGGCAAAGAACCGGGACCTTCCGGGCCCGCTACGGCCGTTTCCACAAGAAAGCCCAAGTGAAAAATCGAGACGCACGCATCCGTCGCGAGAACTACCGTGGGAGTGGATACTTCCACGACCGCTGTGTACATCACGCCGCGAGGACTACCCTCGTGATTACGAACCAGCTCGTAGTTCTTATGCGGGTTTTCGAACAAAACGAAGCACAACTTCTCCAAGGGATCTACACCACCGTCCCAAGGAATCCATGGGACCGGACTACCCACATCCAGGAACAGAGAACATGGAACAATAGGACTGGATCGAGCATCTCCAACATCCGGGAGACACTAGGGTACCACATGCACTGCCGCACACCCACACAGAAATGGCGCAGACGTCGCCGTTAGAACACCCACATCAAGATCAAGCTTGGGGAAGGCTACCCCCACTCAACCGGGTAAGTCTCAACCACCCGGTATTTATCTATCTATTTATTTTCTATTTCTCTATATTTTAGTTTGCTTTGGTTTGCTAAAAAAAATGATGAAATGAAAACAAAATAAAAAAAAAGAGTGTGTACAAAAGTTTTTTTTTATTTTGCTTTTAATAAATATAGCTAGACAAAGAACTATCTGTGTCTCTGAAATGATGAATAGTTGCTCTGTTTTTTACTTTCTTACAAGTACCTAGCATTGGTTTTGAGTTCTCCCGGTTTATGGACACAACTGTTTTAAATCAAGATTTGCCTTGAACTTGAAATTTTGTGGGAGCAAACATCTAAGCTAGTCCAGATATGATATGAGAAAGTCTGAGCTGCTATTTATCTTGTTCCAAGAAACACTAAATTCTAGAGATTTGATTGTGAAAATTCTAAAATCTTGCATGATGAGTTTCCTATATGACAGAGAGCTTCAAATTCCTCGCCACAACCACATTCATGATCTTAGATAGGAAAACACCATTATTTTGACTATTTGTCGTGCATTGAGTTTTGGCAACCTCTCGTGATCCTTAAGAACTTGTCATACAAAATCCACACTCCACATAAATACTACTTCTAATCCGGGAGTAGACAATCGCCATTTTGCTAGCCTTCATGAAAATGTTTTACTCCTATCCCGGGAGTGAACACCAAAAATATTCTCTTATTATGATTCCGAAACCCCATTCATGCTCCATGTATTTCATTCATTATCTCTTAAATATTGTTTTTGACAAAAAGAAACTTGGGGCAATGCTAAAAAAAAAAAGAGAAGAGAATGGGAGATGAAAAATGGACAAGTGTCCTACGGGCGAGTAGAGCCTACCTCCCTAAAAAAAAAAAAAAAAAAGAAGAATAAAGAGAGTTGAAAAAAGATGGACAAGTGTCCGATGAGAAAACAATGGGTACTTAGATGCCCGCCTCTCTGAAAAATAAAAAGAAAAAAGCTAGCCCAAGTTTACTTTTATGTCGCCTCAAATTTCAAAAAGAGAGATCAATTTCTTCAAAAGGAGCATAGTAAAATTAGGATTACATTCCATCTTCATAATATATTCCACCACACATACATATATCCCATACACCTACATTGTATGACTTGTTCTTTTGGATCCATTGTTTGACTTTACAATATATGCTTTGCAAGTATGAATAGGCTGTCTCCCACCTATGAGCTCCACATATAAGACCTTAGAAAAGGATGAGAGAAGGCATGGTAAAACTGCCATGTTCCACAAATACCATGCAATTTAAGAGAAAAAGGCACCACATCATTGCCTTGGTAAGGATCCAAAAATACCACATATAAGAGACTTGAAAGGGTCATACAATGGAAACTTTGAGTTTTATTTCGAAAAATTTTGAAAACTCGAACAGAGGTGAATCAAAGAACTCGAGACATAGTGCTTGATCAACTTGTTCTATCTTTCAATCACCCAAGATTTTAGTGCAAATAAAAGCCCCATATTTTTTAAGTAATATAGGTGAGTTCGAAGGTTAGAATGGGTTCACCCTTTCTTGGAGGAGAACTTTTTATCAATGATCATGTGAACTTGTGAGGAAATAAAACATTGTAGCAACTCCTCGATCCATTGTCAAGTTTGGCTTTGCTAGGGACTAGCAAAGGTTGCTTGGGGAGCTTGTTGACATCTCTTATTGAATACTTTTATATGTCAACTAAACATGAAATAAGGGCATAAAATGAATATCCACATAGACATAGGGCTTATACTAACAATTTCCACGAGTTTTGGTGAATTATATATTTTTCGAGGGGATTAAACAGAAAAGCCCAGAGATTTGAAGCCCTACGACACAAAAATGTATCCGTAACGCATATCAACTTGAAACCCACATAAGAACATTCGAGAAGACACCGGAGACAACGCGAGAAGAGGTGGGACCCACCGGGCAAAGGAGCCGTATGCCGAGGGAAGGCTCGGCGGCGCCGCCGCCTGGGCCCACATGTCGACCTCACCAACTATGTCGGTTCCAAACCGCCTATGAGGAGCAATCTAGTCCGTCAATCAAGGTCGGTTTGATCCAAGGGCTGTCGTGCATCGACTAGGGCTATATAACAAGACCCCCGACCCCTCGGTGAAACCCTAATTCAGGTTGTAATTCATTATAAGCCCTGCAGAAGTAGAAGAGAGCCTCTCCACCGGGGATTAGGATAGCTACTTGTCTAGTTCTAGTTCCTCTATTTAGATTAGCAAGTCGATTCAATTAGAGTCGGGTGTTGCCAACCCGGGATTCTCAATCGTCAAGTCATTACGGTATTATCTTGTATCCATGACTTTATTCTATTTCAATATTAAGTGTTGGTTTGCTATGTTCTTAGTTTATTCTAGTAGTATATTTGATATGGTTATGATTAATTGTGAGTTCATGTATCTATTAGAGAGCGCCTAATTCGTATCTCGAGAGGGTTAGGTGATAGAAATAATTATGTAAGCATGGTGCTTAGATATGATCTATCTACGGATGCATCTTATAATGGGGTTGTGTGGTAGATCGCGGGTGTGATATTCTGTTGAGTCCTTTGGAATCCATCCCTCGGTTATAAGACTAGTTGAGCATGGTTTAGAGGATTATCTTGTTTTTGTTCTTGGTTCTCCTCATAAATCTTCGGGATGCATAAATTCATGGTTGTTATGTTTGTATATGATGATATATGACCTAGGATAGATGTTTGACTTAGTAGATTTAATACTACATAAGAATTACGTCTCTTAACGTAAGTCCACGTTAGTTTGAGTAGTGAGTAGTCTATTCCTAAATCTACGTGTGTTAGTTTTGTCTTTGTTTATCACTTATCATATCATTATTGGCTTAACCCCCCCGCTAAAGTAGTTTTAGTGACCGAATCTCTCATAAGTATGCTAGCTCATATTTGTATCAGCCATCCTCATATTCCTCTCTCGTGGTAGAATTATAAATGATAAACCTGGATCCCTCCGGTGAAATGTGATGAGTGTTATTTTTATCGTAGGCGCTTGCGGATAATTTAATAGATATACTATTTGTTTTTAGAAGAGATAGCAAATCAGCACAATTACATGTAGCACATATAACATTTCTAGCATTACTCTTTGGGGATGACAACCTAGCCTATGGTAAAGCTATGAGATGGAGAAACACCGAGTGCCTCTCGGCTCATATGGCCTTAGGTGAGATTAACTCCACCTATTGGTTGTAGTGATGTTAAGAAGTACCAACGGCGTTCTCGTGCCTCACCACCATCGTCGCCATGGTGCTCCGTCCTTCGGCGACGTCTTGGGCCGCTTCGGCCCGTCTCGTTCGGCCGTCGCCGCACGCGGCGCACGCAGGTGGTGTACGCGCTAGTCCGCTCTAGACGCTTAGCGCCCGCGTGCCTCCCGGACACTAACCACCGGGCGGCCGATGCTTGAATCACCCCCTCATGGTCACGGATGACAACTCCGGCACTACCTGTGCAAGAGTCTGGATCAAAAGACGCATCCGTATTAACCTTGATCCATCCCTCATTAAATTTTGTTTCCACCGGATCACCCGCACCAGCTTCGGTCGCTGGTCTTGGACTTTCATCGCCGTCAGCTCCTCAAGCATGGAGGATATATAGCGAGCTATTGCCCCTGGTTCCCAGACCTTTCGCCCATGACATCGAGCATTGCATGCCATCCACATGCACCATAAACCACTAATCAGCACAGCAGCAACCTTTTGTTCACAAACTCCCAATTTAGGCACATATGTCCCCCATGAAGTAGGGTGTATTACCGGGATCACTACCCCCGTCAGCTTCTTGATCTCCTCCCACAGTCTCTTAGCCACCAGACAAGTGAAGAATAGGTGATATAAAGATTCATTAGGATCACCACAGACCTCACAAAAACTTTCCTTGGCTATATGTCTTCGTTTGAACTCTGACTTTGATGACAATGAATTATGCAACACCCTCCACCGGTGGAACTTTTAATTTCTAAACAGACAACCATGGTTGACTAACATCTGAAGATGCAGCCTCCCCGAGCTAGCCATTGCGGTCATTTGTCTAGTCTTCTTTGAGCAAACGATATGCCGGCGTATTGAGTAAACACCATTCTTTTCGAGCCCATGCAACCACATCCTCCCTCCAGCCTGTTGCTTGGTTTAATTTTCAGTACCTCCTGCGCATCCAGAGCGATGAACGACTTCCGCACCTCTCGGCTCATTCCATACACGAGTTCTAGGGATGAACAAGTCGTGTACATGCTCCACTTCAGCTCTTGGAAGTCGGACCAGCGGTTTGAGAGACCGCAGATCACGGGATCCAATTATCTTGCCACACATTGATATTACACGGACCAACTCTTTTTTATTAAACCCCTTTTAAGCACATCTCTCCCATATAGAATCGATCTCCAGGTGGCCGAACTTCACTTCTTTTTGGTCGCTAAAAGGAAGTCTCCATGCGGATAGTATTTTCCTTTCAATACCCTTGCACATAGCGAGTCCGGCCTAGTGATCAGCCTCTAGCCCTGTTTTCCCAACATGGCCTGATTGAACAATGAGAAGTCTCTAAATCCCATGCCACCTTGACACTTAGGCAGAGTCATCTTCTCCCACCGCAGCCAGTGAATTTTGTGCCAATCCAACGAGCTACCCCACCAGTAATTAGCCATTGTGGACGTTAGCTTCCGTCATACCACTCGGGATAACTTGAAGCAGGACATCGGGTACATCGGCACCAATTGGGCATTTGATTTTAGCAAGACCTCCCTTGCTTCATAGCTTAGGTTCTTCTCAGCCCATCCTCCCACAAAACCTCTAACTCTCGCCGGCACATAATTAAACACATCGGACCCCCCACCCCCACCTTTCAGCGGTGTGGGGAGGCCCAAATAGCGTTCCCCTAGAGCTTCCATAGTAATCTGCAAGCTTGAGATCACATCGGCTTTATTATTCTCGAGCAATTTGGACTGAAGTGTTGGACTTGTGACTCTCAACACGGGGTGGTAGCCGCCCAGGCGTTGCCCCGGGGTGGTTCGACTAGAGTGGTTGGAATAACGAAGAGGAACACAAGAGTGAATAATAACTATCCATTAATGGCATTCACCAACCCCCTTTTAGGGAGGTCTCCTCCTTATTTATAGTCATACACTTGCTCGGGGAATACAAGATTACAAATTCACCCTCGAATATTCCTAGCATATTCCTTCCTCTTTTAGCACGACGTAGGTTCCTAGCGTACTTATTCTTCTTGTGCCGCCTCCTCTCCGCCAAGCCCTCGCTGGCGGCCGGCTTGGGGTCTTCCTCTCGGGCCTCCGCCCGCCTATCCTTTGCGGACCGTCGGGGGCGGGCGGAGCTTCGCTGTCGGTGCTTCTTGCGATGCTCGCCCGAGGGGGGGCGGAGGTCGTGACCTCCGCCCGGCCCGCCGTGGCGGGCGAAGTCGCCGGTCGGGAGAGGCCATCCTTGCGAAGGTGGCGCCTCCGCCCGGCCACGGTGGCGGAGGTTCCGTGGCGCATCCTTCCCGAAAGTGACAAGTCGACAACGACTCGAGAGTTAGTGCGGTTCATTGTGTGAGAACTCCCGCTCGGGGATACCTCCACCAGCCTGCTAGGATCCATGTCCCAACATGAAGAAAATAGCCGACTTGCTCCTGTTCACCAACTGTCCTGAAGCTTTGTTGTAGCTTTCCAGGATTGTTGCCACCCGATCAACACCTCTTTTGGTTGCTTGTGTAAAGATTATACAGTCGTCAGCAAACAAAAGATGAGATATCCATGGTGCGTGCCTACTCACCCTAACTCCTCTCGATATATATTGCGAGCCAATGCGTTTAAGTAGGCATGACAGTCCTTCTGAGCACAGCAGGAACAAGTAAGGTGAGATGGGATGCCCCTGACAAATTCCCCGCGACGGCTTGAAACTATCCAAGAAGAGGCCATTGACCCCGATAGAAATGGAGATCATCGAGATGCATTTTTTGACCAGCGTACACCAGGAATTCGGGAAACCCAGAGCTTGCATGATAGCGATCAAATAATCCCACTCAACTCTGTCATACGCCTTAGTCATATCTAACTTAATAGCACAATCACTCGTCTTCCCTTTCTTACCTCTCAGGTAGTGGATGCATTCTTATTCTATAAGAACATTGTCTGTGATCAACCTCCCCGGCACAAAGGCACATTGCTCAGCTGATATAATATCGTCAAGTATCATCCTCAACCGATTTGCCATCGTCTTCGAGCATAGCTTATACAAAACATTGCACAAAGAGATAGGGTAGTACTGTGATAATTCTTGTGGGTTGCTCACCTTTGGGATTAGAACTAAGAGTGACTTATTCACCTCCTCCGACATATCACCCCCATTCAGAAAACCAAGCAACGCACTCAGCACACAAGGTTTGACGAGCTGCTAATGAGTCTGAAAAAAATTCAGCGTTAAAACCGTCCACCCCCAAAGCGCCTTGCTTGGGGCCATCCGCAAGAGAGCCTTCTCCACTTCTGTTTCAGAAAAAGGCCGGTTCAGTAAGTCCTCCATATCTCCAGTTATCTTCCGTGGCACCAAATGACACACCAACTCCGGCTGCAACTCATCCTGCGCCGTAAAAAGCTTCTCATAAAAATCACAAGACAATCTTTCTAGATCTTCTTGTTCGGTAAAGGAGCGTCCCTCCTCATCTTTCAGAATTTTAATTCTATTAGCCCTGGTTCTTGCCCAAGCCTTTGCACGAAGCGATAGATATGATCTCCTTCTTTGAGCCAAGCAATTCTCGGCGTTGTTGTTCCATAGTTTCTTCCCTAGCTAGCACCTCGGCTAGCTTGTTCATCAGGCATCGCTCCTTGTCCGTTGGACCCCAGTACAAAGTTCCACTGTGCTCTAGCTCCATCTCCTCTCTTAGATTTTTAACTTGTTTTTTAACAGAGCCAAAAACATCTTTGTCCCACTTTTTCAGGGAACTTTGAAGCGACGCAAGAGCATCAGAAGCATTAGCCAAATCAGAGAGATTGTCGCCCGTGTCCCATACGATTAACAAACTCATTATATTCCCCATGGCTCTTCCACATGTTTTCATAGCGGAATGGTTTTGAATTTGATTTCTTCCCACCACCTCGTCGCCCCGGCAGCAGCTTACCATGAACTTCCACCAAAATCCCACAGTGATCTGATTCAGCTAGCGGGATATGGAAGACCTCCAAACCCCCCATCGCCTCCAGAAATCTGCTATCCCCGAAGGCACGATCAAGGCGACACTTCACGTTCGTCACGTCACCCTCCCACTTTGTTGTCCCACGTATACCGGAGTACGTGGTACTCTAGGTCACAAAACCGACAATCATCAACAACCTCCCGAAAGCCTAATTAATGAGGAAAGAGAGCAACCCTGTGTGTCTGTTGGCTCCACCGAAATGCAACTACTTTTGTATGAGCGCCCGTCTAGCTTGTCGCATTCTCATTGGATGCTTATTGCTTTTAAGGGCACTTCCAATGAAGTATTAATGGTAGTTTCTATCTCTATCAAATAGCTTGTCAAGTAAGCAAAATGATGATGTGGCAACCTAATTAATGAGGAAAGAGAGCACAAATCATAGAAATGGTTTCCTCATAGAGAAACTATGTCTACTTTTAACCCAATGAACAAGAAACCATGAATTTACCATTGGAGAGAAACTACTAGTTTCTATGGGGTTAATGCAACACTCCCCATTAGTAGAATTGGGAGACAGAAAGAGAAAATAATTATTACTCGAAGACACTACCACTATGAAGAATAGTTTCTATAGATGATTTCTTTTGCTATGGAAAGCGTGTTAGTTTCTTCCATTGGGATTTGCCCTAAGCGCCGTCCCGCGTGGATGTGTACTCTCTCCGTATTGGTAAAAGAAGTCATTTAGGATAGCGACACGGTCTTTAAAACATAACTTTGACCTCTTGTTATTATAAAAATATGTAAAGAAATGTGATATATATGTATATTTTTATGAAAGTATTTTTAAGACAAATCTATTTCGTATAATTTTTACATTTACAAACTCAACAACTTCAAAATTATTGATGATTTATATTCCGATGTTTGACCCAAACCTTGTCCAAAACGAATTCCTTTACCAAGACGGAGGAAGTACCTTTTGTGTACTTTTTACAGGGTGTGGACCACATTCAACAAAGTGTAGCCCAATAATAATTTTGGTGGTTTCCTGCGGCTCGTGTGGAGTAAGCCTCGGCTCGTTCAACAACCCTATTCAAAATCCCCCCTCTCTCTCGTGATGGCCCTATTTGATCAATGAGTTAGAGTTAGTTTGAGCTAGTTAGGGCTTAAATAGCTCTAAAGTATTTAAACATGAGGGTTAGATTGGGGTTAGTTGCATCTAACCCACCCAAATAAACTATACCCCAAGAGGTGTGAAAGGATCTAATTGGCCTAGAGGGGGGGGGGTGAATAGGCGATTAACAAAACCTGAAACTCACGAACTTAAGTAGAAGTTAAATACCAGACCGGTACCAGTGGTGTCTCCACCGGTACAACCGGTCCTAAGCCTACCGGTACCAGTTGTGTTTCCACCGGTACCAGTGGTAGGTCTCGAACAGCACACAAAATCAGACTAAAGTGAGTTGTGATTTCGAATCCAGCCAATACCAGCCGTTTGTAGAGGATGTAGATGATGTAGATGTACTCCCCTTGGTTCCTCCCTTTACCAAGATGTAGATCGGGCGCCCACAACCTAAGAGAAGGGTAGAGAGGATGGAAGAACACGAAGAACAAGTGATATCACAAGTAATCGCAATAATCAACAACAAGAAGCACGCGGGACACACGATTTATCCCGAGGT
Source organism: Hyparrhenia diplandra (assembly GCA_015847255.1). Taxonomy (NCBI): domain Eukaryota; kingdom Viridiplantae; phylum Streptophyta; class Magnoliopsida; order Poales; family Poaceae; genus Hyparrhenia; species Hyparrhenia diplandra. The sequence continues at coordinate 111,396 of JADLZK010008670.1, forward strand.
TCGGTTCCGCACAAAGGAGTTCCTACGCCCTCGTTGTTGAGGTGACCACTAAGGTCGAGTCTCTTCCACCTCCTTGCCTCCCCTCAAGCAACCACAAAGGTTAGCCCGAGATTTCCACTAAGAAGAACGGGGGTGATACAAACACTTTGGAGTGCCCTCACAAATGAATCAACGCGGGCAACCATGAAGAACGCCTAGCCGGCTAGGGTTCCAAGAACCCAAGAGAAACAAACACAAATTAAGCCAACTAGAACGGGAAGAAGAGTGCTCAAGATCTGAATTGAAGGTTTCCACTCTCAAATCTAACTTCTCAACTCAAATCTAGGGTGGGATTTGAAGCTAGAGTCAAGAGGGTGAGAGAGGGGGCGAGAGAGCACTTTGGGAGCCTTTTGTCGAGGAAGGTTGAAGATGAGGAATGGCGTGGGTAACGGCTAGAAATGAGGGGCTAAGTATTTATACTGCACCCTTCACAAGTGTTCAGCCCGACTAGGACCGGTACCGGTGGTGGTTCAACCGGTACTAGTGCTAGAAGAAAATCCGACCGTTGGGAGCGCGCGACAAAGTGAACTAGCGGTCCAACCGGTCTTCTACCGTACCGGTGGTGAACATCGGTACCGGTGCTAAAGGACCGGTACCAGTGCTAGGCTAAAAAGTGTTGTTGTGCGTGCTAACGCGCTAAAAATGACCTACCGGTACTAGTGGTGTAATATCGGTACCAGTGGTAGTTCATTTTCTCAGCATGCAACAAGAAAAGGATTCTAAGTGTTTGTGCGTGCAAAAGTGTCTCTCAAACGCGTTACTAAAGATGATCTTGAGCATTATATCACCAAACTAGTCAACCTAATTTGTATCCCTCTTGATAGTGCGGCGTTTTCCTATAACTTAAATTTAAATATAAAAACTATTGTGCCCTTTGTTAGCATTTGTTAAGTGCTAAAAGAATATGAAGGATTCTCAAGCGCCGAGTAACACCTACCATTGTAGCTTTTCCCTAGGATGAGTATTCTAGAGTATCGTATCCACGGGGAAGCTTTGGCTAAAGAATTCTAATAAGTCACAATCATGTATCCACTAACTTAGCAAACCACTAGACTAAAGTGAGGAGGTAATTGATAAAGGGTAAGTAAGATATCTAAGATAATAAAGAATAACTAAACTAATCAAGAGGTCAAAGAGAGAGATCAAGGTTCCTTTGTACTTCTCTATTACTTAGGTTCTATGATAGCAATCACACCATAACACTTCGGGACATCAGAACACTAGCCACAGAAAGAGATGAGAAGGGGGCTAGAAAAGCTCCGACCACGGTCCTACAAACACCAACCCGAACGTGGTGGAATTAATATGTCGGCCGTCAGGGCTGTCACCACCTGGGGCTACCACAAACTATCCGTGGGATTGGGTGCAATCTCAGATAATCTCTAGTCTAGACACCAAGTCTGCACTATCGATTACTACTCTAGCTAACTAGCATAACTAGAGCCCTCAATACGAGCGGAGATCCCATGCAATAATATAACAACTATACTTAACCATATATGAAAGGTATAGAAGTAAATAGAGAAGATAAGTATATAAATCATAAGTCTTCCAAAGATAAGATACGAAACATACCAAACTCGAGAGACATCTCGAACCAGGAGTATAACTCCACTCTCCTTTACTCTTGATTAGATCTAATTTAGATCTAATCTACTTCTAATTACATGGCTAATCTACTTCTAATTATATGGCTAATCTACTTCTAATTCACTAATCCCTAAGAGAGGTTATCCTTACATTGGGATACCTCTACAGCTGAGAGATAATGAATAGAATGAGATAGAATGAATTCGGGTTTCACCCTGGGGTCAGGGGGTCTTCTTATATAGCCCTTAGTGATGAACGATAGCCCTTGGATCAAACCGACCTTGGCAACGGTGTAGATACAACCTCAAAGTCGGTTACAAACCGACATAAAAAGATGAACCTGATTGGGCTCAATCTCCTGGCGGCCGCCATGAAAAGGCCTGGCGGCCGCTAGGACCTTGTGGAATTATGAGTTCATATTTTGTGGGTGCGTCGGTCTCGTCGATAGCTTCGTAATGACTGGTATTTTGCAGGAAACGGAGTTCGTATGAGAAAGTTATGACCGTTTTAGTGAACTCTGCTCTGCAACCGATATCTTTTGATTACGGACTCTGAATATAGCAAACAATATATCCGTTTCAATCGTCTCGACGAGCTCTTTGCAATGGTGCTATCTTGGAATATGTTTGTAACATGTTTATGCTTCATATGTCTTGTAAACTCTAGGCTTTTCCTGTTTAGTCCCTGAAAATATATAAATCACCAAGACTTGTGGAACTATGTTAGTTAAACCCCTAGACTTATGTTGATATTTATTTTAAGCCCTTATTTCATGTTAGTTGACTAGTAATATTATGCTATAACAGGTGTCAACAGCCACTTGAATTGAAACGCCTTCCGTCCATGGAATTGAGTGGTGCTATAATCACTAAATGACATCATTTAAATCTTTCAATGGACTAACACCTGAGTATACACTTTAGAGAATCATGTTACTCCTTGATTTGATTGTCATTAATTATCCAAAACCCACATAGGGGGTGAATGCACTTTCAAGGTGCTAATTGGAGCTATTTTAGGTTGGGCCCATTGAGAAGTGCCTTTTCTCTCCCTCATCCACCCACAAAAAATGATTAGAAAAGTACATTTAATGTCAATCTAACCCTTCCATCTAAACACCTCTTTGGCTAGAATTAGTTTAGGGCTAGTATGAAATAGAAAATAACTCTAACCTGTAACTTAGAGTATCCAAACAGGGCCCATATCCCATCCAATGTTGACTCGGCGGCTGGCGTCATGAACGCGGTCAAGTTGCACCGGCCGTTCAGTGGCTGAGAGCGTGTGAATGCTGCTCCTTCTCTCCTGCTTCGTCACAGTCACAATCTATAGACAACCAATTAAACCAAGCAATCCTTTTGCTACTTCTGGCTATGAACGCAGTTTTTCTGCCCTCGAGGACACACTCTCCTTTTTTTTTTAAACACGAGATTACCCATTTCCATTATTGCTAACGTAAATACAGCAGTGTTTGAGAGTTTCCAGAAAAGCAGATAGAGCAGGCAGCGCTGCGCCTAAGAAGAAAAATAGACTGCTAACATGCAGCATCTAAACATCCTTCAGATAAACCACTACTAAAACCACCTTAACTGACTTCCCTACTCTTATGAAAGCAAGACGACTGTAAAGTTTGTCACTCAACGAATTCCATTATCACTACCAAAGAGCCAGACATCAGAAACGACATACTTGAATTGAACACTTCCTTGAACGCCTTTCTTCCAGACTTTTTCGTCGAGGTCTTTGCTTCACCACCCCTTTGTCATCCACAGTAAGGCAGCCTAATCTTCATCCTCCATCATCTGATCAATAGCATTCTCCAGTAGTATCTCATCGTTCTGCCTGGCCGTCTGTTCACGCAGTAGATCTTTAGCAATTTGCAGCATTGAGTTGGCACCAGCAATCCAGAAAGCTTTATCATCAGCAGCAAAATTCCTGCCCAATAAATCATGAATGAATGAGTTTGGCAAAAGATCTCAACTGGATTTTTAATGATCTTTTTCTCAAAAATTGCTTTGTTTCTAACTTTCCAAATTGTCCAACACAAAGAACCTATGCCTACAGCATGAAAGTCTTTTGCATAAGGCATCCAAACATTGCACCATTCCCAACACTGAGCAAAGTTTTGTGGAATATTAGACGCACCCACACATTTTGCAATAATTGACCATACCACTTTAGCTAAAGGGCAGGTGAAAAACAAATGATTGACTGTTTCAAATTGATCATAAAAAGCACAGCTAGTATCTCCCTTCCAATTTCTTTTTAGATAAGTTCTCTTTTGTTAACACTGCATCTCTAGAAATCTGCCACAAAAAAATCTTAATCTTCTCAGGTACCTTACTTTTCCAAATTATTTTATGATATATGCCAGAATCAGATATTGTTAGAGATTCATACAAAGATTTGACAGTAAAAATCTTCTTCTTATTATATTTCCATGCCACATTATCAAACTGATCTTTGAAAATATAATTATTCATGTCAAAAAGGATATCATTCCAGCAACTTCTTAAAGAGAAATCCAACCATCTCCTAAAACTGATTTTAACACCATTTCTAACTTCAAGCACAGAAATCTGTTTATTTTCAGCTAATTCAAATAAAATAGGAAATTTGACACAAAGTGATGTGCTGTACAGCCATGGGTCTAGCCAAAATCTAGTTAAATTGCCATTTCCACATTCCACTTCTCTCCCCTGCAAGTAGATTTCCTTTAGTTTTAAAAGATCAGCCCACATTGGTGAATCATTGATTTTATGAGATACCTCATGAATGTTTTACTTTTCATGTATTTATGTCTCGACTATTGTCTGCCACAAACCCTCTTCTTTCTCTAACTTCCACCACCATTTGCATAACAAGCTCATATTCATTTTCCTTAATTCCTTAATACCTAGCCCCCTTTTTTTTTTTGCTTTTGCAAATTACTTCCCATTTAACTAGATGATACTTTCTTTTCAAACTTCCACCCTGCCAAAAGAAAGTTCTTCTTTGCTTTTCCATACATTCCACAGTTGTTTTAGGAAATAGATATACAGATGATATGTTGGAGTATTATTGAAACTAGTTTCAATCAGCACTTTCCTAGTAGCCATTGACATTAAACCACCTTGCCAAATATCTAGTTTCTTATTATTACCCTTCTCGACCAAAGGTATCCAGTCTTTCACTTTCAACCTACTTGGACTAACAGGCACACCCAAGTACTTAATTGGAAACATGCCTATCTGACAATTGAAGAAATCAGCATATGTAAACTCATCATAGTCATTTATCATGAAGACCTCACTTTTGCTAAAATTTATTTTCAAACCAGCAAGTCTTTCAAACAAAAATAATAGAAACTTCATATTCTTAGCATTTTCCATATCATTTTTTAGAAAAATTATGGTGTCATCAGCATATTGTAAAATTGAAACCCCATTAGGGATAATATGACTTATCAACCCAGTCACTAAACCATGCTCCTGAGCATTATGAATCAATCTAGTAAGACAATCAGCAATAAAATTGAACAAAATAGGTGATAATGGATCACCTTGTCTCGACACCCTTGTAACTTTTAATGTAAGGGCCAATATTATTATTTATCTTAACACTAACAGTACCACCTGAAACAACTTGTCTCATCCATTGACACCAGATTTTCTGGAAACCTCTTTTTTCAAAACAATCAAATAACAAAAGCCAATTGACCTTATCATATGCCTTTTCGAAGTCTAATTTCAGCACTACACCCACTTCTTTTTTTTTCTTTTTGGTTTCATGCAAGATTTCGTGTAAGCAAGCAATTCCTGAGACAATGTGTCTTGTTTTCATAAATGTTGTTTGGGTGTGGTGGATCAACTTCTCAGCCACACTCTCAAGTCCGATTGTTAACACTTTAGTAAACAACTTATACAAGCAGTTGAGTAAACAAATTGGCCTATACTGTTGTATTTTAGAAGCATCCTCCACTTTTGGTAACAAAGTGATAATTCCATAATTTAGCCTACTAATATCCATTCTTCCATTATAGAAGTCATCAAACAACTGAACAATATCATCTTTAATAATATACCAACAACTTTGATAAAACTCAATTGGAAACTTATCTGGACCAGCAGCCTTATTCTTTTCCATCATGTTTAATATACCAACAACTTTGATAAAACTCAATTTAATATCATGCGTAATGGGAGGGCCAAACAATTCGAGTAAAATTCAGTAGCATCTTTGAAGCAAATTATCCTCTCCTTCTATTATCACCCCATCCTTATCAAAACTTATGATTTTATTTTTCTTTTTTCTCCCACTAGCACATTTATGAAAGAAAGAAGTGTTGTTGTCTCCTTTTAGTAACCAATTGGCATGGCTCCCTGTCATACCCCAGTAAACTTCTTGTTCTAGACTTTTCAAATTTTCAAGCAACAGCCAAGCTTTTCTATCTACCTGCTCATATGAGAGGCCTATAGATTCTTCTATACTTTCCAAAATTGCTAATTCTTCTCTAAAGGCTTTCCTTTTTTTTCTCCATTCACCTTGTAAATTGAAACCCCACCCTTTAAAATATTGCTTTAATAATTTCAATTTCATTTGGACTTTATCCAAAGTGATTTAGCCCTACAAGGTCTCTTCCAAATTTCCTCCACCTTCTCAAAAAATGCAGGTAACTTTAACCCAATTCAAATCAAAGGAAAACTGAATATGAGGTGTTTTTTCACACATTCAGAAGATAATATCAAAGGATTGTGATCTGAAATGTCTCTGGGCATTTTTCTAATAATAGCTTGAGGAAAAATATCCTCCCATTCTCTGGACATGAGCACCCTATCTAATTTAACCAAAACTGGTGGTGTTTGATTGTTAGACCAAGTAAAAATACCTCCAGTCATTATTAGCTCATTCAACTCATAAAAATGTATCAGACTGTTGAAAACTGGTGTACATCTATGCACATTACTAACATGATGTTTTTCACTAGAATATCTTATAATATTGAAGTCCCCACCAATAATATATGGTTCAACTGAATTTGCACAAAAATTAGAAAGTTCTGCTAGAAAACCAATCTTATTTTTCTTCTTGAGCTGGTCCATATACCACAATTACATTCCATTTAAGCCTAAGAACTTTATCCCAAAGGTTTAACTGTATCATGAACTCACCCCTCGTTTAAAAGACTATATCAAAACGTTCATATAAAACTCCACACAAAATGCCTCCTGATTTCCCTCTAGAAGGGTTCCACATCCAAAGATAATTCTGATTACTATCAAAAGATCTCAACAATGCATCAGAAAAATCCTCAATTAAAGTTTCTTGCAAGCCAATAAAATGAAATATATGTTCAAAGATTAGATCATTCAAGAAGGTAGAGACACCTTTTTTCTCGATGCCTCTACAATTCCAAAACAAGCCACTTATCATTTTTTACTAGTCTTTTCTTTTTCCTCTTCAGACTTACAGGAGATGTAATATCCCCGTGGTCTGACCCATTAGAAACTTCCTAGTTATTTTTTCTTCTTCTAGTAGCAACTTGCTTTTTCATGCTCCCATAAACTGTCTTTTTAGCTTTTTTTCCGATAAGCCACCACATCATCAAAATCTTCATCAACAGATGATTTATCAACTTCAAGCATTTTAACACTCTCAGTATCAAATTCCACAATCTCAACATTACTTTTAATTGATTTGGATTGAATATCTTTCTCAACTAGATTCTTTTTAGCAATATCCAAATCATGCATTAAATTAAAGGAAGCAAAAACATCATTATGAGCAGAAACCCCCATACTTTTAGCAATATCAATCAACTCATGCTTTTTCAGAATCAGAAATGGACTTAGATGGTTTTTTGTTACCTTCTAAATTTCTCTTCCTTGCATACTCCTCATTTTTTTCATTTGTTGTCATCAAAATGTCCTTCTTGAGTCTTTCACTCCTCCTCCTTTCTTCTAAAGATTCCTCAATAATAGCTTCTGTTATTTGTAACTTCGGGTTGTCTCGACTGATTGATTCAAAAAACCCCTGTCAATATTGTTTGAGTGTTCTCTCCACCCATCTTGCCCTTCACTTGTGTGTCTTCACCCAGTTTTGTCAGTTGAGTTTTGTTCTCCCCATCATATTCTCTGTCTCCTGTGATTCCACAATTGTGATGACACTATCTTGTGAATTTAGAATAGCCTCCTGTTCACTCTCCTTGTCATTGTGCATTAGCTGTCCTTTGATCTCAGCATGTATTAATGCTGTGCTGTCTTGATCATAGTCCATCTTCCAGATTTCTTTAACTCCTTCATTGTGGTTCTTTGGGTCAGTTACACCATCCTCTTTAAGCAGACCAATCATCTTCAGTTTGTTTGGTAGAGAATTCCCATCTTCTGAGTCATAGAACACCTCAGCTGTATCAACTTCCTCAATTAACTCCTCCCCTACATCTTTGTTCACATCTTCATCCATTATCTCAGATAGTGGCTGGAATCTATTCTTCTGAACAGAGTTTGTCTTAGCCATTTGCTGATCATAATGAGTCCCCAGGGATGCTTTAACTGTATGAGTTGACTGTTTGTTCAGACTCATCTGTTCAACATTCTTGGGCAAGGATATCTTCATTGGTGAAACACCAGCTTTCATCTGATTACTGTCACAATTAACTTGAACATGCCTGGGCTCATCCACTTGACTCACAGAATCTCCAACTTTTGCAGCATTGTTTGGGCTAGTAGCTCCAATAGCTTTAGGCTCTGCCCCCTTACTTGCTGATCCATCATCTTCCATCAGACTTCTTGTCCTGTTCTCATCAGCAATCTTAAGAACAGTCACTTGTTTTGCAGAATTGACACCTTTCATTTGACTGTTCTGATTACTAGAACCAGCAATCTTGCTCCCATTAACTTTACTTGCTGAACCACCAGTTTGGTTATCAATACTGTTATCAGTCTTGACTTTCTTTCCTGGTGGGCCTTTATCACCAACTTTCACTGTATATGTAAGAGATTTGGTATTCATCTCCTCCTGTACTTCTCTCTCAAATGTGAAATCAATTCTTTGAAGCCCCAAATATGCCTCAGCAGTGGCAGGAACTCTCAACACATCCCTGCAAGCTATTTTCATCCTGACATATTCATTCCTGAACCTGGTTGATTCATCCAGTTCAGTCACTTTTCCAACAAGCCCTCCTACTTTAGAAAATAGTCCTTAGTGACCTTTGATCAACTGGGATTCTACCCACTCTGAACCAAGCCATTTGCAGAGTTTCATTAGCATTACTACCAGCTTCACCCTGAGTAACCTTCATAAGTGAATGTACATCAGGACGCGGTCTTTAAAGCATGACCTCTTGTTACGACAGCGGAGGATTCATGGCCCGGGAAGTGAAGCTGGGGCTGTGCCTCATCCTCGGCGCGTTCCGCATTCTCGATCGTCTTCTGTCTCGCTCCGTCGCAGTCACAAACTATTTGTAACACGTCTCTTTTTTTGGAACAGAGGTGGCTCCATCTACGTAAAAATAGTTTCCGGAACAAGTCGTCTCTAGAAATATATATGTAGGGCGGTGCAACTTTATTAATGGTTAAACAATAATTCATAATTTTTGGTTAGACTAATTCTTAACTCTAGATTAGCGGTCTCTAAAAATAAGTGCAGCATATTAAAATTCATAACTTTGTTAAAAAAGTTGAATGGAGAAAAACTTCACATTAAAGTTGTATATCTCACCGAGGATTACAATTTTGTAGTTGACAATTTTTTACATTTTAAATCATTTGGATCAAGAATTTTATAAACGACCTCGGATGAAGAAACAATCAAAATTAGAGTTATAGATATCTGAAAGAATCTATGGTCCTATTAAAATCTACTTTTTGAAGTCATCACATCTTGAAATTCAAAATTTCCAAAATGATTTCAAATGAAGAAACGACAAAAATGAAAGATATATATCTCGAAGAGTTGTACAATTTAATAGTTAACAACTTTTTTTATTTGAAATCATTTGTCAAAGCAAAATTATGTTTAAAATCTTGAAAGATCCTTGAATATAGAAAGGGACAAAAACTAAAGTTGTAGTACCCAAAGATAGCTACAATTTTGCCGTCGAAACCTTTTCCATTTGAATTCCATCAAAGAACTGGTCATATAATTTACCTTTTTGCGTTTAGAGAGAATTTCATCTACTTGTTCTTTTGTTCCAAATTAAAAGTGAGTCTCTTTGAAATTTTCGGTAAATCGATTTTTGTTATACACCTAGATATAATAATATGTGTATAAACATAGCCGAATGGGTGAACCAAAATGACTTATAATTTAGAACTGTACCAATATTTTTTTAGCAAAAAATACATTTTTTTTAGTGGAGCAAAAAAAATATATCAACTACGAGCAAAAAATATATCAACTACGGCCGCCAAAAAACAAATCTACTACCATGTACGATGCCCCAAAACTACAACAGGTCCGCAGAGCCCAACAAAGTCATGGCCCATTTGGCGGAGACACAAACACACAGGAGGACATCGCCGCCGCTGCCTTCCTCCAGTGTCCTGCCTCTGTCGATGATGGCGGCGGCAGCGACGGCGACGGCGACGGCGCTGGACATCGCGGAGCTCCCCTTCTCCGACCTAGTCGTCCTCCTATCTCCCGAGACGCCTGCTGACGACGGCCGCTGCCGACGCGTTGTAGAAACCGTCGCGACCGAGCTCGGCCGAGGCGGGTCCGGGCTGCTGGCCATCGCCGGAGTGCCGCGCGTGGGCGCCCTCCGGCGGCGACTCCTCCCCTTGGCCCGACGCCTCGCCCTCGTGGACCACCCCACCCGCTCCCAACTCCTCAAGGTCCCCCTCCCCCTCCCGTTTCCTCCTCCTTGTTGTTGACCTTGAAACTGCAATGTGCCTTGATATATTTCCAATTTCCCATGGATTATTTCAGAAGCATGGTTTGGGCAGCGACGTTCCTTTGAAGAAGCTCGATCGGTCCGTCTCCTCGTTCGCGCAGCTTCTGAGGCATTCAGGTGAACTCGCCTTGCTTGAGTCTGTGAACAGCGACAATGGGTTTAATTCTTCTGATAAGATACAGGATTGCAACCAGTCCGAGGAGGAGGCTAACGGTGGTGATGATATGGAGAATCTTGGTGACCTTGTTAAGGAGCTTGGTTTGTACATGATGGAGCTTGGGATTTTGGTTGCGCGAGCTTGCGATGTTGTTGTTGGTAAAGGTCAGCTAGAGAAGAGCATCACTGATTTTGGGACGGCAAAGGCGAGGCTCATTCACTATCATTCTGAGTTGGATAACATTGTAATCAGGGATAAGTGCACAAAGAGGAAATGTTCGGTGAATAAAGTGGCAGTAAAACCTTATCAGTCGTGTTCTGGAAGGAGGTCCGGACCGTGCTGCGTTAAATCAGAAGATGGGAATACTGTAATGTCAATAAAAGAAAACGATTCTAAGGATACTTCGATTTGGGGCCAGGCAGCTGCTGAAATTTCCCTGTTGAACCTATGGCAGGAATGGCACTATGACTATGGAATCCTCACTGTTTTAACAGCACCATTGTTCCTGAGAGCCTCTCCGGATGAAAATAGTTTGGTGAACCTGGAGTGTCAGCCTCCTGATGGCCACACACACTTGCAGTTATGCAATGGAAGGAAGATATTCTCTGTTAGATGCTCTCCTGAGAACTTCATTGTTCAGGTTGAGAGGCAGCAGACATCTTGTCCCAAGGGAAGTTGAAATCTACACTTCATGCTGTGAGTCGACCTTTGAGTTCCACGGACATCAGCCGTGAGACTTTTGTTGTCTTCCTACAGCCCTCGTGGGACAAAACTTTAGCTTATCCTGGTTACTCTTTAGATGAAGGTGAATCCGTTAATGAGACTTCAGCTGTCGGTGATGGATCAGCAGGGCCTTGTGATGAAGATGCATTTATGCAAGGAATTCTGAAAAAAATTCCCCCGCTGTCATCAAGGCTAAAAGAAGGGATGACATTTGCAGAGTTTTCTCGTCAGACAACAAAACAGTATTATGGTGGCAGTGGTATCCAACAAAACAATTGAGCACTAGCAATACAATGGAAGGGGCATGTAGGTGTAGCACACATTGAACTGATGTATTGACTTGCATTTCGATACCAATATGAATGCGCAAAATGAAGCTTCCTGGTAAACAATGCATACTGCTCATCCTATTCGATGACTACGTTTTGCAAATGTTCACATAAACAATTGGCGTTTTTAACTGATATTGGCAACATATGCACGGACTGGGGGTCCAGAATTCTGCTGGTCCTTTTTTTTTGCAGTAGGTGAATTAGTTACATATAAGCAGCCTTTATTCATGTCTTGGGATGCTGGTTTGATCCTTTTAGTGTGAAAGTTGAGGATTTTTTGGAAATTCTTTTTCAGAGATGAGAGCACTAAGAAAATTAAAATTAAGGCAGTCATTCATAAAGAACATGCATGATGCTTAGTAATTGAAGAAATGTCAATGACATTTAGGCAATCTTTTCTGTTAGCGCTTTAGTTGAAACCAGAAGTTAATAATGTCTACTCCTAAAAAATTTATATTCATGGCTTTGTGAGTTCGCAATGTTTGCAGTACCTACAGTTTGTGTGTGTGCCCTAGCCGTTTTGGCAGAATATCTGTCAGTAGTTAGGCAATAGCCTGAACATTGCTACTGTCAACTCAGTCCTGATGATTCATCATATCCTATCTCACTGTACCCTATATTTTATTTTGTTACAAAATTTATTAATAGAACTATTGCAAATTTTGTGAAGCCAATTTGAATTAGGGGTGTATATTATATTGTAGCCTTTGTTCATGCCTTGGGTTGTTACTTTGAGCTTTTTAGTGTGAAATTTGATGGTTGTTTGAGCACTAAGAAGAAAAAAGCAGAAGGAAAATAAAATCTAAGCAGGTTGCTTGTATATAATCCATATGATACTTTATCGACTATTCCATTTCATGTGTAATGCTCTGTTGAACTTTCTTGATTCGCTGAGAGATGTGACTCAATAAAGGCAATCTTTGTTGCTAGAGTGTAAAATTGGGCAGTTTATATGACTACTGCTGGTAAAAGGTTGATGTTCCATGGCTTCGAGTTAACAATGTCTGCAAACTATCTTTAATGAAAAAATTTAAAACGCATTTATTTCGTAAAGTGCCTGAAGTATGTGTGTGTCGGTTGGACTCTCTAGCTAGAGTAAACTGTCTAAAGCCCGGAGCAGCATCAGGGATTAAGGATACAAATCCGTAATTAGGCTTAATTTTGTGGGTTATCTTGCAATGCGCGTGAACATGCCGATTCAATCTTCCCTATCATTTAAGGGTTAATGAGGAAACCAATTACTGTATCCAATTTGGTCTGTACTGAGGTGTTTCCGATTTGGTTACTCTTTTCGCATAAGATGGATAGTACTTCCTGTATATATTTATGTCGCTACCTAGGATTTTAAACTCGGGGTATTCAAAATTGTGATGAGATTTGGAACTAAATTTGTCAAATTCTAGGGAGTGGCAGTTCCAGATTTCTTCAGGGTTTGCAACGCTAAAGTTTCCATATGCAAATCGGTAAGATAAAATCAGTTTAGCAATTCAGTAGCTAATGGTAAGATTTGTTTTGCAATTTGGTACGTTTAAACCAGTACTCTACCCAAAGTGTGTGCTCTCTCTATTCTCTACATACATGAGCAAAGCATGATGCCGACCAGTAGCAGTAGTCCCCGGTCCCACCTCCCAGGCACTGCGCATGCGTGGGGCTGGGAAAGGAAACGGCACAGGAAAGGAGTGAACCATGTTGTGATTATTAGACCCTCTTTCTAACTTGCCGTGCGGGCCGTATGCTAACTGACGTGGGAGAAATTGGGCCACAGGCCGCTGGGCCATCGAGTAGGGAGGGAGGAAATCTAGAGTGGAAAAACTCCATTTTACGGCATCAACTTTGCGAAACTATGATTTTCATCTCTGCACTTCAAAACCGGACAAGTCACACCCCTTAATTTTTTTTGGAACCGTGCGGATTAGGTCCTGACCTGGTTATGAGTGGTTTTGCAGCGGTTTTTTTTTTTTATTTAATTTGGTTCTACTTATCTAGGGTCCCAGAAAATTGTATTTTCTATTTTTATGTTTTTTAATTTAATATGATTTTTTGAAAAATCAGCCAAAATAAATAAAAAAAGAAAAGCCAAAACATCCTTCAAAATGGCTATTGTTGTGATTTTCCATTTTACACCTTTTTTAAATAACTATTGAACAAGAAAAAAATTTTTTATTTCTTTTTGCGAAACAAGAAAACAAAATTTAGGTTCAATGGCTATTGTGTTTTGGGGATGATTAGAGTCTTTGTGAGAATTAATTAACATGAATCCCTTTTTGGGACCTCCAATTAGTGTACCTAGTGTACTTAGTATCTACTATAATAATACGCATGCACGTACGAGAGGACCTTTCAGCACATATGTTTTGCTTGGTCGATCCTACTACTACGGTCTAGAGATGCTGAGATGGATGCCCATATATAAAAAGCAAACAGCTTTGGAAAGGTTATTTGTTTCATTTCTTTTTTTTGCGAAAGTATTTGTTTCATTTCTAATCCAACGGTTACGCGTGTCCATGCGTGCGTCGGTGCGTGTGTTTGCAATAATCTCATCCTCATCACGTAGCCAAATTATTGTTCCTCCCACGACCGATTCGCCGCATACATGCTTGCTTTAGTGTGGGCCAGGAGAGCTCCCCAGGTACTTAATTCCGTTTGAATCAATGCAAAAAGTGTACAATGACTACAAAGAATAAGCTGCTTTGTGTGAGGTGATCACTAGGATTGATCATGCCAATATTATGTTTTTATATACTCCATGAGAAATAACTTTAGCTAAATATATATTAAAATATTTATAGTATATAATTAGTATAGTTGGAAAGATATTTGATTCTAGTTTTTTTTTTTTTTTTTTTTTATATAAATTAATTGAGATATAAACATTACATTTTTCTTTAAGTCAAGTCAAATTTGCAACACGTATCCCAACCATGACACATATTTAGAGACGTACGCATGGAGTATGTTAGTACGTTTGTTTATTATCTTTGATCCTTGGATGATCATGATCGGACAAGACCTCTCCTTTGCTGATATATCTGAAAAGGAGAAATTAACAGGCGTGCCGGCTGCAATAGCAGACGATCGACCTACCGGTCACTCATCACCGCTGCACTTCCAGATGCTTCGCGGGCCGGAAAAGATGATGGATCGATGCGAAGAACATGCATGCACGCGCATTTGCGTACCCAACTTACCTACTAGCATGTCACCAACGATAGATCGATGTACTATGTGCATGTATGGGCACATGGTTGGGTGGCCCCGGTCATTTTTTTCCCTCAGTTTCCTAATGATCCTTCTCGTTGAACGTACGTATATGCTTTTATCCTAGTAGATTCGTAGTACATGCCTAGCTGATCAATCACGCATGCACCAAGAAGAAAGTGGGGTAGCAAGACAATATGCATGTATGGTACGTCCCATGCACATGTACATACGTATAGGCTTTGTATAGCATTTGCAGTCGCGTACGGGTTTTACCTACCATCATTCCATCGTATGTGAGTGTACACTCCTGTGTATGAAACCGACGTGCAGGTATATACATACAGTCGTTACATGGTGGCGCATATGCAGATTGTCTCAGTGCGGTAGATTATTATGCCGATAAGATAGATGTACACACATTTTTTTTCCCCAGATTATAGATGTTGGCATCTTTCATTTTGTGCGGTCCTTTTTTTTTTTTTTTTTTTTGCTATGGCGTATGATTTGATACTTGCCAACACGGAATAGAGGGCGTGGGGGGCTCGCGTCCGCGTCGCCCTCCCGCATAGGCGGCTGGGGCCCCTCGCTGCTGCCGGAGGGCGCCGCAGCACGGCTCTCCGGGCGGCGGTGAGGCTCCCTTCACGCACCTCCGTGCAGGAATCGAGGTCAGCGACCGTTGCATGCTAAGATTGGGTTCATGCTCCTTTCCCGCGGCGGCAACGGATCCAACGAAGGCAGGCCCCTGTCGGCGTCGGTAGTGATGGTGGCCACCGGGCTGGGTCGTTCGCCTGCTTCGGTGGCGGCTAGCCGATCTGTCCCTCGGGCGCCACCGGGTGCGCTCCCCGCAGCCCCCCCTTCCACCGGCCTCCCACGTTGACAAAGGCGGTGGTAGCTCGCGGAGGAGCACTTCCATGGGGTTCAAGGCCTACGACGTTAGCGTGGCGGCGACTGGCCTTCTACACGGAACTGGTGGTCAACATGATCCCACGGCGCGGTGCGCTGCTCCTTGTCGCGTCCTGTAATGGTTTTGGTTCCCCTAGCCCTTTTGTGTTCCTCCGGAGCGGAGGAGCATTGTGGTGGTGATCCGGGGCCAATGGTGGGTGCTCCCAAGCGGTGGAGCCCCTGCACGGCAATCTTCTAGAGCTGCGCCCGTGTGCAACGATGTCGACCTTGATAGGATCCCTGGGTGACAACATGCTGGATGTGTCGGTGCACGCCCCCCACCGCGTGGGCGAGTTCGGTAGCGGCTCCGAGTGGTGTGGCGGCGATCGACACCTCCTTTCTCCTGTTCGTTGATGCGTGCTGGTGCACGCTTCCCTCTGTCGTGGGTGAATCTGGGAGCGGCTCTGCATGGTGTGGCAGCGAGTGGCGAGCGAGGATGTTCGTTGGCGTGCGCCTCCCACCATCTCGGGCGAGTTCAGATGTCACTCACTGTGGCATGGCAGCGGCCAACAAACCTCACTGCTCACGTGAGGACGCTTGTTGGTGCGTGCCTTCCTTTGTCATGAGTGAGTCTAGAAACGGCTCCGCGCGGAGTGGAGGTGATCGACAACCCCTTTTTCTCTTTGTCTAGGTGTAGATGTACACCGGAGCGAGCCTTCCATCATCGTGGGCTCCGCGTGGTGTGGCGGCTATCGGCTCTCACTTCAGTTCAGGAGCGAAGCTTCTTCTGGGCAAAAGCTCAACTCAAATCTTTTTGAGCCGCCGACGAGATTCTCCTTTCTGTCTACAGATTCTTCCCCTCGGCTCAATGCTCGGGCGAAAGCCTCGCCAAGCTTCTGCTTGGCTAATGGCGTCATACATACACATCCCTGGAGGCATCGTTGAAGAGCTCGTGTGTCTTGGTGTAGTAGTCTTTGTTCTCACTATTGTTTTCTCTGTGGTTGTGCCTCTCTCCACCCTGATGCTAGGGTGTCCTGTGGTGACGTTGTTTTTCTTTCTCAAACCATATGTAAATCTTACCATTTGGGGCCGTTTTGGGCCAATACATAAAATTCATGTGGTGACTTGTTTTATTTAAAAAAGTCATGCAAATATAGTTAATTTAAGTGACTTTTGAAGAACTTTTTATTAATATAGAGCATGCCAAAATGGTATTTTGTATAAATTTTAAATAAGACGAGTGATCAATGTTAGTTTCAACAGAGTTAAACGTAGCATAGCACGATGTCCGGAGACGCTTATTTCTCATGCATGATGATATATCCACGACTGGTCTGACCACACACGCGCGCACATATTCTTTTTTTTTTTTTTGTGATTAAGGGGTTGATTCCAACTTTGAAACATCGTATTACAATCTTGAGCCAACAGAAGATTAATACAAGTAGGGGCTAAATGCCACTCCCCCAACCTGATATCTTCCGTGACTTGCTTTGCTAACATATCAGCTACTCGATTACATGATCGATTGACATAAATCAAAATAAATTCAGACTGATCTCCTCAATCTCTTTGAAGATGGCGCCAGATAGTGCCTTTCGTATGTTTTCCTTGACCACACGTATTCGTGGTCGTCTCTTCCACGTACAGTGCTCGCTGCCATGTGTTGCCATCACATTATTCACAACTCGATCTCAAAGTGAGATGACCCAACCGAAGAAGACTCCGAGCAATTTGGGCTCTCTTCGTGGCGCGGATCTTGGCCAGCCCAACTTGATTTGTACCTAGCGACCTGGTTGCTGATGAGCCGGCCGGCTGAATGATCGACCGGGTTGGCCCGGGTCACGTACTCACTGCCACTAGCGACCTGCCGCCACTTGGCCACAACAGGGGACAGCCCGCTGCAACCAACTACCTAGGCCCACGTGTCATCCTATATGCGTAAATCAGTCGAGAATGGGATGGCGTCGGACCGACCTGGTCAACGTGAGTTTCCGCAGGGATGCAGAGTCAACGCATGCAATTAATTGTCTGGTCACACTAATGATTCACTCGTTCCTCTTCCAGAGCACTCCCCTCCGGATCGGAGCTCTATGAGCAAGTACAATAACCCACGACTAGCTGGCTAAATCCGACGTGGAGAGAGAAAATAGGAAAGAGAATGGAAGCGGGTGAGCCAGGAGAAGCCGGTTCAAGTGGGCGATTTCACCTCTCGCATGGCTCTCATTGGCTGCTGTCCACGGATAACATTAAAGGGTGGCGGGGCCCATTACTTCCACTCCTCCTGTTTGCATGAGTTGGCACTTTTTTAGAGCTAGCTGCCGGCGTAACCACTATTCTTGCTCTAAGACGCCATGCAAAGGGGCTCTAGACGTGATAAAAAGTCTACAATACAATTGAGGTGTACTTGTTCCCACTGTGTGCTCCTGCTCCTTATCACACGCCATTGAATCGTTGCGCCCTCCACTCTGCTCCAAGCCCATGCGGCATGTGCCTAGCACGTGTGCTTTCCCTACCCCGGTCACAACATCATTGACCTTCCTCAGAAGCTCGGCGCCAAGATCGATCTCCGTCTGCGATGTGCTCCTGGTGAGGTCCATGACAAGGTCAGGTGCAAATTCTTCAAGACGCCTGGACAAGGTGCCTGTGCTAGTGTGAGCTCATTCTTCTTTATTCGGGAGAGCGTCTGAGCGTGGCGCTTGTCACGTTGAGCGAGATGCGGGAGAGTGGATTGGAGGCGACACGGCTGGGAGCCGGGCGGGAAGGTAAGGAAGGTGAAGAGGGAGCATTTGGATGGTGAGGGATCATGACCCTCCATATGGGTATTATTTTTTCTACGATAATTTTTTTTTCATTGATACTAAAGCAAGTTACATCCTCTCATTACAAAAACAAACCAAACTACTCCAACTCCATCGATGGGAGAAGAAACCTTGAAAAAGCCATAAATTCCACCATCTAGGACCATCATCCCAAACGGATATGCCACAGACGCAAGCTTCGATCTGAACGAACAGGGTCATCTCACCGTCCACCACCGTCATCCTCATATCAGCCTCATCGTCGACACCTTCACCAGATTTGTCATGAGAGAACACAAGTCCAACCGACATCCAGTTAGATATCATTGGAAAACTAACCCTCACTAGCCCCCCCACCACGGCTGCATAGAACGACAACGAGACAAAGAAATGACTGGAATACTTTATTCTCCATCAATGATGGTGTCTTCGTCTTGCCATCACCGCTGAGGAATGACAGGCTCCATCGCTCCATCGGTGATCTTGACGACGCCTGACGCCGTCGTCAATCTCTTCGATTGGATCTCTAGAGAAACCTTGAACAGGGGTGGAGGCCGGATGAGCACTTAGGGGGCTAATTAGTGGAGGTTTGACGAAAATCAAGTGATATAATGGTGAATTAAAGACTAAGCTATAGTTATTAGAAGGGAACTTAACCTCATCAAAGGGGGGCTGCAGCCCGGGCAGCCCCACCCCTGGATCCAGCCCCTGACCTTAATTAACCCCCAGCGTGATGCCGGAGAAGAAGGGAGAGAGACCAGTAGTGGTGGAAGGCGAGAGCCTGCCGGCGCCCTTGTAGGGTTTAATTGGCGGCGGCTTGAGTTGTCACGACGTACGTTTTTTTTTTCATGTATAAACCTGCTTATATGGGTATTATTTTTGTATCTCCGCATCTATATATGGCTTCTATGCTCTGTCATAAAAGTACAGACTCTGGGTGATGACCGAGGGAGTATTGTCACAAACAACATTTAGGGCCTATAACAAATAAAAAAAACAGATCAAGGCTTCTGAGAAGGAGCAACCGTAGGCATATGTACCTCGATCATTAGGTCAGGTCACTGTACCCCAACTATGCAATGACGCACACTAACAGAATGCATGTGCTTAGACCCTACACAAGTGCAATGTTAAAAAGAATAACACAAGTGCAGAGATGGATCCACAGAATTTATATTAGTCAATGGCATTGTACTGAATGTGACACACAGAACGAACTCCTTCATCAATCTATAATCATGATGACTGGTTAGTTATGCAATGCTAGCTGTGGTTGTGACTAGTGAGCAATGATTATTCACTAAGGCGCATGCGTGCACAGTGCTAAAACCCTTCTCTTCTGGAAAGAAGTATCCTGTTTTGCTTTCCCGCTGCATACCCTCTTTTGTGCAAAGCAATAATGCGCTCCTTAATTAGTTTTGCGTGTGATGGCTCGCAAAAACTAGGCAGCAGGGTATTACGTGCCTTAATAGTTTGCACATACCTCATTCAGCAAATAATCTTGAGGACAATAAAAAGGAATTCGACTCAAACGGCCCCAAACGAAATGGGGTACAATTAATACAGCAATTGGCACCAAACCACGCATGTGTGTGATCAATTGTGAACCATGTGCGAGATGCATGCTGATCTTGTCAAATCTGTGCTCTTGTAGGGCGTGTAGGCCGCATCGATCGATCGCGCGCCTTGGGTCTTGTCCTACTCCCTAGCTAGCTCATCCTACTTGATGACTATTTTGCAAATGTTCACATACCAATTGGCATTTTTAACTGATATTGGCAACGTTTTCCAAGGACTGGGGTCCAAAATTTCTGCAAGGCCTTCTGTTTTCCAGTAGGTGAATTAATTACATAAGCAGCCTTTATTCATATCTTGAGATGCTGATTTGATCTTTTTAGTGTGAAAGTTAAGGGTAACATTGAAATTCTTTCACATAGAAGAGCAACCAAGAAAAACAATTATGGCAGACATTCATAAAGAACATGCATGATGCTTAGTAATTGAAGAAATGTCAATGAAAATTAAGCTGGCCGTTCATATTGAACTGTACCATATCTTGTTTAATGCTTTGACTCGCTTCCTTGACCAATTGAAGAAATGTCAATGAAATGAAGGCAATCTTTTCTGTTAGTGCTTAGTCAATGCTAGAAGTTAATTATGTCTACTTCTAAAAAGTTAATGTTCTGTGGCTTTGTGAATTGGCAATGGATGCAATATTTATAGTCTGTGTGTACCATAGCCCTTTTGGTAGAATATATCTGGCAGTGACTAGGCAGTAGTCTCAACATTCCTACTAGGAACCTTCACCACAGTCCGGAAGATTCATTATTGCTTGGAGTATATTTGTCAGAATTAATTAACATGATTTTTTTTGGAACCTCTTACTAGTAACAATAATATGATAATAGCCAAATTGTGATTTACTAAGTCCGTTTCTAAACTATAATTCGTTTGACTCTTTTGATCACAAGTCTTATTCAAAAGTTTACGCCAAATATCACTTCTTTTATTATGGCATGCTTTTATTAATAAAAATTATTTATGAATGACTTAGATTTTAATAGTGTTGCATAATTATTTTTCAATAGGATGACTAGTCAAATTTAGGGTAAAAAAAAGTTAAACGACTTATAATTTAAATACTGTCCAAGTATATTATCATACTAGTGCACGTACAGTACTTCACTAGAAAACTAACCAAACACAGTACTGTATGTGTTGTAAAAAACACCAAACACACCCTTTATATATATCCAGACGATGCATGTACGGGAGCTCGTGGCCGGGGCCCTTTGAAGAAGCGAGAAAGTAGCAGATATGCTTTGCTTGTTCGATCGATCGTCCCACTGCTGCAGTCTACAGATCGAGATGCCCCGTAAAAAGCAAGAGCGCTTTGGAAGGTTCGTTTTTTCTTTGCTGTAATCCAGTGTACGTCCATGCACGCGTACGTACGTGTTTGCAACAAATAATCAACCTCATCACGTACGTAGCAAAATTCTTCGTCACCCACGATCGATTCGCCGCATGCATACATTACATAGCTTTACTGGGCCAGGAGGGGGGCTCCCACATATAATAATTAATTAATTCTGACTCTCAAAAGGTGTAGTGTATGTATACAAGGAAGAAACACAAGCTGTGATCACGAGAGCTACCTGATGATGATCATCGATCGTTAAAAACGAATATGAAAAGGGCCCAAAAGGATAGATGTGTTTTCCACTTTGGTTGCTCCTGATCTTATTGCTGATGGGATGGGAGAAAGGAGAAACAGGCCGGCGTGCCTACTACTACTATATATAGGCGACCGGTCACTCACCACTAGTGCACTTGCAGATGCTTCAAGAAATACGATGTTGAGGCGAACGACATTAAATTAATGCATGCACGCGCATAGACGTACATATACTAAACTTACCTACGTACGGCCAGCCTAGATTAATCCGTGCATATTGTACGCTCGTGTGTACTATATGAATACCGATGACTGGCAAACGTACGTACGTGATGGCGCAGACGACGACGTAGTACGGTATAGATTAGATGCCACAAGGCGAGAAGAATGTGTGTGTGTGTTTTTTTTTTTGAGCAAAACACGGCGCACATATTCGTTCGTGCGCGTCGCTTGGAAATGCATGACCCGACCCGACCCGACCCAACTAAAGACGACTCCGACCATTCTGGGCTCCGTTCACGGTGCGGATGCCGGGCAACGGATGAGATGAGATGGACCGGTCGGGTTGTGTACTATAACTACCTACCAAGGCCCACCCACGTGTCAGCTAGACCTTCAGGCGGCGGAATGTCCTTTTCTTCTGCTCTATACTTGGAAACGGCGCGGCGGCGGGCAGCCCGTGTGTGTGTGTGTGTGTGTCGGTCCGACAACGACGACGGTGGTTGCGCTTCGCTTGCTTGTCGTGTGTGTGTGTGTGTGTGTGTCGGTCCGACAACGACGACGGTGGTTGCGCTTCGCTTGCTTGCGCGCGCACGTCAGGTTGACAGATACCGTATGACGCCGCTACCTGCGCCTCCACTGGCTGGCCGGCTGATGGCGACGGCGACGGCGGCGCTGCCTGAAAAGGCGGGCGGCACAAGTGGAGCCCACGCGAAACAGACGCGTGAAAATGCAGATATCATCATGTTTTGGCTTGGTGTGTGCGTCAGTCAGTGTTTGTGCGATGCAGATTATTGGCAGGACCACCCACCATCCAGCAGAAAAAAGGCCCCAAATCAAAGATGGGAGGAAACCACGCGGCTCGAATCCTGGCCCAAATGTTTCGATGCATTTTTTTTTTTTACAACATGTTTCGATGCATTGTATGTGTTCGTTCGTGCACGCAGCAGTACCTCAATCATTGCCAACAAGGCTCAATCAAATCCTTTTCCCACGTCTAAGTGCCTAACTAGCAAGTAGTGCATGAGCAGCAGCATATACAAACTTTGGCCACCAGTCCAAAACAAACACACACACCCAAACTCCGGAGTTGACTTACAATTCGCCCACCATCACACGCTCCAGAAATTAAAAAAGCACCAACTTGGCAAATGTCAAAGCATGGCCACTAGAGTGATGCGTACCTACCTGCACCAAGAGGTCGTCGTCCACAAGCGAGAGAGATTCGTACACGCTACTGTTCCCCGTCTGACGACCGATGAAGAGTGCGATGAACGAATCGAAGGACCTCATCAGACTGACTTTGGGTAAGTATTGTCGCTCCCTGAAAAAGGTACAGAGTAGACTTTGTGGAGAGAACAGTCATCATCATGATGATCTGATAAGAGGACCACAGTACAATGACGAGATTAAGCCACTTCCAAGCTGTGGCGTGCAAACAAGCTCCAACTTTGCGGCGGTTCCTGCCGTATTGCTGATGCGGGATCAGTACGGTGCATAGTGCACTGCCTTGCAGCCCACACTTATCCAGTTATCCTCTTGTGCATTCAGATGTACTTACTGTATTATGTAGGGGCACAGCCAGTCACAGCGCGAAATCCATGCCACTGTGGCCATGTCTGCTTGTGATTTTACAGGGTTAACACACACCCAGCGGTTTTCTGTTAGTGCCTAACCTGTCTTCGACTTGCAGCAGAAGTTTCATACCCTGATGCCTTTTCTGCTATTGATCTTCTGTGTTGAAGATCTCTCCGGATTCCATGGGAGACGACCAGTAGTGCAGAAGGGATTCCACAGTGAGACGTCGTGTGGCACCCAACATTGAGATAAAGAAGCGGCGCCCATCGATCTTGTATTCTTCCAGAGGGTTTCTGTGTCCAAAACTCCGAACGTTCACCTAGCAAAACAGTTCCAGTCAACAAAGACAGTATTCACAATAAGATATCAGCAGACAATTAAATCAGAGACAAGATTGACAGTGTATTTGCTTGTTCTTGTTTCAGATATCAGCAGACAATTAACTCCGAACGTTCACCTAGGAGCTGTTCGCTTGTTCTTGTTGATTATTTCAGCTTATTCTCTCACGGAGCTTATTCTCTTAATACTATTGGATATTATTTCAAGAGCATGTTCATGAAAAAGAACAGATGTAAATATTTCGAAACCAAAACATCTCAAGGCACGACTTACAGCAGAACTAAGCTTGTTCATGTTTACCAAATGGTCTTTCCATAATGTATCAAGAGTCTTCAAGAGTACTTCACACTGCAATTAAACAGAGGTAAAGATGTTAATACATATATCAAACACACTGCATACAGTTTAAAAAACAAATGCTACATATGGATATTGCCCAAATTTGCAGAGTTGAAGATGTTTAAACAATCAAATATGTTTCATGTAGGGGAAAACAGAGTGTCCTCCACAGTCCACAAAAACATGGATATCGTTGGTTGGGGTTTATGGCCAGACAAACTTTGTGAACAAACTCAAAAGGAGAATCAAACCTCGATTCCACTTATATATCCATCATCGTAACGGGACTCTTGCACAGCATTCAAGTAGGTAGCTATTGATCCTCTGTGTTGAAGATCTCTTCGGATTCCATGGGAGACGACCAGTAGTGCAGAAGGGATTCCACGGTGAGACGTCGTGTGGCACTCAACATTGAGATGAAGAAGCGGCACCCACGATCTTGTATTCTTCCAGAGGATTTCTGTGTCCAAAACTACGAACGTTCACCTAGCAAAAGAGTTCCAGTAGACACCACAGTATTCAGAATAAGATATCACCAGACAATTATATCACAGACAAGGTTCTTTTCATCTACGATATTTTCCTTTTAGATTAGGCTCTGTTCGCTTGTTCGAGCATGTTCTTGAAAAAGAAGAGCAGATTTAAATATTTCGAAAGCAAAACATCTCAAGGCACGACTTACAGCAGAACTAAGCTTGTTCATGTTTACCAAATGGTCTTTCCATAATGTGTCAAGAGTCTTCAAAAGAACTTCCCGCTGCAATTAAACAAAGGCAAATATGTTTGTAAATAAATCAAATATGCTGCATACAGTTTTTTTTAAAAGAACGCTACATACACGAAGTTTTGATATTGCCCAAATTTACAGAGTTGAAGATGTTTAAACAATCAAATATGTTTCATGTCGGGGAAAACAAAGTGTCCTCCAGAGTCCAAAAAAACATGGATATTATTTGGTTGGGGTTTATGGCCAGACAAACTTTGTGAACAAACTCAAAATGCGGAATCAAACCTCGATTCCACTTATATATCCATCGTCAGAACGGGACTCTTGCACAGCATTCAAGTAGGTAGCTATTAGAAAATCCCCAAAATATTTCCGGAGCAGATTGACAGTGTTTGTGTATCTGCCTTTCCTGGATTGTTTATCAAAAAAGAAACAACATATAAACTTTCAAATCAATAACTATGGTTGTAAAATGTTATATTGTGGCATCTATAAAATATGTGTATCATATCACAACATACTTTGACATATCATCAACACAAATGGCAAACCACCGCATTATAGAAGATGTTTTCTTTCGAATTCCTCTAAGTGAATCGGGCGGCACCGGCATGTTTGGAAGAACAAAACTATCAGCCTTCACTGGGCCCCAACCTTGCACTTTCTCAAGTGCTGATTGTAGGTTTTCCTCTTGGATGTCCTTGAATGCTTCTGCAGAGCATCTCAGAAATCAGAATACTCATTATAGAATAACATCAACTAAAAGTAATCTGTACATATTACCACTCAGCAATTTTCCGCCTAGAGCGACAAATTCATCCAAAAGCTTTACCAGATTCCATGCCTTGGGTGGCTGAAAGAAATATATAATTTTGACAACTGACATGGCACTGAAAATAAATGCTTTCAGAAATGAACTTGAAGGATCAAGACAGAGCAAGTACCTTTTGGGGATCAATATTTAGCAAAACAATTTCATCAGCTACTGCTTGCATGTACCTAATAAAATTAAAACCTTGTCAATGAAAAATAAAAATAAAATAAAATAGCAGCATTTTGAACAAAACAGTGACTACATATAATGATTTAAGTAAGAGCCAAACATCATTTTGGAAGGGTGTGTTGACAAAGTGAGGAAAAACAATGACTTTAAAGTAAGATGGATTATTAATTCTTTCTACACCACATTTTTTTATTCAAACGAATATGCTTTATAGCTCTACCATTTCATAAACGACATTGAAAAGCTTCATGCGTGAGGTAGTAGTAAACTTACAGGAAAATTTGTTCACTGTAGCTTTCATAGTCGCCAGATAATATCACCTGCTTAAGGTTGTATACATGCTTCCTTTGGACCTATCAAAGGTACGAACAACAGAATCCACATGAATATTGTGATGCTACTAGAAACTGGAAGACATTCACGATCATTTCTACAGTGAATATTTTTACTATAATTTCTACTGCCGATCCTCATGAATACAACAAATTTGGAAAACTAGTACTAATAACTAAACTAAAGAGAGTTAGTGAAGACCCATAGGGGCACTAATTTGCATTTGCACTCCTACAACAAGATCTGTCAATCATGATTTGAAGAGAAAAGGATAACAAGAGTAAAAATGGGTATTCAAAATAGAAATGATAGTAAAAGAAGAGTGCCTGTAAAAAAAAGGAGATTACTACAGAATGCAAGTACTGGAAATTGGGGCAGTTGCATACCTCCAGGACTTCATCGAACTCAACAAGACTTTTCCTTATTCCAAAATAATATTTCTCTGCGTTGATTTGAAGGCCTAGAAGCTGCACCTTGAAGACTCGATGAACGTAAGCAAGATTATCACTGTGATGTCCCAACCATACGATGCTTGAATATGGCGTTGTAATAAAATACAAATCTAACCTGCTTCACAACAACAGTGCTCTCGATAGCTATGTCTTCATCATTTGTTATCCTTGATATTAGCCTCACAGCCCATTCAGTGTCCAGATTAAATTTCTGGAATATTTCATCTTGTAAGCTGAGTATAAATGTTAGACACTGTCAAATTCATTAAGCATATATTATATTATCAGACCACACCAGAAGTTACAGCAGTTTAGCAGGCTAAAGTATCTGTTGCAACAAACATACCTCACCATAAACCGTGTTGACCCAGGATCACCCTGTCTGCCTGCTCTGCCACGCAGCTGGGAAAACAAAGTTTGCCGGTTTAATTGTACAGTGGTAGCAAACAAGAGCAACAAAATCAAGAAAGCCTTTTGTCACAAACAGGATGAGATAGACTAGAAATGAAGCCCAACAAGATCACAAAAAGATGATATAATAAATACATGAAATTGAGCAAGGAAACATTACTTTAGCTAGAATTAATATGTTCCAACTTATGCATATGCTTTATAATAAATTAGTACATTGATTATTTGAAAGGACTCAGATTAGTCTGAGGGTACAGAAAATAACATAAAAACTCATTAATATAAAACACATTTCCTAAAAAGAATAATGCATAACAACATATGAAGACAGAATTTCTACAGGTTCATTTTGTGACACTGTGCTAGTTAATACTGTATCAGTGCATTGATGCATGCAGTGTAAGATAATGAAAGCTGCTGCTGATGGATAAGAAATCTGTTTTAATCCGAATCATAGGGCTATAATTATATGATATAAAGGGCTAAGCAGCATGCAATGGCTCAGGTGCTTCCTGCCACATCAGCAGCATCTTACTTGGTTATCAATTCGGCGTGACTCATGCAAAGAAGTTCCTACTACATGAAGCCCACCAAATCTCTTCACTGCAGCACCTTCAGCAGGACAATGGATTTCACAATCCCTTAAGACACTGAGATAAGCAAGTCCAACTGTATCACAAAGAGGGTACATCTCAGACTCCGACTCTTCAGTCATGCGCTCTTGCAGTTTCTCCATCCCAATCATTTGACCCAGTGGATTTTGCCTTACTAAGAGACCATTCATTTCTCTCGCTTTTGTGAATATATTTTGCTGGAAGCATATGTGAAGAGTGAAAGAGTTAGCCAAACAACAAAAAGATAAATCATTATATGTTAATATACAACCATTAACACTTGAGGACTTACACATGATTGCAGCTTTGGCAAGCAGACCTTCTGATGACGGATCAAGTTTTATATTTGAAAGGCCCTACCCATGATAAAAGGAAATAGTGAGAAACATCCTGCAAAGTTCTTGGGCCAGAGAAAAGGATCTGAATGAACCACCTTGTGGGATGTGGATTCCCTTTTCATGTCAATATCAGGAGGCTCATGGGTCAAAAATGGAAGTATGTTATCTTCTACTATTTCTTTTGCAAGCATCTGGCAACGAAAAGATGGACCATATTTCTGTTAGGTGTGAACTAAAATATGCCTACTAACAATGCTGAAATATGCTTTGGCTTTTCGTACATTTTCTAAAAGGAGTCTTGGTGAGCAGTGCTAAACATACACATGAACTTACTTTTGGATTACCACCTAAAATAATGTCAGTTCCTCTGCCTGCCATATTAGTTGAAATTGTAATAGCATGTTTTCTTCCAGCTTGGGCAATTATTTCGGCTTCTCTTGCAGCATACTGTCAGGAATAAGGCAATTAGCTTTATCAATGGAAAATAACACAATAAGAGCAAACATTTTACAAACCTTTGGTCTTGCATTAAGGACATTGTGTGGAATATTGCAAACTTTAAGTAGCTCTGACAAGTATTCAGAACTCTCGACACTGCAAAAAATAGACACCATTTGTTTAGAAAGCTGTATGAAAAGCATCACAAGACGGTAAAGGGCATGCATATCCATGCTGAAAGCTCCCACACAAGGTGAGGTTCAGGGAAATGAATTTCTAGGCAGCCTAGAATCCAGAACTGCACATGCAAAATATGGAACTACAGTGGCCTTGAATCCAGTAAAGGCATACCCCTTTCTCTCACTTCACTAGTTGGGTCATGATAACAATAAGCCACCCTACATCTTTATGAACAGGTTTTCATCCTATGAAAAGATCTTGAAACCAAATTTTATGTCCTAGCATCTTACGACCAAAATAAACATATCAAAATCTTATTTTCAGTACTTTATCTATACTATAAAGGAGTGAAGGAATTGATAGGCACGTATCGTCATCTCATCCGTCCGATTCGACTGATTCTTCCATCCAATGGTTCTCTGGTATGACCGACCTTAGTTACCCGGTGTTTCATATGTTCCTGGATGGCGGCTCCGAAAGGGCGCGAGGCATCCCGATACGGCGCGAGCCCCCACGATTGCTCCGCGAGTGCGTGACCGGGCCTCCTCGCTAGCGGCTTCCCATTCGGCGCGCCGGGCATCCCCTGACCGATCCCCAACGCGACACGACGTCCCCGATCCACCCACGCGACTTGCCAGGCGCCGATCATCCTGCGGCAATTTCAACGATTGCGCCTTGGCGGTGTGCCTCAGAGTTGATCATGGCTTTGGCATGCCGCCAAGGCAACCGCTGCCTGCCTTCTACACGAACAACGCCCGCGCTGCCTGAATGTGCCGCGTTTCCTCTCTATGTGCCGGGATGGACGACCTCACACACGGGGAAGTTTGCGGGTGAACGTGACCTAGCGCACGGGATCACCATCGCCGCACCGACATCGACGATCGGGACCATCGGCTATCGGCCGGCGGCGCTCAGCTCGCGTCGGGCGTCTTAGTCAGTTTGCACCGGCGGCCGGCGGCACTTCGGCATCGCCGCACGTTGGGCAGATCGCGTCGACGGGCGTCTTTGTACTGGCCAGGACAGAGGACGCACGAGGAGAGGACGCACGAGGACAACAGCCTTACTTGGCTCGTAATAATTTAGTAATTTCTAGAAAACTCGCTGGTATGATCTCTGACGGACTTATCTATTTTATTTCACCAGTTCTTGAGTTCGTGTTCCAGAGTTAGTACCACTAATTAGCATCGATCCATCAAAGAAGGCAGGCAGGCATCAGGTGAGTTTTTTTAACAGTGACATGGTTTACCGAATTGCATAAGATATTTTTTTCTATACGATAGGATGCATATCCAGTAATAAAATCCTAGGTATGCCATTGGAACCCCTGGTGCACAGTTGACTCTCAGCGACCCAAACTCACCACAGCAGGTATGCTCGTCCCTTCTATTTCTTTCCTGCTGTGCAAAATTGAGCACCAAACCCTAACTTGAGCACATATATATGCTCCGTTGCATCTTCAGCATGCCTCCTTTTAACTTCTATTCATGTGTTATTGCAGAGAACACCAGCTATGATTGTCAAAGATGACATCGCTGGAAACCTGAACAACAGAAGTCATTTTGTGCCCCTTGCCAATTTTTGGCAAGTTGAGTTTGAGAACGAGAGTCATGTTCTTGACAGGTGGCTGGTCACAGTATTGGGCGTTCATGTAATTTTTAAAGGTGACATTTTTTTTTCTCTTAGATACGAAGGAAATATATGGTTAAAATTGATAAGATTTGTTGGATATTTGCACCATTAGTTTTCCAAAAGAAAAGGTTGTCTCAACAGCAATCTATACGTGCACTATACTATTTTAGTCTTTGAAACCATTTGAAAAGATGCATACTTTTCCTGAATCCTGATCCATATGACAGAGCTCTATAATAATCCATATGACAGAGCTCTGGTTTGGTTGCCTATGCCATTTTGAAGCACTCCAGAAGAGTCCATTCATCATGAATTTGGTCTGCTCATAATGTGATGTTCAAATTTGGTTCCAATGTTAGAATAATAAGCACAAAAGTTGTATGAATGACACTTATGTTTCTTCCCTTATGACTTGTTAATTGAAGGTCTGTATGGTGTTGCTTTCTATAAAAGCATGGTATATTATATTTGTAAAAACAAATAGAAAACGATGTAAAACAAAATAGAAAACGATGGTATGTAATCACCTTTCTGTAAAAGCACTCCAGAGGGGCAGGAGTTGTTGTTTTTGCTTAGTTAAATTAAATATAACCATGCATGAATAAATATCATTTTTAGCCTCCTGCACTAAATTGCTAAAGTTTGCTCCTAATCTTAGTTACTGGCTATTAGTCAAAATTACATTAATCATGAAAAAACATTATAAGTATAAAAATTATTAATTAAGTAACTTTAGAGAAAGTTGTATATATGGTACGCACGTGTGTGTCGCGACGTGCCTATCCAGAGAAAGTTGTATATATGATACACACGTGCGTGACACACGTGCGTGTCGTACTGACGTGCCTCTCCACTAGTCTACTTAAAAAAACAGAAACAAACAGGTATCTTGGAGCTATTGCTACAGTGCAATGGCAAATAACATGGTCATGATTACTGCACTGCCCCTTTAAATTTGGAGGTATTCTCCAAAGTAAATAAGGGTGCATTCCCAAAAATCAATAGCCAAATTTACTTCTTTATTT
Source organism: Hyparrhenia diplandra (assembly GCA_015847255.1). Classification (NCBI taxonomy): domain Eukaryota; kingdom Viridiplantae; phylum Streptophyta; class Magnoliopsida; order Poales; family Poaceae; genus Hyparrhenia; species Hyparrhenia diplandra. The sequence continues at coordinate 142,787 of JADLZK010008670.1, forward strand.
TCTAATAAACAGGTGTCAAGGGAAAAAAGGCAGTAGTAAAACTATTTTTTCTGCTTTCTCAATTCCCATCATTTTGCTAATGCAAAAGGAAGAACTAGCTAGGAGGGCAGGCCTAGAGCTGTCTCACTGAAAGGTCGTGGGTTCCAAGCAGCCTCTCCGCAGATTTTGTGGGGGAAAGGCTTGCCTCGGTTTATCCCTTCCCCAGACCCCAGTCATGTGGGAGCCTTCAGCACTGGGTCTGCCCTTTAAAGGAGGAACTAGCTAATTTACTTTGCCAGCATCCATCTAAAGGTAATGTTGCTAAAAACCAAACTCCCAGCAGCATAAAATCACAAATAACAATGAATGGAGATAAAAGTGTTGAGGAAACCTAATTAGTAAGTTTTTACTTGCCCACAGTGATAACAAGCAAATTTGAATTTGCTATAAAAACATATTTGAACACAAACAAACCTTTTGTACTTGTACTTTACAGTTTCATTAGCTCCTGAAGTACTACAAATCATAATAGACGGAAAAAATATCTAATACTAATAATCTCATACTGATAGTAGGCATGGAGTATATGGTGGTTGTGAGATAAAATCTGTATTAACTATTAAAACAAAAAATAGAATTCACCTTGTAGTTCCAACTAAACAGGGCGGCCTAATTGGAACATAGACTCTACTTCAGCCCGTACATATTGCCATTTGCCTCTTGCAGTCTACGAAAGCAACAAAATCAATCATTTTTTTTCTAGTACCAAAGGGAGGAACCACTTTGTCAAGACTCACCATAAAAAGCTTGGATAGGCAAGTCCACCCGTATATTTGGCAGATTCGTAGGTACTTCAATAACAGGCATCTTGAACATCTTTAAAAATTCCTTTTCCTGTAAAAGCAGCATGATCCTGTCAGTTTGGAATAATAAACTGTACACATGAAAAGATTATTCAGAAAGCAACCTAATAAACAACATACCTCTGTCTTAGCAGTTCCTGTCATCCCAGAAAGCTTAGGATAAAGCTTAAACAGTGACTGATATGTGATTTGAGCCACAATTACTGAGTCTGCCTGATTAAATTGCAATTAGCATTGCACACCAGAAACTATCATAACCTTTCAGAAAATTATAAAATAGTAGCTCCATCAATGCAAAATGGCAATGTGAAGTCAATAATGACCTGGATTTTTAGGCCTTCTTTTGCTTCTACTGCTTGGTGGATACCGTCAGTCCATCTTCTTTTGGGTTCAACTCGGCCAGTTAGCTGGAAAAGAATTAATATTATCATCCAACCCACACAATTTCCAAAGCATGCAATTCTTATGAACTAATAGGCATTAGGCAACATGAATTATATTATCAAGAGAACATAATAGCTATATGATAGATGTCAATCAAAAATCACAAATGTGATGAAAAGAAATGACCTGATGTTACGTTACCAAAAATGGCAAAAAAAACAAACAAACAAAAAACAGTGCATGTTCTGAAGAACATTCTGTCAGCTTGAAAGATCTCTGGATCAGTATGCATGAATGTTATCTTAGTTTGTACACAGAAAATTTTATTCAAATCATAACAAAAATTCCATGACATAATTGATAAAAACATGATAAAAAAAAAGAGTTAATCAGCAAATGAAACTTTCAATAAGTCATGAATGGCTTGTTCATGCAAAAACTGATCACAAGCTACTAGTGTGCATGGACATTTTCATTGGCGCATCACACAACACATCATCCTTGATCAGTATTTGTTACATTGTGCTTGTCAAATTGCACGTATGTCATAGAAACCTTTTGCTACCAACTGCTCAGTTGCCTAGGATTACGAAAATGAAAGAGCCTCTAAGACAGAATACCAGCTCCAGGATGGACTCGATAGCTAGTAGATATATACTAGGAAGAAGACTGTGTCCTGACGTTTTACTTCATATTTTTTTGTAGGATAGTCCAAAGATATTTTCTCTGGTGTATTGCCACTTACATGGGACTGCTAAAAGCTGATTGGATAGGGTGATATTGGTTCCGATTTTTATCTACATGAAAAGACCATGTGGACAGAATATATCATCATTGAGAAGAAATCTGGTATCCCAGAGAACAATAATAACTTGCTTTAAAAGAAACAATAATGAGCTTCCATTGAGCATGTAAAGTATAATTTCAGTAAAGTGCCAATATCCCTTCCAAAAACTCAAATAGGCACATATACAAGTCCATATGTGTGTGTACATATGCAAAGCCTCCCCTGCACAAGCTGCTAAGTACAACTATGAACGTATACAAATAAGAACAGCTACTAAGAAACTAATGGCATTCTTTTCAGAAATACTGAAACTGAGGGAGTACCTCATTAATTATAATAGCTTTCCCATCCCTGACAATATACTGGACATCCCTTCTGTAGAACACTTTTGCTTTCAAAGCATTCATCACAAACCTGCAGCATTTGAGAAGTTATGGTTATTCACTAAGCACTGAATGTCCCAAGTTTCATTTAAGTTAGTTTACCCAATCTTGTGATGCCATTATTTATCATTTAGTTTCAGCAGCTAACTGCAACCATGGCAAAGAAGGTGCACAATGATCTGACCTAAGGCTGACACAGAAAAATTATAACATCTCTGATTCACTTTGTTGCTTGCACACATATATATATTCTACAGCAGAAGGCATATCCAAAATTGCATTTCAATATCAAAATTGATCAAAGGTTGCACATCGGGTAATGATTGTAATCAGACAAAAACGGTACATATTACATAAAAAACAGAGAACAGCACCTTGCCCATGGATCATTTTCATCCCATAGATCATCTGTCCCAAGAATAATCTCAGCATGTGCTACACCATCCTCTGTCAGATCTATATTATTGCCCTTTAGTTCAACGGTGTAATGCTGCAGGAATAAATCAACATAGATAAACATTTGAAGGAACTAATATTGGAACTGTGAGATATTGTAGCATGTAGTTTCTAGCGATAACAAAACACTCACAACACCCTCCACAAGAAGTTCTGCAACCTTAGCAGCAATTGGATACCGAGCCGCATCTCTGTTATCCTAGTGAAATGACACAAAAATGGTGTTGATTATGTCACATTTCACAGGTCAAGAAACTCAATCGACATTGAAGGAATCAGGTTCAAGTACTGAGTGATTAAACCTCTCCACTTATTAATAATGGATTCCTCCCCTCATCTATAAGTACTGAGTCCACTTCATCAACAATAGCAAAATGGAATGGCCTTGGCCTATCAAATTATGCAGTAATAATTAGAAAAAGCGCAAATATAGAGACATCCCATTTTTGCGAAGTGAGAGTGAACAGTCTCAAGTGTACCATCTCATAACAAGTTGTTCTTTGTTTCGAGATAGGTTGTCACGAAGATAGTCAAATCCAAGTTCCTGCAGTGGATATGCAGCTTTTGAGAACTATGACATAATGAGAATTCCAGATCTCAACTCATACTAACAGTCTAACAGATAACTAAGACAAGCAAGTAAAGTCCTTATTGACCAGACATGCTTGTTTATCTCAAGTTAGCATTTCATCATAGCAAGGTCATACCAAATTACCACCAGAAAAGGTTGTCCCTCTAAGCTGGATAACCACAAGACAAGATTAAAAAGGAACTGTTTTTTTACTGAGCATCTTACCGAGTTGTTAGTGTACGTAATGTCACATCTGTAGCTGGCTCTTCTCTCATCTGACTTCATAGCCGCCTATGCATATGCCATAAATACAGAAGAGCAAAAGATGGTTATATGTTTGCCGGTTCTGCTCATTCAATAAACCACTGTAGCAACATCAGGTGGATCCAAACTGGCAGAAGGTGTTCTGGAATGTGAAACATTGTTACTAAAGCCTTGTTTATCATAATGTATATACCTGAACCAAACCAACCGTAAGACCGAGAAAGCGATGAACACGGCCCATCCATTCAGCATCACGCTGCGCCAAATAATCATTTACAGTCACCACTGAAAAAAGGATCACAGTGCATAATTGTGAAAATAGGGAAGACAGACATTGAAAGCATGCACTGCGGTTCAGATCGTATATTTGCTTATCTTCAGTGCTATTAAGCATGACCATTGACTAACAATAACAAGCACGGATTTCATGGTAACTGCAACTGCAATCACTTCAAATTTAATCATGTTTAAACAACAGTGGTACTTCAATGTTTATTAAACAAATTTTAGTCAATCTATCTCTTATAAAAGCATCGAAGCAGTAGATATAACATTCACAAGATTGCTCATGTGTGTTACAAAAAAAGAATATCAATATGAACATCAGCAAAATAGAACCATTCCCTCATCATATACAAACCAAACTACATCTCCTACTGAGCCATCTTGAGCTTCTGATCCCCTATGCCAGCTTGGCCATACAAAGACAACCAATTACCACGCACAGCATAAAATTTGTTTGAAAGTTATGTTCATATTGACATGACAAATAACTGAGATGCACAATAGCGCACTATCTTCAGCTGTTCAACTGAAGCACTACAAAGGACATGTGCGAAGCTAGAACCATGCATTAAATTGATCAGTATTTGATGGAGGGGAACCACCTAAGTCAGATAGGTTTACAGGACGAATTCAAAAGCTGAGATTTCATACAGTACCATGAACTCCTTCCCCTCTAAGGGCATTGAGATAAGCCGCGAGTGTGGAAACAAGCGTCTTCCCCTCGCCTGTCTTCATCTCTGCAATGCAGCCATCGTTGAGCACTGCACCGCCAATTATCTGTATCAATTACACCAAAGAAACGAAACTCAATCACAGAGGACCCACTGGTGCCTTACATTCCAACCGTGCAGAAAACCCTGGGTACCTGGACGTCGAAATGCCGCATCCCAAGCGTCCTCCTAGCCGCCTCACGTACCACAGCAAACGCCTCTGGAGTGGACAGACACGGAGAGACGCATCAGCACATCAGACAACAACCAACCAACCCAAACTCCCGAAGGAAACGGTGCAGATCAGCAACGTCCAATGGCAGCACGAACAGCAGACATACCGGCCTGGACGTCGGCGAGCGTCTCCCCGCGCATTAGGCGACCGCGGAACTCTGCCTTCTTGGCCTTCAACTGCACGCAAACGCGCACATTGTTTGTCCACACTAGTCACACCGAGCAAAGTAGAACCATTAGCAAACAACAAGTTGAATCGATGAAACTCAGCGCTGGGGGGGGGTGATAGTTCTGCACGGCACCTGTTCGTCCGAGAGCCTCCGAAGCGCCGGCTCGAGCGCGCCGACGGAATCGACGAGGCGGCGGTAGTCCCGCACCACCCAGGCGTTGAGGCTGCACAGGTCCCTCCATGACCCGGCAGACTTCGACGCGGGGGCGGAGGCGGGGGCGGAGGTGGGGGGTGGGAGTGGCTGCGGCCGCGCAGGAGAGTGGAGGCGGCTTTTTTGGTCTTGGGGTGGGGCTAGCTCGTGTGGTGGGATTGGAGCTTCGCCTGCGGAGAAAGCGAGGGGCTGGGGCTGGGTCTGGGGTGGGAGTGGGGACGAGGGTGGCGGGGGCGGTGGGAGAGAGCCGCCGGCGGCGGCGGAGGCGGCGGCGGCGGCCATGGCAGTCGACCAGTTGGGATGAGAAGAACAAGGAGGAGGAGATTACTTACATGTGGGACATGCTCTGTAACTTACAAGTTGGCCCCACATGGCAGGGAGGCTGTGCGGCAGGATATGTTGGGGAATAGCTTCGCGACGGATGTGGATGTGGAATGACTGAGAAATTTGCTTGTTGCAATGCATGGTTTTAAATTTAAATTAGATATATATTTTCCCAACAGAGTTATTCTTTTAGTTGATTCATTGTAATTTTTCCCCACATAAATACATCTCACTTTCTTCTTACGTTAGTTTCTTAATTTCTTTTTTTCCTTGCATGGATGTTTATTATATAGTTATTTATGATTCATTTTGATTGATTTCCTTGTATGGCCGATAAACTCTACCCTTTGCTAATCTTAGCAAGAGTGAAATTCACTCTAGGTCTCTAAAATTGTCTTAAGTGTCGCCAAAGTCTCCATTTGCATTTTTAGTTTCAGAGTTTGTTCGGAGCTCAACAGTCATTCAAACGGTCTAAACCCGTCTCGGTAGCTGACGTGGCCCTACACGAGATGTCCATCATGGACTTGGTGCTCTCATCCCGGTAGTTGACATGGCACTCCACGAGGCATCCCCCATGGATTTGATGCACTGACCCAACGTGGACCACTGACCAATGGGGTTTTGGCCCACACCCCACGTCCACCATCCTTCATTTATGACCACATAGGATTGGATTGTAGGACACCTCTTTGTTTGAGCATAGTAAGAGATGAAATGGTCTCCTATCCTTTGCGTTCTTTGTTTGGTTTTAGGGTCTCAGAACTAGGATCAACTATCTTAACACATGGGGCCTATATGTTATTTTCTTATTTCCTCCTTATCTTCAAGGGAACGACTTAATTTGTCTTTGGTGGGAGGAATAGTCTATGAGCTAAAGGAGTCAACAACAAAAAAAATTTACTAATCTAAGCACCTTGTGTTTGTAATCTGAGTAGCCCGTGAATTAGTAGCTATAGGTTGTAAATGTCAGGAGGCCCAGCCTTCAGCGTTGGCCGAAATGCTAAATTGTACTTCCTCGGTTCCAAATGAACTACAATTTGGAACGGAGGGAGTAGCATTCTATTACTCAACCATGTCAGGTAATATTTGGTTTCAAGTTATTTAGTTGACATGGTTGAGTGAAACCAAGCTATATACTCCTGCTGCCAATTAAAAAGAACATACAAATTCCCAATTTATGAACAACGGTGCAGCCTATACCTGCGTATTCAGCCCTTAATTTATAGTACGCAATGAATTCTTACGACAATTAAAATGACAATGTCATTGGAGCAGACTTTTAGGCTAATCACACCCATATTCCATTCATCTGATCAAATCATTCATAAACAAATTGCTGGTTGAAACTAAAAAAGTTTTGGCTCGACACATCAGAAAAGCACCGCCAAATAAAAAGGTTAAGTTCTGCAAAACGAGAAGTGAAGACTCTGACAAGCTTATTTTACCAACCTGGGAAATGCCTTACCCATAATGGTCATCAGACCAATCCATTCTGACTAGATAGACTAAAAGAAAACCCAAAGCAAGCACTCTCTAGTCTCTGCACCAGGCACAAATTTTTATTTTTAGATGTACACCACAAACAACATGATGGAGCAACTAAGATCACAACAGTGCTTGTTCGCAAACTTTTTTTTTTTCTCGAACACGTCTTCACGTGTCTTTTCCATTAAGAGAAGAAGCCAAGACTGGCAGACAAACAGTACATGACAACACATCACAGGACGACACGACACAACACAACACCACACGACCACAGAGCTCGTGGCCACAACAAACAAGAAAGAGAGGAGCCCGCCACCGAACCACAAACACAACACGCTAGGCGAAATGCAGCATCGCTGGGCCAAACTTGGGCGACGTCATCTGAATAGATTGGAAGTCCCGGTCGCCGAACACAGAGCCAAGTATCAAGGGGGTGTCACACACTCGGCAGTGACTGCCCGAGGTGGATCCGGGTGCGACGTCGGTGGCCCTCGGCCAAGCACGACGACGACGACAACGATGGCGCCAACCCCACGAGACGACTCCAAGCCGTGTGCAACGCCGGTGGCCCACGGCCAAGCAACAACGACGGCGACCATGATGACCATCCAAACGGGCCGGGGGAGGCAAGCTGCAATACCTCACGGCCAAACCATAGGGGACGCCGAATAGAATGCGCGGTGGAGTTCCCGGTCGAAACGCGACGTAGGTGGCCCACGGCCCGACAACGACGACGGCGGTAACGTCGCGTCAACCCGAGGCCGACGGGCAAGAGCGGCGGCGAGGCGAAGACTGTGGTGCTAGTTGTAAGGCGGGGACGCCGAGGCGACAATGAAGATTGGGGCGGAACTTGCGAGGCGACTTTAAGGAGCTCGATGGGCCCAACGGAGCCTTTAAGAAGGGATGACGCCCACGGACGCCACCTGCGTTGAGAAGTGCCCATCGGAACTTTCGTTCCCGCAGCCCCGACAGCCACGACGAGCGGAACCGACGACGACGCCTTCAAGAAGGTGATGACGCGAGCCACCGCCGTCGCCCCAAGGCGCAAGGCTTGGGCGAGGAGGGTTTTCACCCAGTGCCGCCGTCCGTAGCCGCCACTCCCGATCCACCTTCGCTTTTTGGCGGCCGAGGAGGACCGCGAAGCGCATAGCGCCGCCGCCACCGAGAAGGAGGTGACACGCACTTGCCCGGCCGCACACCAGAGACGCCGACCTACACGGCGATGACGCTGGCCTCGCCCGCACCTGGGGACGCACCAGGCCGTCCCTCGACCCACCACCGCCCGGTGGGGAGGACGGCCACCACCGCCCGCTTCCGCCGTCACACGCCGGAACCGCAGCCGCCCACAGCAAGACCATCGCCAGGAGGCACGCCACCATCGGGGCGGGCCGATGCGGCCCCGTCCTCGCCACCCACCACCGCCGGTGGGAGGATGGGCCGCCGCCCTCCGGAGCGGCCCGCCGCCGCGCAGAGGGGAGGAGGGGCGCGGGAGGGGGAAGGCAAGCCCGGACGTCGCAGAGGCCGCCGGTACCGCCGCCGCCGCCAACCTAGGCCCGGCCGCAAGGCTGGCCTCCCCCGGCCGAGCGGGGCCGGAGGAGGCAGCAGATCCGGCCGCTGGCTGGGGGAGGATCCGGCCGAGAAGAGACCAGAACGGCCGCCGCCGGCGCCGGAGAGGAAGGAGGCGGGGGGCGGGAGGGGGGGCAGAGGGGGGATGCACGAGGACGGAGGAGGGTGCGAGGAGAAGCTTGTTCGCAAACTGATTTAGTAAATTCATGTTGACACTCTATTTTGTAATCTGCACCCATGCAGAATTCATGCATTTCTCTTGCTGATGGGCAGATGTCTTCCTCCGTCGTAGCTCAATACATGTCCATTAATTAACCACTGAACTGAACCACCAAAGGTCCAAACAGAACAAAGCCAGCAGCAGCCTGAGGCATTTTCAGAGCCACGGTTGTGTTCAAGAAGCATAAAAACAGTACCTTGTTCGTCCAGTTGCTCTAAAAGAACTCTTCTAATGTGGCTAATCCTCATTAGTTCTCCAAAACAGAACAAAGCCAGCAGCCGACGGGCATTCAAACAACCATGGGCAATACATGCCCCAGAACTGGTAACAATACATGCTTAAGAGTCATGCTAACTCTAAGTTCATCTACATCAAGTTGATGCGCCATAAAACTAAATGCTTTGCTTTAGTACAACAATATTCTTGCATATCAAGTAACCGACGGCAGGGTATGCTTCATATAGCTAGAAAAGAAGCCATATGCTCACGTTACCAACTAAAAATAACATAACAATTGCCAATTTCTAAACAGGGCGCAGCCTAAAGATACTAATTTGGCTATTGGATTCTATTGCAATGTATCATTTAGTAAAACAACTAAAATTGTAATGCGATAGGAGTAGTAGCCTTTTAGGCTAATCACACCCATTATATTCCATTGATTCAATCAAAGTACTCATAAACTTACTGCTGACTGGAATTGAGTTTTGGCTCCACACAACAGAAAGCATCGACAAACGAAAAAGTTATGTTCAGCAAAACTGAGAAGTAAAGAATTTGACAAGCTTATTACAAACCTGGGAGATGGCGAGATGCCTCACCCATAATTCCATAAATAAAGGACATCAAGTGAATCTCTTAGGAGCAGAGACTAAACAGAAACCCAGAGCATGGACTCTCTGGTCTCTGTACCAGGCACAAATGACATGATGAAGCAACTAAAATCATAACAGTGTTTGGGCTTAATTCGCAAACAGATTTAGTAAATTCAGATTGGCACTCTTCAGGAATCTGTAACCATGCAGAGAACTCAGTCACTTCCCCTGCTGATGATAGCAGGTTGTCCTGTGCTCTGCTTCCGTGATCACTAGCTCAATACATGTTCACTTGCCCCTGGACTGATGAATCACCAAGGGTCCAAAGAAGACCAACAAAGCCAGCAGCAACCTGAGGAAATGAAACAGATGAGGCATTTTAAGAGCCACGATTGTGCTCTGGCCGGTCCAATAAACAAGAAGCAGCTTAAAAACCGTACCTTGTACACGAACTCATGAAATATAGTAGCTAGAATCTAAAGTTTTCAGCCATGGGTGCATCCCCTTCTCTGGTTACAATTCTTTGCAAAAAATTCTCCCCAGTTACACTAAGAAAAACCATTCTAATGTGGCTAATCTTCATTAGCTCTTCGTCGCATTCATTTGCTTCACCTTCCTGCCTAAGAACCTTTACAAGATCATCTACAGCATGTACCAAATATAATTCATCAAGCGTCGTAAGGTACTCAATGCCACAAGGGAGCCGCTTCATTTCAGGGCAGTCCAAAAACCATAGCTTAACAAGGCTTCCTAGTGCATCTTCTTCTATTTCTACTTGGCTGAGCAGTGGAGCATGATTTATCCATAGTTCTGTCAGTCTAGGAAATGACTGCGCAGAGAAGCATAATGTCTTCCCATCATAAGCGTTAGAAAGGTCAAGTAAGCATAAATTACGCAAAACCATGAGGCTATGAGTTCTCATCAAGTTTGGAGAACATCAGCACTAAATGAGTGAGACAGTTAAGGTGCAGCCAGGAAGAGAGAATCTGAGGCATCTGTTTCTTTTCCAGCTGGCCATTCAGTCCGAGTTTAGAAAGAGTTTCTGGTAAACTAATTTGTTCCAATGGCAACACCTCATTTTGGTTTGACATAGTAATTGACAAACTGACAAGATTGCTCAGGTTAGAGATAGTGCTACACAAGATTAACCAGTGCTCACTTGTCACATCCTCAACTGAAAATGTTCGTAAATGTGTCAAAGCTGCAACATCACATAGTGTCTCTGAGCAAGCTTTAACCTCTTGCAAAGCATGCAGTCCTGTCAGGTTCTTTATTATGCCCTTAGGCACCTTCACTCCACGAGAATATCCCTGGAAAGGTCCTTCACTGACCACTACAGATGCATATAGGTACCTAAGCTTCTTCAGTTTTCCTACATCCTTTGGTAAAGATAGGAGACAAGTGCCTGATGCATCCAATACTTCTAAGTTCTGCAATCTTTCAATGGCCTTTGGTAGAACCTCAATTTGAGTATTTCGAAGACCCAAGAAACACAGATTAAACAAGCTGAAGACCTCATTAGGAAGCATCTTGATTTTAGTATCTTGCAGATCCAATGTTGACAGCAATGTTGAGGATGCAAGGACAGGCTCGAACAAATCGATATCAACAGAACTCATAAAAACATAGATTGCAAGTAGATGCATCAAACCAGATTGATTCAGCGGTACAATATTGGTGCTATTTATTGATAGTCTGCGTGTTTCTTGTACCAAAAATGTCCCATGGCCCTCATAAACTGTACCAAAGCATTCTTTTGCTGCTTTGTCAAGGGCAAAATAGCGGATGACATCATGCATTCGGCAACACTTCAGTCTTCCTAACTCATTCTTCTCAACAACCTGTAGCAGGCTTCGGTTTACAAGATCATTCAAATACCCCTCTGCCACTTGTTCTAGTGTTTTGTTCTCCTTTTCCTCAATGAATCCAGAAGTAATCCAGTGTCTAATTAACCTTCTCTTCGTCAATTCATAATCCTCTGGAAATATTGCACAATGTAAGAAGCAATTCTTTAGTTCATATGGAAGGTCCTCCAAGCTGAGTTTTAAAATACTATCAACACCTTGGATCACATTATTAGTGGACTGCAATTCTAATTCCTTGTACATGCTATACCATTCAGAGTATGTTGGTTGTTTGACAGATAATAGACGGCCTATGCAAGCAATTGCAATAGGCAAGCCTTCACACTTTTGTAAGAACGTTCCTGCCAAATCCTGTAACTCTGATGGGCACCTTTTGTCATCACTATTCTGGAAAGCTACTTTGCTGAATAGCTTCCAAGAAGGTATATCTCCTAGTGGTTCCAGCTCAATTGTGCAACTACTAGTTGCCAATGATGCAACTTCTCGTTTTCTTGATGTAAGAACAAATCGCTTGGTACAATTAGTTGGAAAGACTTCCATCATATTAATCCATACATCATTTTCCCAAACATCATCAAGAACCAAGATATTCCTTTTTCCTTCAAAATGTTTCCGGATGATCTCAACTAAGCTTCTAGTTTCCATGTTAGTTGCATCAGTTAAAATGCCAAACTCTTTCACAATCCTCTTTAGCAAGTCCTCAACCTGGTAACTCCTTGACACAGTTACCCATGCAGCAGCATCAAAAGCCACAATCTTGTAGACATGGTCAACCAAAGTAGTTTTACCTACACCTCCCATTCCCCACACTGTGGCTATTTTGTAGTTGTTTTCTTTCAGATCACCCACTAACCATTGTTTGATCTTGGCTGCATTCTCTTCAATGCCCACTACATCCTCTTCCCTTGCAAAAAAGAACTTTTGATTGGTGGATCTCGCAATATGGTCACTGTTCCCAGCACGTCCCTGTGTTCCTGGGATGACATAACGAGCCCTCCTTTTTGCAGCTTCTTTAACCTCAGCATTGATATCATGAAGTTTGTGAGCTAGACGGTGCCAAGCCTTGATATGCTTGATCCTCCTCGTCATGTTGCCTGCAAATCCTCCATGCCTGTCGTCCTCTAGCTTGTACATGAAGTCATCGACAACATCCTCAATCTGGAAAGATAGATTCCGGATCTTGTTGATGAAAATGTCAGTGGTCTTGTCAGTATCCTTGAACTTCTCTGACTCATGTAGGTAGGCCTCCATGCTCTCCAGCTCATCCTTGGCTTTCCTGATCTCACCAAAGAGACCCTTGAGAGCAGAAGCTTCCTTGGAAGAAAGCTGAGATGCACCATAGTCTATTGCCTGGTTTGCCAAGGCCACACCGAGCTTGCCCATGAGCACTCCCACAACAGCCCCGGCCATGGTAGTTGTGTGGACTTCTTTGAGTGCTGAGAATCACAGGTGTCAGCAGGCTGCCATACCCAAATTTCAGAAATCAGTTCAATTTTGATAGCTAGCTTCTAGTGGATAATCTGTACATCCAAAGAAAAGATTGCAAACTTTATTTTGAACTGGTGAAATTAGGTGTTGGGTTACCTGAATAGATGCGAACAATTATGCATTGATAGTATGCTTCAAGCCTTCAACTAGTAGAGGAGGTATGCCCGGCAGAGCAGCAACTAATAAAGTGGTTCTTCTTTAACTTGTTGAACAGAGGAGACAAGTGGAAAAAACCATCAATCTGTACATGCGTGAATTTCACAAATCATGTTAATTTCTGGAACTTGTTTTCAGCTTAAGAATCTGGACATGCAAATGGGTACTAAACTTTGACACAGGATAATACCCCCGAATATGAGGAAGCCAGAAAGAAAGCATGAATGGTTGCAGGTCAGTGTTGTTTGTTGCATCCACAGTCTAGATGGAAGCCTCGACAGAGTGGGAGGAGTTGCATATCTGGCAAGCCATGACTATGCACGGACATAGGATGATGACCAGTGACACAACTAAAAGAGAGAGAAAGAGAGGAAGCTGAAGCTTCCAGCGGCTTGGTGGAATGAAGGAGACGAGGAAAAATCTGTTGCTGGTTGAACGCATTCAGTGCACTAGATGTGCTCCTTCAACATTGTATTTGGTACAGTTTGTGGAGCTTGGATTTGCTGTTGCTGAATCCAATTTCAGGCTTACTATCTGGAGCCAAGGAGTTGTGTTATGTGAAAAGATGTTGCATGAGGCCCTTGAACAGGGAACAACAATAAATGTGCATGGGGTTATTGCAGCTTCGTGGGAAGTGTCCTCACAATGTTGGTCTGACACTGATGCTAGTTTGATTAATTATCCTCTTGTCCTTTGTGCTGATTGACTTGGGTAATCAGCAGCAGAGAAATGAGTGGATGAAGGAGAATACAATGCCAGGATTTGTTTAAGGGGCTAGTGACAGGATACAAGCCTTTATTTTACTAGTGATTGTTCTTGTATCCTTCGTCCTTACATTTCTTAGTAGTTAGGTGATGAGATGATTGTTTTTCCAATGGGTCATTTGTCACTAGTCCTTGGTGGTCATGGTAGTTCCTGCTCACTTTGTGCATTATTATAGTTGGTCTTATATTTTCACATTGTTTGTTCATCACATAGTAACAAGTGTGCTATGTATACATTATAACAAGCAGTCTGTTTACAGCCAATTATTAGAACAATTAAATGGGCTAGTGAGTCCAAAAAAAGAGAATATACAGATAGCATAAGAATATGCAGTGTTTAAAAATCTAAATCAGTGCAGTCGTTGACAGGTTATTTCTTGAATCGGTGCACCCAAACTTCTCTGTTCCCAGAAAAATATAGAATATGTTTGTAGATGTGGTTCTTACCAGTTACCAATAACCCGCTTATCACTGGCCAATAATGTAGCAAGCTCAAGAAAGTGAATACCATATGCAGCATATGTTGGTACCCCGGTTAGGCCAAATGGAGATTTTGCTTCATTTGTGAGATGAAACTGAAGAGCTTGTAGGCTAGGATCAGACCACCAACTACTCTGTCTCTGTGACAGCATATATACCAGGTCAAGAGAATCCAAAGATACAGCACGTTAGTTTCCAGCAAAACGAAAATTAAAAGGCTCTGGCACTTGGGATTACAGACCTGGGAGAGGCCCAAAGGACCAAATACCGCAACCCAACTCCCAAGCGTCTTCGATGCCTTGCCCATAGGAATTCGGCAAGCACCTGGGTTGGACAAGGAGAGGGCGAGAGGAACTGCTCCTTCAAGTACACACGAACGCGCATTTAGTCCATATTAGCCAAGCCGAGCACGTGGAACCATTTAGCAAAAGCTGTATCGACGAATTAACTACCTGCTGAATCGCTGATGAGGAAGTGCCGCAGTGTACACCACCCGTTCGTCCGAGAGCCTCTGAAGCGCCGGCTCGAGCCCGCCTACGGAGTCGACGAGGCGGCGGTAGTCCCGCACCACCCAGGCGTTGAGGCTGCACAGGTCCCTCCATGCCCCGGCCGCGGGGGCTGGGGTGGGAGTGGCTGCGGCCGCGCAGGAGAGAGGAGGCGGCTTTTTTGGTCTTGGGGTGGGGCTGTGGTGGGCTTGGTGCTTCTCCTGCGGAGGAGGCGAGGGGCCGGGGTTGAGGTGGGAGTGGGGACGTGAGAGGCGGAGGCGGTGGAGAGAGAGCCGCCGGCGAAGGCGGCGGCGGCGGCCATGGGAGCGTCGGCCAGTTGGGATGAGAAGAACAGGGAAAGGAGGGAGGGGAAGGATGGAGGAGGAGATTACTTACATGTGGGACATGCTCTATAACTTACAAGTTGGCCCCACATGGCAGGGAGACTGTGTCTGTGCGGCAGGAATAGGTTGGGGAACATGTTTTTTCTCACAGATTTTAGTTGAATTGAATTTCCCCCATATAAATATGTACTTATATCTATTTAAAAAAGAAATATATATACATATCTCACCTTCTTACGTTAGTTTCTTAATTTCTCTCTTTTCCTGCATGGATGTTTATATCTTTGTTATTATCTTGGCAATGTATCCTATGGAAACCAGAACTACGTGTGGAAACTATGGAAAAATGGAAACTCAATCAAGACCACATGGTTTCCATAGGATACGTTGCCTATTATCTATTCATTCATCCTCTTGATTAATTTCCTACATTCCATGGATGTTTACTACTCTCTCCGTTCTAAATTGTAGTTCACTTTGGTTTTTCTAGATTCATTTCTTTTGTTATGTATCTAGACATAGTGTATAACTAGGTGCATAACAAAATCAATATATCTAGAAAAGCCAAAGTGAACTACAATTTGAAACGGAGAGAGTAGTATATATATAATCCCAAAATAATATTTTATTCTATAGAGGATCAACTCTGCCATCATTGTCTCCGAACCAAACACTATTGATTATAGTTTAAATTTTATAAAACTCCCAAATACGTTTTTAGAGGGTTTTTATAATCCACTTAAATGTGATTTACACTAAATGTTTTCTGGATCTCCCACGGTTATACAAGGAGGCGTACTATGATAATGGCGCCCATTGCCTTCAAGACGCGAGTGTTACATGAATTTCTTTTTTACAAATGTTATTAGCCATATAGCTTGAACGAACTCATACTCTCAGTCTCTCACTATACCAATTTAAAAGAAGGTGCAAATTGGCAATATTTGAAGAATGGCGCAGCCTAAGGCTATCTCCAACAGATGAGGCAAAAGCCAAATATACATCCGGTACAGTGCTTTGCCTCTCAAATCCGGCCTCCAACAAGTCATGCATTCAAGGAGCGCAAAATGCATGCGAGGAGAGAGGGTGGGCAAATATGCGGCGTTCTCTTCTCGCGATGCATCCTTCGAGGCCATAGTGGCGAGCCCATGAGGCGATGGAGGCCGGCCGCCAACGCCGATCCCGCACTGAGCCACCGCCGGATCCGGCTGGCCGGGAACCGCACGGCCGCCGCCGGATCTCGCTGGTTGGGACCGCGCCGGGAGCGCGGGCCGAAGTCCGTCGCGCGCTCAAGGCCGACGACGGTAGGCAAGATGGGCGCCGGGGAGCGGCCGGCACGGGCAGTGAGCCCGCTGGACGGTGGTAGCGGCGGCGTAGGTGGTTCGGGCAGCCCGCCGCGGCTGAAGAGCGTGGTCGCGGTTGTCCTCCGTCCGATCCGGGGAAGAAGAAGGGCGTCAACATAATTTTATTTCTCTCTCGGGGTTTAGGACGTAAAAGAATCAGAGATAAGCTTTTCTAAATATAGGCTTAGTTGATTTCGAAAAAGAATAGGGTTCTAAACGAAAAAGTGTTCTCCATATTTCGAGCTCTGCTGTTTAGAGCTTGGTGATTCGACCGTTGCGTTGAGCCCTTGGGTTTCCACCTCGTGGTAAAAAATAGCCATTGGGATCTTACCGTTGGGGATTTCCCATCTTATATAATGTTATTTTGCGTAAAGTCGTACTCATATACGGCGGCTGTTGGAGACGCCGAGATTATGGGCTTCCCAACTTTTTACTGTGTGATACTCTAAAGATAGGATGGTCTTAAAATTTTGCATGTGCTGTTGGAGACAGCCTAAACCTACATATTCAGCCCTTAATTTATACTACAATGTATCTTTATCAAAATTAAAATGATAATGTCTTAGGAGTAGTTGTACGTGAACTCCTAAAACAGTAGCTATGATCCAAAGCCTACAGCCAATGAATGCATTCTCTTCCCTATTTACAACGCCAAAAGTTTTCTTCGGTCGATTTAAAATCAACCATTCTAACGTGGCTAATCTTCAGGCATATATCTTTTTTTTTGGGAGGGTGAAAGGTCCTAATGGCTAGAGGGGGGGTGAATAGCCTTTAAAAAATTCTTGCAACAACACTAAGCACCCGGGTTAGACAACAAGACGGCGTAGCAATTATGCAATGCTTCAACTAGCTATGCAAGCCACAAGTCAATTCTATTGTCTCTAAAACACTCAAGGGCTAAGTCACTAACTTTACTCCTAGGTGAACAAGCAAGTCTAACTAATTTACCAACTAGGAGCTAAGCAAGACTAAGCAAGCTACACAAGCTAAACAAGCCTACACAAGAATACTAGTGAAAGAAATGCAAAGAGGCTAGAATACAATACAACGCGGGAGTGTAGAGGTGGAAGCCAATCACCGTGATCACCAAGAAATCTCCAACGAGCAAGAACAAGTGACACGATGATTTTTCACCGAGATTCACGTGCTTGCCGGCACGCTAGTCCCCGTTGTGGCGACGCACTCACTTGACGGATGCTAAGCTTAATGGCCAATGCCAAATCCCCGGTGGGAGCTCAAGCAACCGATCACAAGAGAGGGTCCAACAAGCCACGAGCAATCCACTAGTGCTCCTTTTGCGAATCTCCCGCGGGGTAAGGAACGACCCCTCACAATCACCACCGGTGTGGCCTCAAACAAGCTCTTCTTGAGCTCAACACCGCCTCTTGCTCCAAACCGCTAGGGAACCAAGCAAATTCCCAAGAGTAACAAGATCCCGCGGCTTCTCCAAGGATAAAGTGCCTCTAGATGCAAGACTAATCAAGCAATGCACTTCTATCACTCTCAAACTCACTCAAGATTCGAAGTTAGAGTGAAGGGATGAGTGGAGAGGAGTCTCACAAGCTCACTAGCAAGTTGGAAGCTTCAAAAAATGCAAGAGTCACCTCAAGGAACCAGCCAAGGCAATATATATAGCCTCCAAGTCGAAATAGAGCCGTTGGCCTCGAAATCCTTCTCGTGCTGCTTGGACGCGCCCGGGGACTGCGCGGGCGAACGCGCCAGGCCCCACATTCCTGGCGCCCGCCGCCGACGCACCGCGCCGACGCGCCAGCGCCGCGTCCGGGCGGGGGCCTCCCCCGACATGCTCTTCGGACGCGCTGGGGCGAGGCCAGCGCCCGCCTGGCGCCCCGGGCCACCGCGTCGGTCGCCATTGAATTCCCGTGGTCGGATGCCGGTTGAACGCGCCGGACGCCCGAGGTTGATTCGGACAGCGTCGGCGCTCCTCGCCGGACGCGTCAGGCGACGCGATTTGAACTTTTTCACCACGCCTGGCGCGCCAGGCGCCCAGCGTCAAGACCGCGGTACAAAAAGTTCCTCTTCATCGTTCATCGTCGTCTTTCCAACTTTCCAAGTTTCGCTTCTTGTCTTGAGTTGCCAACACTCGAATGTGTCCCATGAGCACTTGTGTTAGCATGTCGCGATCGGTTAGACAAGAACGAAGTTAGTGCTCTCAATCCTAAATGCATATGCAAGTCAATTGGACCTAGAAGCACTTCATGCAAGGATTATCGCGGCATCCCCTCTTGATAGTCGGCCATCTATCCTATAATGTGATCACACGCTCTATCGTGTCTTGATCACCAAAAGGAAAACCCTATCAAGTATACCTTTGCCTTGATTTCCGGGTTCCTTTCAAGCCGATCACCGAGCTTGACGATCCATCAAGTCCACCGATTTTGTCCATGTTCATGATCATCATGCTCCTTGTCGTCCACCTAATCCTTCCTTAAGTCACACACTTAAACCAAAGGATTAGTCCACAAGTGTCGTCATCAATTTCCAAAACCAAACATGAGATTTCAATCTCCCCTTTTTGGTAATTGATGACAACTCAAAAACACAAAGATTTGAAATAAAATTTAATTGAACTTGAATTGCTTGCCCATAGGAAATTGATCATGAATCAATGGATGGACAAACATTTCAAGGTTCGGTTTTGGTAGTAGTAGCTCCCCTACATATGTGCTTCCATGTGTTTGGATCAATTTTGGCACATATGTTGGATAGAAATCTTCGGGAGAGATACTAATACCAAAAAAGAGATGCTAAGGTTCTAGAAATTGGACCTTTGAAGCGTGAAACCATCGGGGTCCTTAGCATCATGTATCTAGACATTCATCAAAACTCAACATACCCCATGAGATCAACATTATAGGCTAAAAAGTGAGCTTTGTCTAGATACATCCTATGCATGCTAGTTGGTCAATACACCAAACAATTTTCAAAAACTAGCATACACCAAGCAATCATGTATATTAAATTTAGATTGCCAATGCAACATCACATTATGATCATGCACATACAAATGCACAAATAGTCTATGAGCTTGCTCCCCCCTATTTGTGTGAGCCTTTCCAACATCTTTGTGACTTATTTTCTCCCCCTTTGTCAACAATCACTAAAAAGGTGTAAATGAGAGAAATCAAGTCAATCAAAGTCACACATGTGGTCTCATCTAGATCACTTGCCTTTCCATGTATTCAAGTTTGAACCAAGGACAAGCTTTTTCACACCTCATATAAATATAAGGGTTATCTTGCACCATGTTAGAATACACATCAATAGCTCATTTTCTAGAGTTGACACTAGGATTGCAAGCACATAAACATGTCATATGCCACCACTAGTTCATAGAATCATTCAAAGCTATAGTGGTGCCACACATACATTGAAAACATTTGATTTTCCATGAATGAGCCTATTAAAATTGCATGATGTCTAGATGCACTAAACAAGTCCTTAGCTATATATGAATGCCATGACAATCCAACTTTTACCTTGGGGTTTGTCGAAGGAGAGGCATGTCATATAAGTGGGGTGCATCAACTCAAGTTGGAGAAATCAATAATGTTCAATTCTCCCTTTAGCATGCAAAATCTCTTCTCATCAAGTGGCTTGGTGAATATGTCGGCTAGTTGATCTTGGTGCCAATGCCCATGATACAAATGTCACCCTTTTTGTTGATGATCTCTTATGAAGTGGTGCCTTATATCAATGTGCTTTGTTCTTGGATGTTGAACCGGATTTTGGGTCATCTTCCTTGCACTTTTCATTGTCACAATACAATGGGACTTTGTCAAATTGGAATCCAAAATCCTTCAATGTTGACCTCATCCAAAGCAATTGAGTGCAACAACTTCCCGCACTAATGTATTCGGCTAAACCCGGCGGTTGAGAGAGCAACACTATTTTGCTTCTTTGAAGACCATGATACTAGTGACCTTCCAAGGAATTGACATGTGCCACTTGTGCTCATTCTATTGATCTTGCACCCTCCATAATCGGAATCCGAATATCCAATCAAATCAAACTTGGATCCCTTTGGATACCATAGTCCAACATCTTGTGTGCCCTTCAAGTACCTCACAATTCTCTTTGTTGCTTTGAGGTGACTTTCTCTTGGATCGGATTGATATCTAGCACACATGCCCACACTAAATGCTATGTCCGGTCTTGATGCGGTTGCATAGAGCAAGCTTCCAATCATAGACCTATACTTCTTTTGTTCAACCATGTTGCCACTTGGATCGGGGTCAAGGCTTTCATTGGTTGCCATTGGTGTGGACATTGACTTGGAATCTTGTAGATCAAACTTCTTGATCATGTCTTTGATGTACTTGGTTTGACTTATGAATGTGCCATTCTTCATTTGCTTGATTTGGAGTCCAAGAAAGAATGTGAGCTCTCCAAGCATTGACATCTCAAACTCATTGGCCATCATTTTTGCAAACTCTTCACAATAGTCTTGGTTGGTTGACCCAAAGATAATGTCATCAACATATATTTGCAACACAAACAAGTCTTTGCCAATCTTCTTGGTGAAGAGAGTGGTGTCCACCTTGCCCATCTTGAACCCTTTAGAGAGGAGAAAATCTCTCAACCTCTCATACCATGCTCTTGGTGCTTGCTTCAAGCCATACAATGCTTTCTTCAACTTGTACATATGGTTGGGATACTTCTCATCTTCAAAGCTCGGTGGTTGCTCTACATACACCAACTCATTGATGAGGCCATTCAAGAAAGCACTCTTCACATCCATTTGATAGAGCTTGATGTCATGAGCACATGCATAAGCAAGCAAGATTCTTATTACTTCAAGTCTAGCAACCGGTGCATAGGTCTCTCCAAAATCAAGACCCTCTACTTGAGTGTACCCTTGAGCTACTAGTCTTGCCTTGTTTCTCACAACAATTCTATCTTAATCTTGCTTGTTCTTGAAGACCCACTTGGTTCCAATCACATTGTAGTTCTTTGGTCTTTCCACCAATTCCCATACATCATTTCTCTTGAAATTGTTCAACTCTTCATGCATGGCATTGATCCAATCTTCCTTCTTGAGTGCATCCATAATATTTTCCGGTTCTTCTTGTGCTACAAAGGCATGGTGTGCACAAAAGGATGTTAATCTTCTTCTAGTGACCACTCCACTAGTTGATGTCACCGACAATTTGGTCTCTTGGATGGTCTCTTGCAATGTTGGAAGGTTGCATCACTTGCACTTGATGACTAGGATGAGGAGTTGGACTAGCTTGTTGCTCTTGATCTTGATCTTCATCTTGAGTGCCACTAGTGCTAGCTTCATTTGCACCAATATCAACCGAAGTAGTAGGCAAAAGAGTGTCTTCATCATCTTGCACTTGCCTAGGCCGAACATCATCATGATTTTCAACTTCATTTTGAGAGCCTTGGGTTTCATCAAATTCAACATCATGAACTTCTTCAAGCTTGCCACTACCCAAGTTCCAAACTCTATATGCTTTGCTTGTGGTTGAATATCCAACTAGAAACCCTTCATCACATTTCTTGTCAAACTTGCCCAATCTTGTGCCTTTCTTGAGAATATAGCATTTGCATCCAAAGACTCTAAAGTAACCAATGTTGGGCTTTCTTCTATTTAGCAATTCATATGGTGTCTTGCCAAGCATTCCATGGCAATAGAGACGGTTGCTACAATAGCAAGCCGTGTTGATTGCTTCGGCCCAAAAGGAATGGCTAACATTGTATTCACTAAGCATTGATCTTGCCATTTCAATCAAGGTTATATTCTTCCTCTCAACTACACCATTGGATTGAGGAGTGTAGGTTGGTGAGAATTGATGTCCAATTCCAAGCTCATCACACAACTCTTCTATTCTTGTGTTCTTGAATTCACTTCCATTGTCACTCCTAATCTTCTTGATGGATGTTTCAAACTTATTTTACACTTTCTTGACAAAGGTCTTGAATAGCTCAAACACATCATTCTTGTCATGCAAAAAGAACACCCATATGTATCTAGTGTAGTCATCAACTATGACAAAACCATACTTGTTGTCTCCAATGCTTGAATATGATGTTGGCCCAAACAAGTCCATGTGTAGCAACTCAAATGCCTTGCTTGTACTCATGATGCTCTTGGTTGGATGTGCATTGCCATGTTGCTTCCCGGCTTGACATGCTCCACAAGGTTTGTCCTTCTCAAACTTGACATCATCCAAGCCTCTAACTAAGTCATGCTTCAACAACTTGTTCAATTGCTTTATCCCAACATGACCAAGCCTTCTATGCCACAACCACCCTTTGCTAGCCTTTGAGAGTAAACATGTTGTCAACTTGGCTTCTTTTGAGTTAAAGTCAACAAGGTAGAGATCACCATATCTAAATCCCTTGAAGATCATGTTGGCACCATCACCACTAACCACTTCAACTTCTTGACTTGTGAAAATGCACTTGTACCCATGGTCACAAAGTGGAGAAACCGACAAGAGGTTGTAATCAAGATTGTCAACTAGCAACACCTTTGATAAGCTCTTCTCTTGAGTGATAGCAATCTTGCCTAGCCCCAACACATTGCCTTTCTTGTCATTGCCAAATGTGATTGACTCATACTCATCAATGCCCTTGATGCTAATAGACTTGAACATGTGAGAATCCCCGGTCATGTGTTGAGTGCACCCACTATCCATTATCCAATGCTCTCCTCCGGCATGATAATTGACCTACAAGACAAGATCAATTCTTCTTAGGTACCCAATGTTGCTTGGGTCCTTCAAGGTTAGTCACCAAGGCCTTTGGTACCCAAATGGCTTTCTTCTTTGAGCCCATCCATGGTGTACCAATGTACCTAGCACGAACACCATTGTTCTTCTTCACAAGCATATATGAGTGATCAAGCTTGATAGATGAAACATTGGTCTTCTTGTTCATGCACTTGTGCTCTAAGTGACCAAGTTGCTTGCAAGCTTTGCAATAGCTACCATTGTTCTTCACAAAATGTGTCTTGTGAGTTACAAGGGCGGCTTTGCCTTTCTTAGGGATATAGCCTAAGCCTTCCTTATACAAGGATGCTCTTTGACTACCCAAGCACATAAGCAAGCGGTCCTCACCACCATAGGCCTTAGCCAAGGAGTGATTGAGCTCCTTTACTTTCCTCTTTAAACAAGCATTCTCATGAATAAGCATAGGGTTGCATGTATCTTCACTAGAGATGGATGTGCTAGTGATAATGCTAGTGGAGGTGTCACACTTGGGAGATGATTCATCAACTAGAAGATCACACATGATGCTAGCATGACATGTACTAACATCTTCTACAACTTGGCACAACTTGTGCTCTTCTAGTAGAGAGGAGTGAGCTTTCTCTAACTTAGAATGAGACTTCTTCAAGTTTTTTATGGTCTACCTTTAGACACTCATAAGATGCCCGAAGCTCCTCAAGTTCTTGCTTAAGGCTTTTTATTTCCTTACGCAAGCCCTTGGCCTCCTTCCTACTATCCTTATACATGTCTATGCTATCATCAAGTATGGTTTTTAATTCTTTCTTAGTGTAGATTGGCTCCTCATCATCACTATCACTATCACTATCATCATCATCATCTTTAGTGATAGATTGTACCTTAGTGGCCTTAGCCATAAAGCATGATGAAGGAGTGTCGAAAAGGGAGATCTTGTCATGCATAACAAGGTGAGCTTGTCCCTTCTTCTTCTTCTCTTCTTCTTCATCACTTGAAGAGGATGAGCCATCACTATCCCACATAGCCACATGTGACTCATTCTTCTTCTTGGGCTTCTTCTCCTTCTCATTCTTAGCATCATTCTTCTTCCTTGCCTTCTTGATGCCCTTTTCATCATCACTATCATATGGGCACTCGGCAATCAAGTGACAATCATCATGGCAACGAAAGCATGTCATGTTGCCTTCATTCTTGCCATCCTTGGTCTTCTTTTTGATTGATTGCTTCTTCTTGTTCTTCTTTGATGAGATGTAGCTCTTCTTCACATACTTGCCCAATTTCCTCACAAAGAGGGCCATGTGCTCATCAATCTCACTTCCACTTGTAGAAGTGTCATCCTCTTCATCACTTGATTCTTCCTTCTTCTTCTTGCCCTTGGATGAAGAACTAGCTTTGAGTGCTAGGCCTTTCTTGTCTTCTTTCTTGTCATCATCCTTGGTCTTCTTGTTGGCCTTGTTGATGAGCTCTTGCTTCTTTGAGTCATCTTTAAACGAGTCATCAGTCATCACCTCATCAAGCAATTGGTTTGGTGTCAAGGTCTTCAAATTTGTCTTCACCAAAACCGTCTTGAGCATCTCAAACCTCTCCGGTAGGCACCTCAAGAACTTCATATTGAAGGTTGTGTCCTTGATGTCTTCTCCAAGAGCATTGAGATCATTCACCAACACTTGCATGCGGTGGAACATCTCCGGCACACTTTCATCTTCCTCCATCTTAAAGCTATTGAATTGCTCTAGCTTGATGTAGGCTTTGGCTTGCTCGACACCTTCGGTGCCCTCATAGCACTCTTCTAGCTTCTTCCAAATGTCATGGGCGACGGTGAGTGACTTGACTTGCTCAAACACTCTATCGTTGAATGCCTCATGAAAAGCACTCACGGCCACATCATTGGCATAGATTTTCTTCTCTTCGGCGGGTTGGCTCATTTGGCTTTGCAACCTCAAACTTGTTCTCCGTGACAACCCACACTTCTCTATTGATTTGCTTGAGGTGTGCGGTCATCTTCAACTTCCAATGCCCAAAGTTGGTGCCATCGAAAGGTGGCGCCTTCTTGGTGTTGTTGACATGGAAAGTAGCCATTGTTTTGTCACCGTTGGATGTTAAGCCACTCAAATACGGTGCCTCGGCTCTGATACCACTTGAAAGGTCCTAATGGCTAGAGGGGGGTGAATAGCCTTTAAAAAATTCTTGTAACAACACTAAGCACCCGGGTTAGACAACAAGACGGCGTAGCAATTATGCAATGCTTCAACTAGCTATACAAGCCACAAGTCAATTCTATTGTCTCTAAAACACTCAAGGGCTAAGTCACTAACTTTACTCCTAGGTGAACAAGCAAGTCTAACTAATTTACCAACTAGGAGCTAAGCAAGACTAAGCAAGCTACACAAGCTAAACAAGCCTACACAAGAATACTAGTGAAAGAAATGCAAAGAGGCTAGAATACAATACAACCGCGGAGTGTAGAGGTGGAAGCCAATCACCGTGATCACCAAGAAATCTCCAACGAGCAAGAACAAGTGACACAATGATTTTTCACCGAGGATTCACGTGCTTGCCGGCACGCTAGTCCCCGTCGTGGCGACGCACTCACTTGACGGATGCTAAGTTTAATGGCCAATGCCAAATCCCCGGTGGGAGCTCAAGCAACCGATCACAAGAGAGGGTCCAACAAGCCACGAGCAATCCACTAGTGCTCCTTTTGCGAATCTCCCGCGGGGTAAGGAACGACCCCTCACAATCACCACTGGTGTGGCCTCAAACAAGCTCTTCTTGAGCTCAACACCGCCTCTTGCTCCAAGCCGCTAGGGAACCAAGCAAATTCCCAAGAGTAACAAGATCCCGCGGCTTCTTCAAGGATGAAGTGCCTCTAGATGCAAGACTAATCAAGCAATGCACTTCTATCACTCTCAAACTCACTCAAGATTCGAAGTTAGAGTGAAGGGATGAGTGGAGAGGAGTCTCACAAGCTCACTAGCAAGTTGGAAGCTTCAAAATGTGCAAGAGTCACCTCAAGGAACCAGCCAAGGCAATATATATAGCCTCCAAGTCGAAATAGAGCCGTTGGCCTCGAAATCCCCTTCGTCCGCTGCGCCGGACGCGCCGGGGGGACTGCGGCCGACGCGCGTCGGCGCCCTCGTTTCGCCGCGGCGCCCGCGCGCGCGCCCGACGCGCGCCAGCGCGCGTCGTCCGCGGGGCTCCCCGACATGCTCTACGACCGCGCGGGCGACGCGACGCCGGACGCGCCCGAGCGCCCCGATCACCGCGTCGATCGCCATTGAATTCCCGTTGTCGGATGCGGTTGAACGGGCGCCGGACGCCGGGGTTGATTCTGACCGCGTCGGCGCTCCTCGCCGGACGCAGCGTCGCGACGCGATTTGAACTTTTTCACTACGCCCGGGCGCGCCAGCGCCGCCGCCCCGGCGTCCCAAGACAGTACAAAAAGTTCCTCTTCATCGTTGCGTCGTCGTCTTTCCAACTTTCCAAGTTTCGCTTCTTGTCTTGAGTTGCCAACACTCCGAATGTGTCCCATGAGCACTTGTGTTAGCATGTCGCGATCGGTTAGACAAGAACGAAGTTAGTGCTCTCAATCCTAAATGCATATGCAAGTCAATTGGACCTAGAAGCACTTCATGCAAGGATTGTCGCGGCATCCCCTCTTGATAGTCGGCCATCTATCCTATAATGTGATCACACGCTCTATCGTGTCTTGATCACCAAAAGGAAAAACCCTATCAAGTATACCTTTGCCTTGATTTCGGGTTCCTTTCAAGCCGATCACCGAGCTTGACGATCCATCAAGTCCACCGACTTTGTCCATGTTCATGATCATCATGCTCCTTGTCGTCCACCTAATCCTTCCTTAAGTCACACACTTAAACCAAAGGATTAGTCCACAAGTGTCGTCATCAATTTCCAAAACCAAACATGAGATTTCGGAGGGGGACTGTTTTTCTTGAAGGGGGGCTTCCCGTTGCCCCCGGGCGGCTGCGGCCACCCCGACCCCCGGTGCCCGCCACCACCTCTCCCCTCCATCTTCCTAGAAGTCCACGTGCCTCCTCCCCTTCCCGGCACGCGCGGCGGACCTTCTTCCTCGCGACCTCGTCGGCCTTGGCCTACCGCCATCCTCCGCCTCCCCCGTCGTCGGAGGGGGCGGATCCGGTCGTGCCTCACCCGGTCCGGGCGGCTCCCACACCGCTGGGTGCCCCCGCTGATGGGCCACCTTCGTGTCGCCGGGTCGGCGCTACCGCCACCGCTGTGGGGGCGCATGCGTGGCGGGGTTTGGGCCCTCCACGGGGGTTCCTTGGGACGTGCTCGGGCTCGAGCAACCCCCGACGCGACCTTGTCGGGCGCACCGCCGCCCGCCGCCGGCCTCCTTGCCATCCGTGTCGGGGCCGCGCGGTCGCCGCCCCGGCCGCGGCCGCCACACCGGTAGGGGGCGGGAGCTCGTCTCCGGTGCCCGTGGCCTCCACCTCGTCGCCACCTCGCCTTGTCGAACCCCGAGGCATCCCCGTCCTCGCCGACTCATCGGGTCGGTCGGAGCCCGAAGTCGTCCTTGTGCACCCATCTTCTCCGACTCGTCGCCATCTCCCTCCACCACGTTGGTAGCCGCAAACCGCCCGACGCCGACCTTTTTCTCGCCCTCCGTCGGCAGGTCCAAGGTGGAGCGCCGGACGGAGGTTCTTGTCGAGGACTTAGACTCGGGGATGAGGTGGACGACGAGCCCTCCCCCGTGCCACCCGCACGCCGTGCCGTCTGGCCGGGCGGTGGTCGCGGCGGCGCCGTGTTGGATGCACGACGGTCTCTCGCGGCGTCCGACGCCGCCGCCGCTGGCAGGTCGGTCGAGCCCCTCGGCTCGGGAGCAAGGGTGCCGCTCCCGCCACGACGGTGTTGGCACCTTGCATTGGGCAACAACCATGGAGCCGGGCGTCGCTCGGGGAGCAGGTGGCATCGTCTTCGTCGTCAAACGAGGACGAGGGATGTCGTCGGTCCTCCTCGTCCATCTGTTAGGGTGCCCGCACCCCAGTGGCTCGGCCGACAACTAGCCGCGCGCGTCGCTGCACACCAATGGCTCGACCACAACAATTATTTGAGGGGATTATTTTGTTTCCTAAAGATTCCTAATGTTGCTGGATACCAAGGAACACCATCAGTTAAACAAAACAGAAAGAATGGAGTGTTTGGGTCTAAGAACTAACTCATTTTAGATGGAATGATGCACCATGAGTTTATTCCTCAAGTTTAATGGAATGAACTCATTCCTCATACGTATCTAATGAACAGGCAAGGTAATGTCAATGCACATGCACCTACCTGCTATCTCGAAAGCTAGAATTCCTTCTGCGGTTTATCTGTGTTTTATTTCAGCCTCTAAGTTAGACAACCTATTAACAATGGATCACCAATTATGGATAGAGCATCTTGTGCAGTTGCTTCATTTTTTTTTTTTTTTTTTTTGTATCTTAAGCTAGTTCCTCTTTCTTTTGCTTCCCTGTTAACCTTTTTTTTTTTTTTTTTTTTTTTTTTGTAATCAGCTTGGTTACCTTCAATAAATTTCAGTAGTGACTTTTTCTGCCCCTCCTGTTCTTTCAAAAAAAAAAAGTAGGGGGAGCACGCCCTCCTTTTCCTAAAAATAAAAACAATTTGGTGCTCTACCAGCAGTGTATAGAGTAAGGTTGTTTCTCTGTGTATTTTCTATTCTGTCATCTAATAAAGTGACAATTGCAAGGTTGCCTGCATTTCTAAAAAACTTTCTCGTCAAAATCTCTTTTGAAAAACTAAAGAGAGAATTGCAAGGTTGCCTGCATTTCTAAACGTACATGGATAGCAGAAGAAAGAGCAAGATGAGCTACAATTCTATTCGCTCGATCGAGTACACACGTCGTTCTGTTTGACTTGTACGATTCTCCACCAAGACATGACCCACATCCATCGATGCTTTATTCACTACATCCAGAAGGCCAGTGGATCGTTTGCCGGGTTCCCGCCTTTGTGAGATTGGTACCACATGGACGCATATCGCCGACGGCGCGTAGTCCGCAGATCTCCCAGCTTGTCGTACCTGAGAGCAAACGAGGTCATCTTGATGTCGCGATAGTAACGGCCAGGGTGGTCCTCCTCCATTTCCCGGCGGCGGGACTCGACCAAGCAGAAGTTGGTGTCGCCCATGTACACGAGCTTAGCGCCGAAATGCAACTTGTCCGGATGAAAAGCACGTCGACGCCGAGCCTCCATGTGGGCACGGTGTCGCGCGGCTCCGCAGCATCAGGCGGGACGTCGCAGCAGCAGACGCGCCCGGCAGGTCCTTCCTTGGACAAGCAGATGCCAACCCAGGCGTCCAGCTCCCTGTCATAGTGACCTTGCCCTCTGAAGGGCAGGATCCACTCGCCGATGTAGGTCCAGTCCAAGCTCTCCATGTCCAAGGCGTAGGTGCTGCACCGGCCGCGGTGGATGTCGAACGGACCAACGCCGGGGTTGTAGCCCCCCACTGACATCAAGACTGTGCGCCCGTCCGGGTGCACCGCGTAGCCGAGGACGGAGGTGGAGTTGAAGGGCAGAGGATGTTCGGCGGTGGTCCATGACCATGTGCCGCAGGAGACGGCCGCCGGCTCCGGCCCCAGCACGTCGATGAAAGGGTAGACGAAGCACAGGAACCTATCCCCGACGGAGGCGTACACGGGTCTCTGCCCGTGGTCGCCCCGGGAGTAGGTGTCGGGGCACACGGTCATCGACAAGGTCGCCGTGTCGAAGACGGGGATGCCGGGGCTGGAGTCCGCCGGATTCATTGCCAGAATCTTGGTTTCATGGCCCGCCACGAACCACGCGCACTGGTGCGCCTTGATGCGGACCAGCGGGGAGTGAGCTTGTTGGTCCGGGCTCCTGTTGCTGTCGTCGTCGTCGGCGACGAAATCGTCCTCGTTCACTCTGTAGATGCTGTAGCCTTGATCCCAGTCGTCCAGCACCAGATAGAGATGACGATTATGCTTCTGCTGCGGCGGCGTGCGACACGAGCAGCGACCCGCCGGCAAATACGTCGACGATTGCGTCCTCTCCATCTGCGATGTAATTTCTCGATCTGCCTCCTCAGATCCTGCGCACCAAGATTTAATTTATTACACAAGCTGGAACGCAATATGTATGGACTTAGGAATCGCGACTCCTAGGCCTAGCCGGAATCGGACTGCACCCCGCGAACGAATCGGGACGCACTAGTTACCAAAGTCAGATCCCAGACGGAGAAACAAAAAAAATCAGATACGAGACGAATTCCCTCCTAAACTATCGGACAAATTCTGTTACGAGGCAAAAAAAAAAAAAAAAAAGGGAGAAACCCCCCGACGGTCATATATGACAAAAAAATCAGATACGAGACGAATTCCCTCCTAAAAGCTCGTACAGGATCTGCAGCCTAAAAGATCGTGCAGGATCTGCAGTCAGTTGCAAGAAGACCATGGTCTATCCCGTTAAAAAAACGGTGAAGATTCGTGAATGAAATAAAAGGATTATTCACTGAATCTCAGAAATAAAAAAAAGGAACTGGATCTCAGAACGGTGTATTATGCACTGCAAGGTTCACATGCAACATTGTGAAGTTGAATGAAAACAACTGGTAGCTAATAACACGCCAGTGGATTATAACAGTGTAGATATATATATTTCACAGTTTGCAGATGCATCAAATAAGTGCAATGATCATTCCCAAGACGATGAGCTTGCTTTTCATGTTCTGTAACCACATCTTTCTCCTCACATTTCTTTGCGTTCTGAAATCTTGTGCCTGCAAACCCAAACAAATTAACTGAGCAGATTGTTGTTCCCATATCTCCACTAGCTCCATTCCGTGATGGGCCTGCAATAATAGCGTGTCAGCATGCACCAAAGTATCTAAATAATGATGTTTATGCTACAGTCAGAATCATTATGCATTTAAACATAAAGAGCTGAGTCTCAGCAACCACAGAGCACTTGGGTTTCAGTTTCAGACGACGACAACACTTTCAGTTTCAGACTTTCAGTACACTATAGAATATAGATGGGTTAACTATCCTTTCAGTTACTAGGGTATGCTCTAACCATACTGCTCACTACTTCCATGTTGCCTGTACAGTACTCAAGAGAGCTGCTGCAAATTTCCTTTGGTACTAGATGCCATGAAGCGAAGCAAGAGCAGAGCTGCTGCAAATTGCCTGTACACTACTAGATGCTTATGCTACAGTCAGAATCATTATGCATTTAAACAGGTGCAGTGTTCTGATCATGCCAGATTCAGACTAATTCAGTGATTCTATTCTAATTCCAAATGCTAAAAGTTCTTGCTGGTGATGGCTGCCATGGACAGAGATGCAAGCAGAGCAGGGAAGGAAGGGGTCGGCAGGCGAGGTCAGGGCACGGCAGGTCAGTCAGGGTGTGCAGCAAGTCTGCAAGTGCTTTTATGCACCTCCAGAGGGTGTTATTAATATATAACGGCATTTGCTGGGTTGTTTAACGGCTAATTATCTACAATACTAATCACTGATCAGATCCCAGGAAGCAAGAGCTGACTTTTGACTGTATTATAGTAGGATACACAGCTGGAATTTACTGAAGAAAAACACTAGTGCTAGTGTACTACTACTATGCAGAAGAAATAGCAGGCTGTACCAAATTAAACTACCAAACATTCAACCCTGCTGCTGGTACAGACTTGAGACTTGCAACAACCATTCATTCAAAATACTGACAGGAGTACTCTACTGAAAAGGAAAATAGTACTTAGGAGTACTCAGTATATACTGACAGTGGAAGACTGGTATATCCAAAATCATTACCAACCATTACACACATCATGCCTAGGGATAGAAGCACATAGTTTTAGCAAGATGTACTGGCATACTGCAGTGTTTAATTAGTACTATGAATTTTGTAGTAACTTTATGATTTATATTTGCCTGCACTGACAGTTCACAGAACAGGGACATATTTTGAACAAGTTCATATTGCAAATCTCTCAAATCTTGCAACATAAAC
This sequence comes from Hyparrhenia diplandra, assembly GCA_015847255.1. NCBI lineage: Eukaryota > Viridiplantae > Streptophyta > Magnoliopsida > Poales > Poaceae > Hyparrhenia > Hyparrhenia diplandra. The sequence continues at coordinate 175,137 of JADLZK010008670.1, forward strand.
CAAAGTTGAGGCACCGGCTAATGGCAGGAATGCATAAAAGGATGAGAAGACTGGTATATCTTGGTTTATTATCTATGGACGGTATTATTTTATTCCCATTGGGCATTTTTGCTAATATACAATATAATTGGAAGGTGCATAGCAAATAAAGAGTTTGATAATCAACATCTAAATATTAGAGATATTATATACCAGCAGAAGCTAAAAAGTTTCACATTATTACCTTCTAGTTTACATCCGCATTGCTCTCATTAGATGAGGTAATTCCAAGAGGCCAACTTCACTCATTGACCTTTGCAATTCATTAAAGACACCAGCAGCGGTTGACTCCAGTATGTGAACTAAATCCTCATCTTTAAAGAGTACTTCACCATCTTTAATCGATTCGTCAAGTGCATGTGATAATGCATTCCTCCATATTATTAACATATCTAAGGGATCTTCCAATATCATCATGCCCTTTTGCAAACTACGGCGTTCATATGCTGCTCCGACATATGCATTCTCCTTTGCCAGGTTTGACCATGGTTCTAATTCTACACCATTGAATTGCTTAGAGAGAAAACTTAATACCTTTTCAGACTTCTTTTCGTCTTGTGGACCCTTAGAATCATCATCTTCAGATATCTGTTGCAGTAACCTTCCATAAAGGGTGAGAAAGTGAGCTTTCTTTCCTATCTCACTCATCAGAGACATATTATATCGGATGATTTCAAAATGCTTAACAGGGTCACTTGAATTCAAGAGATTAAGCAACCTTTGCAAATCATCGGGTATTTCCAAGTCACCATCATTAAACTTTAGCATCTCCAGAATAATGTCATAAATACGATGATAATCATTATTCATTTCATCTCTGCCCCTCTGACATGCAATCAACTTTAGAGCAGGGTCAAGCTTCATCTTCTTAAGGTGAGTCCAATAAAAATCAGTAAGAGTGAACTTTCCATTAAGGGACAGCCCAAGCCTATGAAGGCGGTAGATATCTTCAATAATTCCTAACAGAATATGCTTCGCCACTACTGTCAGTCTTCTCAATTTCTTAGACTCCTTCCTACTGGCCCTTACAAGTCTAGGGATAAATATGGGCACGTCTTTCTCAAACTTCTTTAACTCTTGTATAACTTTTGCTCCAGGCACCTTTACATTCATGGTTAGCTTTGACTGCCCATCGGAGAGAAAAACTGAAAGCTTTTGGTAGTCAGACTCATTTGGGCACAGGAAAACATCATGGCATTTTATAAGCATTGCTTCAATGAGAGGATCCAGATTGATGTATTTGTTCCATTTGTTGAGTTGAGCTTCAGCAACCTCCAGCTTATGTTTTAGTTCTGCATTCTGAAGTTCCAACTCTTGAATAATTTTCTGCATTTTGATAACATCTGCATCCTCACACTGCTCCATGAACAACAAAAAAGTCTGAGCATAATATGCATGCAAAAATGGACGGTCATGTTTATATATATATATATATGTATATATATATATATATATATATATATATATATATATATATATATATACATATATATATATATACATATATATATATATATATATATATATTAGATAATAATCCAAACAATTGAAAATTCAATAACCTTCCTTGACATATATTTGATAAATGACCAAGCATACTGTGAATACGAATCCAAATGAATAATGGAACACAACAGATACAGAAACAATTAATATGCATCCAGTAATATAGAAGTTTTGTCAAAATTGAGATCAAAGATATCTCATTTAAAGCTAGAGATATCTCAGTTTTATTTGCCTGGATCCCACCAATTTTTTCAGTGGGCCATAATGGCAAATCAATGAAAGGACGAATTTAGACAAAAATTTAAAAGATAAGGAACTGATGGCTTTGGCCAATTTTAAAGGGGGGGACTAAATTAAGGCTGGGACAAAATATGCAGGCTAAATTGGCTTTTGGATTGTAAAAATCCAAATTTCCACAATCTAAAAGCTGAAACAAAGGGAGCCTAAATACACTCTATCACCACTCACTCTAGCAACTTCTAAGTTCTGCCAACAGGCCAAAAAAGGAGACAAGTGAAGTGCATAGATTCTACATGAATAGTTCCTAACGTGAAGTGCCTAAGAAATCAAGAAATGACTTTCTTTAGTCATTTCGGGGTCAGAACTGCCCTACACCAGATCAAAGTGAATCAATAAATTGATTTAAGTACAAAACTGTGTCGAGAATGATCCTATTCTTCTTTGTAAAAGTAAGAATATTCCATCAATCGGGTGTTAAATTAGGGAGCTCTAAATACGAACTAAGAGTCATTAATTATCACAGTAAATCAGAGATCCTCAATAATCACAGCCTGCAAAGGAGAGTACTGGTGGATGGATATGGAAGCCGGGAATCCCCAATCTAAAAGGGGGAAACAACTCAGAGGAGATAGCTGCAACTTACCGCGCCGCCGGTATGTCGTGGTTCCGCCGACTCGGTCCTGAACCATTGACGTCGCCCAAGGCCCCTCGCTTGGAAGCCGGGTCGGGTAGCTACTTGAGGAATGCCAGTCGCAGCAATGCCCGCCGCGCTTGCCAGGTCGGAGGTCTCCTGCCCCCACGCCCTAGCGTGCGGTCGCCCCATCGGCTGTGGAGCCCACTCCTGCGGTCATGTTTATATATATATTAGATAATAATCCAAACAATTGAAAATTCAATAACCTTCCTTGACATATATTTGATAAATGACCAAGCATACTGTGAATACGAATCCAAATGAATATGGAACACAACAGATACAGAAACAATTAATATGCATTCAGTAATATAGGAGTTTTGTCAAAATTGAGATCAAAGATATCTCATCTAAAGCTAGAGATATCTCAGTTTTATTTGCCTGGATTCCACCAATTTTCGGTCACTTACAATGGGCCATAATGGCAAATGAGTATATGTGCCATGATCTAGCAAACGGTATACCTGACCACATTATGGCATTGTGGTATCTGGAGGGACAGATTGTGGAATCTGAATCCAAAATCTGAGCCTTTGTTTCAGCTTTTAGATTGTAAAAGGCAGAATAGCCAAATTGATAACTCATCTTTCATCACAGGTTCAATTTAGCCCTTCAACTTTCGATTTCGGTTCAATTTCGTCCTCATGCTGATGTGGCTCTCTATCTTTGCAGTACCAGTCAGCAAAGCCTAGCGGTCACCATAGCTTTTGGCTAGCTTGCCACCGTGAAGTGGCACGTCAGTGAAAGGACGAATTTAGACAAAAATTTAAATGATAAGGAACTGCACTGGCCAATTTTAAACTTGAGGGACTAAATTGAGGTTGAGACAAAATATGAGAGGCTAAATTGGCTATTCTGCTTTTGTAAAATCCAAAATTCCACAATCTAAAGCTGAAACAAAGGGAGCCTAAATACACTCTATCACCACCCAGCTCTAGCAACTTCTAAGCTCTGCCAACAGGCCAAAATAGGAGACAAGTGAAGTGCATAGATTCTACATGAATAGTTCGTAGTTCCTGACGTAGTGCCTAAGAACTCAAGCAATGACTTTCTGTAGTCATTTCGGGGGTTAGAAAACCCTACAACGGATCAAAGTGAATCAATCACGCATTTAAGTACAAAACTGTGTCGAGAATGATCCTATTACTTCTCAACCCCCGAGTAAGAATATCTCCATCAATCGGGTGTTAAATTACGTACTACGCGAACTAAGAGTCATTAATTATCACAGTAAATCAGAGATCCTCAATAATCACAGCCTGCAGAGGAGAGTACTGGTGGATGGATATGGAAGCCGGGAATCCCCAATCTAAAAGGGGGAAACACTCGCAGAGATAGCTGAAACTTACCGCGTCGCCGGTATGTCGTGGTTCCGCCGACTCGGTCTGAACCGTTGATGTCGCCCAAGGCCCCTCGCTTGGAAGCCGGGTCGGGGTAGCTAGAACACCAGTCGCGGCAATGCCCGCCGCCGCGTGCTGGGTCAGAGGTCCCCTGCCGCCACGCCCTCGCGCGCGGTCGCCTCCTCGGCTGTGTTGAGGCTGGAGCCCACTCCTGCGTTCACCCCTTCGCCCGCGGCCGCCGCATCGCCCGCCGTCGTCGTCGACGGTCGCCATCCGCTCCGCCTTTTTTTTTTTTTTTTTTGTGTGTGTGTGTGTTGGAGGGTGGGGTGATGGAACTTGAGGGTTTAGGGTTTCCCTGGGATGAAATGGATCGTGCGATGTTCGAGTGCAACATTTGTGGGCCAGTTCATCGGCCCGTACATCGGAAGTGGCCCAAAATGAAGCTACCAGTGCGTGTATATTACGTAACAAAGGGGGAAAACACTTTTAGATGGTACGTTGTGCATTTTTGTTTTTGTTTTCTATTTATTTTGGTAGAATCTTTGAAAAATCATAATAAATCATTGAAAACAAATCATAAAATGGAAAATCCTTCAGTGTTTTCTACTGCCGTCATTCCTCCCCTTTTGGGCACCATTTGTACGTGACTAACTTAGTCGTTATGTGATATGGGATAAATTATCCCGGGCGTAAAGATGTTTGAGGACTTTCTTCTTCACAACTTCTCTCATATCATCATTGAGTCCGCGTTGGGGTTCACGTGAAGGTGCTTTAGTCGGGTCAATACGGATGCGATGAGTGCAAATTGTTGGGCTAATTCCCTTCAGATCTTGTAGGGAATACCAGAAGATGGATCTATGTTTTTCTAGGATGGTGATGAGTTTTGTTGTCTCCTCATCAGAAAGATTATCACTAATGATTACAGGAGTGTTCCTATCGCCATTAAGAAAAATGTAGCATAGGCCATCAGGTAGGGCTTTTAGCTCAACAGTATACCTGAGCATTTTTCGAGTCGGGTCAGGTTTGGGCCGGGCCGAAAAAAATCCGGTTATTTCGGGCCAAAAAAATCTTGCCCATAACATCCTACTGGGCAATTTGGGCCTATAATGTTACTAGCCTAGCCCGAATCAAACACTGTCCGGAGTTGGTAGCTGGAGTTAGTTCAAACAGATGGGCTAGGGAAAGTCAAACAAAGCAACCTACCCGAAGCTAGACCGGTCATGGCAGGGGGAGGGGGGAGGCGACCCACGGGCCAGGCCACCCTTGCGCCCAGATCAAACATGCCATGCATGTGGCCTAGATTCAGAGTAGAAGCCGGAGAAGGTAGAAGTTGGCTTCGAATGGAACCGTTTCAATGAGCCATTGGATCGGAGATACTCCCTCCGTCCCATTTTACTAGATGTTCTCGCACATCTATGAAGTGTCCTCCTTTATGCACGTGGACACAAGTAGAGTTTAGATGCAAATCATCTTCGCTACACACGGCTCCAAGCTCAAACGATCTTTATTGACGAGACAAAGGGAGTACGTGGCTGCGCGAGGATAAAAGTGGTATAAAGAAATAAGGAATATGGTAAGTTGGAATTTTAAACGGAGAGCAAATGTTCTTGGGGCATCCCATATTGTACCTGTATTAAAATAAATTTCGCTTGCTATAAACTTCCTCGGTCCCATATTGTAAGTCCATTGACTTTTTTGACACCTTTTTTTAACCACTCATCTTATTAAAAAAATTTGGGATGAAGAAAGTATTAAAATAAATTTTGCTTTCAAGATGCAATCACCATTGAAGAATCAGCCACAGCACTTTTGCTGAAGAACAGTTACTGGAAGATATACCAGAGGGACTATTATGCTTTGAGCAAGAAATTTTACATTTTTAGTTACAAGGAATGTGCAGAATATTAAACTTCCTCCACTTGCACTATGAGCTCCATATAACATCAGGAACACTCGAGCATATCCGCTCCAACAGAAGTCATCTAACCGCTGGCAGCTACAGAACTATACAGTAAAAAGAATTATGGAGAATATGCAGTATATATTGGCAGTCTATCCGCACGAACGTGGCAGCATCCGACAACTGAACCAAAACATCCTATGCACACATTTACTGCTTTTGTTCACTCTGCTTGACTGCTTTTGTTCACTTAGGCAGTGCATAGTCTACAGCCACTCTTAGGACCTTGTCGAGTCGGCAGTCATAATGAACTGAGTTCTCAAGGTCTGTCAGAGTTGGCGTGATACTCTTGCCTCTTGGTGTGCTATCACTTTCTTCAGGGGACGAGTTGTTCTTCTGTACTAAAGGCGTCTTGCTGTCACTTTCTTCAGGAGATAACTTCTTCTTCTTCTGTACTACAGGCGTCTTCAGGGAGTCACTCTCAGTCAAGGAGGAATCTCTTGGTGTGCTATCACTTTCTTCGGGAGATGAGTTATTCTTCTTCTGTACTAATGGCGTCTTCAGGGAGTCACTCACAATCAAGGAGGATGAAAACTTGTCGGTACAAATGTATTTCTCCCTGGCTGAGCAGCCGCTGGCACCTGAGTTCTCAACAGGTGAGTTACTGCGCAATCAAGTGGGAAAAAAACTTGTCAGTGCAAATATTAAAGCATATAACAGATGTGTTCAACTATACAGACTAGTGCAATATGTAAAAATAAACACTGCTATAAAAAGATCACAGCAAACATAAGCATCATTGTTTCCTTAACATATGCAAGTGCGACATACAGCTGTCCCTTCAGATTGACTATGTTATAGCAATATAATATGGTGCAAAGCCTGATCTAATTTCTAGATATGTTATATTGCATAATAAATTCCTATTCCTGAAAATTCATAGTCGCAGAATCTTTTGCTTTCCAAACCTGAAATGGCGCAAAGGCTAATCTAATTTCCAAATATGTTATGCTACACTTTATATTTATATTCCTAAAAATATATGGTAGCATAATCTTTGCTTTCTGAAATCTGAAATCCTATTAAACACTAGCATATCATATATTTGTACAGCTATGATGTCCTGATTTCATTATGGCTAAAACTGATACAACAAGTGAACTGGTTTACCAAATATTACATTAAACCTAAGAAATGAGATTAACTTCTGACTTAGCTCCAGATAGTTTGCTTTGCGGCTGTACTGATGCCTTTCAGTGTAAATCAATTATTGCAATAGTTAATGGAGACAATGATAGTGGATTTAAAACCAATAAAAAAGTAGCATGGTCTTATCATGAAGATATATTATGAACTTCAAATTACCTTTTTAGGGTCTTGTTAATGCTTGTGATTTGACTACAAACAAAACGGCTCGGGTTGGCTTTCCTCACTCCCTGCTGGAACAAGAAAAAACAATATTGCAATTTGTCAACAGGTTCGGATTTAGTTCTTCCCCATTTCTGCTATGGTGGTATAAACAAAGAATCGGTTGCTTCGATCTTCTAACTTCTTTATACCTCTTTGTTGACATGCTCATGATTGGCATTCTTCCAGGGCCTCCCATCACCAGAGTCCTTTGCCATGGGTGGCCTTTCCTTCTTCCCTTGCTGAAAAAAAAAAGTGAATCGTCAGAAATCTGGAAGAGGTTCATCTTCCTGACAAATAGTGTTTCTAACACCGTGTTGACTTTGATAGTGGCAACTTTGTTGAACTCAATACCAAATATGCAGCTGTCGTTGACAAGAAATCTCGAGGACTGTTTGTTTAGTGTTTTCAGGGATGACATGCATGAGATGACAGAAGTAGTACTTGCATTCTGCAACCTGTGGTTAACTGCACCCAAGCATGCATATTTTCTTCAGAAAAAAAAAGTATTTAATTACCATAATAAGGTTTGAAGAAAACTGGGAACACATTGTTTCCAAAGAAAAACTAAATGGAGACATGAAACTAAATAGTAGAAGATAATATAGAATTTGAAGTCCGATGATGGTTATCCTATATTGTCAGTTGCTCTGTTATCCTTTTATTAGGAACTTCAACCAGGTTTTGTCAGGTGCTCTGTTCCTATAATGTTCTGTTTTCCTTGTATCTACTGATCTGAGACCTGTACGAAACAATCACCAGTAGAGTTTGAGGATGTGAGATGCTGATAGATAGCAGCATTATAGAGCTGTTTATTGCTACCACTGAGCACATATATTGGGGCCTTGAACTCCAATTCATTGTTAATTTGGGAGGAGTTTAGCCTTTCCATAGAGAGATTAAACTTTGCTGTTCCCCTCCTGTTCTTATCCGATGCAGTTTGTTTGAGAAGAAAATTAGAACATGTAGATCGCAAATCCTCGAAAGCTCGACCCAGCCCCGATCGAGCGGCACTGCAGCGCGGCGCCAGTGGCGTCCGGCGGCAATGAATAAATGATAATTTCTATTATACCTGGCCCGGCTGGCCGACGCCCGTGGCCAGCGCCTTTCAGCTCCTCGCCGACCAAATCCTCCTCCTCCATCCTACGAGGTCGCGACCCGCGAGCGGGTCCGCGCAGCTCCGAGCGTCTGAGCGGAGCGGCGTGGGCTTGTGGGCAGGGGCGCCGCGCGGAGCTCCGGCGGACTGCGGAGGCGCCGGGCGCGGACGGGAACGGGCAGGAGGAGCCGAGGGATTGGATGAGGGGCAACTTGGGCCGGCTGGGCTTATTGGGCCTTTTCCCCTTCCTGCCCCGTTTTTCAGACGCCGCACGGCACGGCACGCGGCCGCTCCGTCGTTGGATGCCTCGCCGGAACGGAGGAAGAGATGGGTACTAGTGCTACCCGGCGGTAGGCTTCGTAGCTTCCCCACCCTGCCGGAGCTCTGCCTCTGAGCGGTGATCGTGAACGCGTGCGTATTGTTGCCTACAGGTGCTCGATCGAAGGCAATCGCACGAGCAAAATCAAAAACGGCAAACAAAGCGGATGGGGAGGACCGGAGTGGAGCGGTTGGCCGAAGCTCACCGCGGGGCGTGGCGGGCCGGGAGTGGGACGGCGGTGAGCGTGAACGCGTGCGCATTGTTGCCCAGTGCCATGGCTCGAAGACGATCGCACGAGGAAAATCAAAAACGGCAAACAAGCGGACGGGGAGGGGAGGGGAGCGGTTGGCCGAAGCTCACCGCGGGCGTGGGCCGGGAGTAGGACGGCGCGGTGGCTCCATCGCCGCTCGCTGGTGTGACGCCGGGTCGCCGCGGAGGCTTCTGGAAGCTTTTCCCTTCCCGCTTCCCTTCCCGCTCTTCGGTCGAAGCCACGAACACGAAGTAGTTTTGGGACGGGCCCCGTAGCCGTAGGTGCTTACCTTTAACAGCGTATAAGCCTATGCCACGTGGAGTATCTTGTCTTCCAAGTTACACGGGCGCAGTCCGATGGAAAATCCATAGCATATTGAGAGCTTTTAGATTCTTCAGTGAATTCCCGCTAGTGCTGTGAAATTTAACTATGGTTAACATTACTAAAGATATGGCAACATGTGGAATAATGATAAGTGATACACGCTCAATGTTACGTGAACACTTTGTTTGTAATGGGATTTCTTCAATTCCGAGATCTTGCAATGTAATAGCCCATGAATTAGCTTAGTTTGCTATGAGTTGGGACCCGGGTGACTTATTTGTGTCGGCGCACCCCCTCCCAGAATTTGTAAAAACTCTTGTTGCTCGCGATTTGGTCGAGCCCATGATTTCAATGCAGCGGTCTTAGAACCGAATGTTTTATCAAAAAAAAAAAAAAAAAGAAGAAGATATGCATGTATGCCTTAGTATAAACAACTGGTTGAATAGTTTTTATTAGGGGGCAATTAGGAATATGGCCCTAAAAAAAATCGTCTTAGGCTCTATTTGGTTGTAGATATTCGGCCGAGGAATTGAATTGGCCTCGAAATACCAAAGTCCCGTGAATTGGAAATGGCCGGAATACCAATGCTAGTGTTTGGATGTGCAATTAGCTGATTCTTTGGAATCATAGGAAAACAACCAATTCCAATTCTGTTTGGATGTACAATATTTGAATTGTCTGTTTTAGAGAGTACAATGTGTTTCATGACTTGCACATATATCCAACTGATTATATATCATTGTAGGAAATAAGAAAACCATAATATTTAGGAAAAAATAATACAAACTGCAGTAAAGTATATAAAAATGAAAAATAATTCTTTTTTGAGACAAAATGGATAAATAATTGATGAAACCACACACCGCATCCATTATATAGCCAATACTTGATGATAAAAATTCCATGTCTCTTACAAGTACCAACACATAGCATAGCACTTAATTAATATTAAAAGGTTCTAAAGTGCTATATTACATAACAGCAAGCGTACAGGTCTTCCCTACCTACCATTCCTCCTCTAATTCAAGCTCTAATCCAACATAAGGAGCCATTCCTTCCTCAAGCCCATAGGCAACTCTAGAAGCGCTTGGAATAAACGCTCATTAACAATCAGTTTGCCATAAGACCGCAAAAGTTCAGATCTATCCAAATCTGGTATTTCCTCAAGTGCAGCAAGGATTTCAGCAGGGGCTAGTAACCCGAGGCATTGGTAAAGGCTCGAGTGATTTTTTAAAGCATCCTGAAACGAAGTCCTCATATCTCCCGGCATGCAAAGAATTGCTTCACCGGTTCATTTGCCTTTTTGGGGGGTACATCTTGGGTTTCTTGTAGCTTGTTCAGGTGAAACTTGTGCACTCTCGGCTCTGTTTGGGCACCATCACCATTTGCATGATCTGTTGAATAAATTGCACCGATTGCATCCCAATTCTTCACTACCTTGTTCTTGTAACAAGCTACCGCCTTGTTACCCCGCACAAAAAGACGCAGACACATATACAAGTGACTTGCCTCATTATAAAAGTAAAACATCCAGGATGCAAATGCAAATGTACTTACCGCCACATATCTAGACCACACATCCTCACTATCCATTGAGAGCTTATTATTCTCCCAATCCCAACCAAAACCACTCTGTGACAATATCTTACTAATGACCTCATAATGCTTGTCAAAAGTTTTGATCCTAGATGATATGTTATCTTTTGTGATGTCCACATTGCACTTCTCATGTACATTCTTGATAGCAACATTGTAGACATGTGGCTTCCATCCATTTTGGGAATGGTCACCATTGTTGTGATGCTCGACAAGAACGACCAACAATGCAAAGTGTCCATCTCCTCTCGTCCATGTGAGGTAAACTCTCTTTGGTGCCTTTTGCCGCAGCCATGTACTAGATAACAAAAGCCTTGAGTTAGGATGATGCATTTACAAAATATCACAAAATGCACCATCAGCTAGCCATCACAGAATGCACCATCAGCTAGCTATCACAAAAGCCAGGCTATGCTATATATATATATATATATATACATGCCAACCCATGCAACCTACTCCATCTCTAGTTCACCATGCCTAACAAGGTACTCGGCAAACATGTCATTAGCTAGTTGGTCCCTAAAGTCGTTCCATTCGGGAGAAACTTGAACACTTGTAATTAAGTCATCATCGGCTCAATTTCTCAGTAGCTGCTATTTCAAAGCATCCACTTCGTGTAGCAACAAATCATCCATTTGATGTTGTCTATCTCTTGTAAAGTTGTGTAACACACAACAAGCATTTATAATTCGGATCTGCTTGGTATTAATTTGTAGTTAGCATTTACATTTATATTTTTTTAACCATAGGTACATATTTGTAGTTACCCGGTTCTTTATATTAAAGAAACTTTGAGAACATAAGATTGCCCATTTTTTTTCCACAAACCAAAAGTTCTTTCCACAACATTTCTAGCACGAGAATGACGCAAGTTATATAACTCTTTCGAAGTTTTAGGCTGTTGTTGACTTGAAACCCACTCTTTTTAAGTGATACCTAGTGGCTCGAATGGAGCTAGAAATCAGTGTCCATTGGTATAACCAAAGCATCAACTAAATAATATTTTCCTATTATAAAGAAACTAAGTTAGATACCAACAAAATAAAAAGAAATAAAATGCCAAATGAAAAGGTCATACACCGAGGTACAACAAATGCATCTTGGCGACTCATTGCATCACGCAAAAACTCTTGAATCGGATCTTTGAACCCTCCCAACCAGGCAAAACATATAGAAATTTCATGTTCCAGTCAACCACACCGAGCATGTTAGTGGAGATGTCTTGCTTTTCGTTTCGTACCTCCCTTGGTCACCGGATCAACACACACATCAACATGACACCCATCTAATGCACCAAGAGCATTGCCGAACCACTTCCACTTGTAATCATCGGGTGGGTGAATGGAAGGATCGGGAAGCTTAATGAACTCCCCCACTTAAAGATAGAATAGTCGATAACACATCACCAAAGTGCCTACCGATAGTCTCTAAAGAGCGATTATAAGTGCCACGCAACAAAGCCTCATTTTTAGACCATGCCCAACTATCAAGTAAGAACATAGCAACCTTTTCTTCCACGTAAACATAAACACTCTCAAAGGCAAGACCGCACCTTTCACGCAATATGATGCACAAGTCATGAAAGTTTCTTTTAGTTAAACGTAGTGAATCATAGCATGTAATTTCAGAACCATCATACAATGACTTCAAACAAATACTTCCTAAGAGTATGCCTCTCCTCATCATCATTAAAGCACCCTAAATTCCTTGGCACCCGCCGTGAACTAAGATATGCAAGCCCAAGAACAAGCGCCTCACAAGTATAGTTCAAGTAAAAATAATCCTTCTCCTCTTTCTCCTTTTTGTTTTCTTCATTAATGAAGGAAACCAACTCGAATCGACATAATGCAGCTACAATGCACACAGGCACACACATGATTTTAAAAGAGAGCATGACATGAAAAAAAAAAACAGTTTTAAGAAACACCAAAGCATATGCACTATATACCTTCAATCGACCGAAGAAGTAACGTAACAGTAAGTGCAAAAAAAAAAAAAAAAAAATAGGGTTAGGGTTTCAACGGGGAAAGGGGATCGGGAAATCCAAGCAAGATCAATCTATGCACAGCTCGAAGATGGAGGATTTCATCGCAAAGGGGATGTAGATGGGACTAGCAAGAAGTGACTGCGGTGAGAACGAACGACGGAGGTTTGGGAGGGGATGCCGGAGGTCGCGGAGGAGATGCTTGGGAGGAGGTTGTGGAGGGGACGCCGGAGGTTGGGGAGGGGAGACCGGAGAGGACGCGCGCCGCGGGGTCAACCTCCCGTCGCTCCGTCGCCGCCATCGGGGCCGCCGCCATCGCCATCCCGCCTCCGCCCGTCTCTCTCGCGGTCTTTCACGAAGGGGTACGCGGGCGTGGGGTGTCGGGGAGCGGAGGAACAGAATTCCCGTCAATACCGGCGGGAAGCGGTGGAATTGGCGGCGCCCGCTTTCTTCGTGCGGAAGGAGTCCGCGATATTGGGCTCCAATACCTCGGCCCAATTCGTAAAACATCCAAACAATTGAATTGGAGCCCTCCAAATACCAATGCCGATTCCAAAGACACCAATATCAACTTCCAAACGGCCCCTTAGGAATCCGGTCTCTTTTTTTTTTTTTAATTTGGGAATCGGCCTTAAAACGAAACTTTATTAGGAATTTGTCCTTCCATCGTTTTGAAAATTCATAACTAGATTTTGTAAGTACAATTTTGGTGAACCAAACTTTGTTGTGTTCCTTGAGATGTCTAGTTTTTATTAAAAATATAAAAGCGCCATGTTTTTGTAAAATTATTTATTTTTAATAAGAAACTGATATATTGGTGTTAAAAATAATAATTCTATAAAATATGGTCAGTTTCATATTTTTAATAAAAAACTAGACATCTTAAGGAGCACAATGAAGTTTAGTTCACCAAAATTGGAGTTACCAAACTCTAGTTATGATTTTTAAAACCGATGTAAGGCCGATTCCTAACAAAATTTTGTTTTGAGGCCAAATTCCCAAATTCAAAAAAAAAAAAGGCCATATTTCTAAAACAAACTTTTTCGGGGCCATATTCCTAATTCTCTCTTTTATTAGAGCTGGCAGAGAAGTAAAATATGGCCCTGCTTTATATATAATAATTGTCGTAGCATGATTCATATATTCTTGTCTGATATAGGACTGGCTAAGTTACTCATGAGTCATGACTCTGTTGCAAGCTGCATCTTTGATATGTCTGTTTATTTTCTTGCGTGTTGTGTGAATGTTAGCTATCGTTTCGTATTTCAGGTGTCATGTACAAATAATCAAATCTATCTCCTAAAAGTGGCTAATATGGAGGTCATAAGATCTATTGCTGGAATCAAAGGTCTGTAATACCTTTTCTGATAAAATGTAATTTTATTCTATGATCACGATCTTGTGGTCATCTTTTCCTGTAATTTTCTCTTTAGCTGCCAGTTGCTTCCCGGAACTTAGGTGGAGCTGATCGGGTTGTGTATGGATTTGATTATACTAATAGACTTGTTGCTATACCAACGGAAGACTACTGCATACAATTTGTTTGAGAACGCTGAGGTTTCAGAGGTAAGTGAATTAAGTTCTCATGTTTACTCCATCCTCCTTTGGGCAGTATATCAATTGGTGGGGTGTATCGTATGACGAACATTTTTGTTTAAACTAACCGTAACATTGTTAATCTTTTCAGATGCAAGTATGTGAGAGGAATTTTCAGCCTAATGATCACATCACGGTAAGATGCCTCCTTTTCAAGTGTTCGTGGAGCCACATAGTTTTTCTATTTTCTTTTTTTTTTTTAATCTCTCTTTATTGCATGTGCCAAACATTTTGCTCCTTTTTTTTTTTTTTTTTTTGGCGAGGATTTTGCACCTCTCCTTAGTTACACTTGGTTGCCTCGTTACAGAAAAAAAAAAATCTACTAAATTTGTTCTTCTTGTTTGGTATTCAGAATTTAGCCTTAGCTTTTGACAAGTTCCATTTTCCCCATTTGATACGGATATACATTTCCTTGGTTTCATTGTCAATCGATGGCAATTTGATGTGCACCGTGGATGTGGGCATGGGAGCCAACGCTACTACTGGCCCACTTGTCAGTGATAATTATGGTCTGACTTGTCTCCGCAGCCCAGCAACAGCCGGGCGGTGCTGTGCTGCTCTGCCTCGTTACTCTGCTTTCTTCAAACAGAGCAAGCGCATGCTTGCTACTCTGTTTTGCTGCAGCCGACCAAGTTTTTGGCGTGAAGGACGGCTCCTGCTCCAACCGGGGGCTGTTATTGTTGCAGGTACAGGGTGTACACAAATAACCTGCTCTCTCTGTCCCATAAAGACGACGGTCGTCCTAGGGTCTAGAGCATGTCCCGTAGAGAGTGACGTTTTAGACCCGCAGTATATCGTCTGCGCTTTGCTGCTAGGGTGTGTTTTAGATCCATGAGAATTGACACGGTAGCGAATTAAAAAGTATTGTTGCAGTTTTTTGTTTGTTTGTGTTAAATATTTTTCTATAATGGGGTAATTAGACTCAAAAAATCGTCTTGCAATGTACATCTAAAATATGTAATTAGTTAATTTGTTTATCTACATTTCATACTCCGGACATGCGTTTTTAGTGCACTTAATGCTTCGATTCGATGTGATGGAAATTTTAAAAATTTTGGAGAAAAGTTAGGGGAAATAAACACTCTGCTCCATTCGTTTGTGGTCTCTATCCCTTTCGCCCACATCCGTCGCCCTCCCCCCACCCAACCGCAACCCGGTTCTTCTTCTCCACTCTCCATCCCCCCTCCCACATCTCGCCACCGTCAACGCTTCCTGCACCTCCTCCCCCACGAACACGAGTGGGATGCCATCGGGCGGCGGGCCTGCTCCCGCTGCGTTGTGAGCTGGTGCACGTGGTGCTAGCCGTCTCCCACGAAGGACATGAGCTGCGGCCGGAAGCCGTGGTGGTGGCGGTGCTAGTGGGACCGACCTGCGTTGCCGGAAAAGGGCATACTCGGCGAACAAGCCACTCCCCGCCCTAAGCCTACAAGTCTTTGGGAGCTGGAAAGGGGGGGCATGGGGGCAACCTTGTTGGTCTTGGTCCTGCTGCACTTGCTGGTGGTCTCGTGGAGCTGCAGTTGTAGGTGGTGGTGGTGCCGCCGCCGCCGCTGCTTATCTACTTCTTGCCGCGCTCCTCCACGGAGCCTCCAACCGCCGCCCTAGACCCCTGGCTCGTCTTCTCCACCAACGGCGACCGCCAATGCTGGATCTACTACCGGCTCTTCCGCCGCGTCCCCTCAGTCGTAGATCCGCCGCCCTAACTCCTCTTCTCGTCCACCGATGGTCGCCATTGACGAATCCCTACTGGCCCCTCGACAGCTCTTCTCGTCCACCGTGCGGAGGGTGGCACCCGTGCCGCTCTTCTCCTCCACTAGCATGGGGTGGCAGCGCCCTTCTCTTGTCCTCCACCGGTGTGTAGGCCTCGACCATTGTCCCCTTGACCATTTTGGTACTGTAACCACTAGGCTTGATGACGGCGATGCGAGCGCTAGGTTCGATGATGGGAGCAACGAAGAGAGAGGAGAAAGAACATGGGGCGATGGAGGTCTCTATGCCTAACACATTGGTCTTTGTTCTCATTCCTAGGCCCCGTTTAGAGCCCCGAACTGGGATCAATTTTGTAACGGATGTGGGTATGTCACATCGCATTAATGTAGCACGTTTCGTTGGTTAGTGGTAAATATTATCCTACCATGGCGTAACCAGGCTCAAAAGAATCGTCTCGCAATGTACATCTAAACTGTGTAATTATTTTAATTTTTTACCTATATATTTCGTACTCCATACATGTTGCCGGCCGACGGATGTGATGGGGAATCTTCTTTTGCATAGTGAAATTTGGGAGGAATTTGAGGATCTAAACACACCCCTAGACACTCTTTGTGGGACTGAGGGCATAAGATTTTAGGCTCTGGCATGAAAATAAAAAGAATATGATAAAATTCTGAAATTGCCCCTACAAACTGATGAAGGTCTAGGGGTGGGTGGACTTGAGCTAGCCAGCTGGGAGCATCCACTGTACCCAGGCCAAACGAGTGGACAAGAACCCCTCGAGAGTTCTAGACGGATGGACCTTTTCGTTTTGACACCTACTAGTACTGTACTTTTTGTGCAAGGTGACCTTTTATTGTCTGAATTTTTTTGAATCAGAGACGTGACATTATTTGAGGACGGGGAGAGTTTCTGCGTCTCATGTGCTTACAACAGAGCCAATCGCGCGCTCAGTGGCTCCTCCTCTCTCAGCAACTGATTATCAGGGCCCGTCCTGGATATTTATTTTTTTGGGGCTTGGCGTGAAAACAAAATTTAGGGCCCTTATGCCAATTTGATTGGAAGTCAAATGTTCTTTTTGTTTCCTATATAAAGTCAAATTTAATTTTGACCAAATATATATAAAAAAAAATTGATATGCATGGTACATAATTAGTATTGTTGGTGTAAATAGAAAAAATATAAGAGAACTTTTTATGTAAGATTGAAGAGATAAGAATATAGTGAGTCTGAGTTGGCTGGTTCGGCTAGTCCGAACCTTCCCCAAATTCCATCGAGTATCATAGGATAGATCTTTAAATATGTTTTTATAATAAATTTATTTAAAGATTAAAATGTCCTGAGGATCCAACTTGAGACAACTCAGGTGCCTGTTGCATGCATTGGGCAAATGCCCGCTCATAAATCATAGCCTTGACATCGGCGATGGTTTCGGAGAGATCCAGCTGGAGCTTCAACCCGAGAGCATCTCGATAGGCATCGTCTTGTCTACGACTGCCCATCAACAGCCAGTTTTCACGATGTGTGTGAAAACTAGTATTCTATCCCAACCTACCGCTTCTTTGAAGTAGGTCCAAACTAAGGTAGCAATGTGACAGTTAAAGAAAATATGATCATTAGTAATAGTTTCAGACACCCCACAAAGACAGCAATTACTGCTACCCCTTCTCATTTTCCTGGCTCCCAAACGCCCTAGCAAACTGAATATGCCAACCGTCTCCCTCCCTCCCAGTACTCTTTAACAGTCACAGTAGTCCCTCCCAGCCACACATGTTATATAAGATATTTCTGATTCAAGAGCTGGTAAACCATGTCGTCTTCTTTAGCCTGTAAAATCCTCCATACCCATTTTCCTAACAATGCATCATTCATATTTGTGGTCTCTACAATCGCCAACCCCCCGTAGTATTTTGGAATATACATTCTTGATATGACTTTGATCTTTGGTCGGAAGACGAGACGGTTGTACTGTAGTGTGCTCTTTTTAGATAAAATGATACTGTAGTGTGCTTATATATATCCGCAGGGTAAGCTGAACTGCATGGAAGTCTAACTCGGCATCGGTTCCCTCGAAGTTGAATGCCACCGTGTTGCTTGCCAATCTGTCGTGACGGGTGAATCAGTCAACACTACTTGGCGCACACTGTCCGAACTCCGAAGGTGAAACGATCAGAACTGTCCTTGGAAGGCCTCCAACAGGAAATGAAAACACGAACAAGAAGACTCGAAGTCGTCTCCTGTGTTAGGCCTTGTTTGGATTTAGGGACTAGTGATTAGAGACTAAAAATTAGTCCCTCTTCCGAAAGTCTATTGAAATATAGACTAAATCAGACTAAAAGATTAGTCTCTAGTCCTCTTGTTTGGTATTTAAAAGACTAAATGAGACTAAAAATTAGTCCTTAGTCTCTAGTCTAACCAAACAAGGCCTTACAATGGCACGAGAGGAAGGCACGATGGAGAAGACATTGGCCGGGTCATTTGTAAGTCAAGTCTGAGAGAATTCCTGCACTGTATTACTCTCCCTAATCTAAAATTGTTTCGTAACAGTTTGCCTCTGTGTGCACATAACTTATGCTGCGCCCCCATCTACTACATCATTATTTCTCATCCCAGAATCATGTTTCTGATTGCCACAACATATATGACTGATCGGTGATCTGTTCCAATCGACTGCAGGAACTGCCGCAACTGACCTTTCTGCTGCAAATATGCTGATACAGTATATATGACAGTGATCCTGTGACTGATCTGACACAAGTTGCTACGAACCACTGTCTCCTAGATGCATTGCCAGCCAAGATTGCATCCCTGCAGTTTTATTTGTTTTAGGTGGCAAGTCATCCTCCTTGCTTGTTGCTGTTGGGAAACTGGTTGCTTGGAAGCTGGTGGAGCACTGGCCGACGTGCTATTGAAGTGCAAGCAAAGACACAGACACAGACACCCTCCTCTCCTGCCCCCCCATATATTCCTTCCTCTCCAGGCAGCTTGTGTTGTCTGCAGTCCATCTCACAACCTCTGCAGGCCATAATCCTTGTCTCTGTAGTCTGCCTGCTCCGGTATGGCTACGACAGGCTTGGACCGTGCTGAGGTCGACACTGGCCGCCCGTTCCGGTCCGTCAAGGAGGCGGTGGCCGTGTTCGGCGACCGCATACTTGTCGGCAACAGCCACTCCAGGCACAGCAGTAGTAGTGCGACCGCCATTGCAACCCCAAGCGCTAGTGCCAATGCCGCTAGCATTGCTGCCACACCAAATACCATTGCCAAGCATGAAGCAAGCAGTAGCAGCAGCACCACCATGACCTTCTCCCCCACCCCAATGGCCGAGAGCGAGGCGGAGATAATGCCCGCCACCATGCCCATGTACTCGGCGCCATCCTCGCCGACATCGCTCGCATCCACACCTTCGCCGATCAAGCCGCGCAGCGGGCGCGGCGGCGGCGACGACCGGCGCAACGACAACGAGGCGGGCGGTGGTCTCGTGGTCGTGCGCTCCATCCAGAAGCTGGAGGCCGACGTGGCCGAGACGCGGCAGGAGGTGGCGCAGCTCAGGAAGCGCGGGAACGAGATGGAGATGGCGCTGGCGAGCCTCAGCGCGCAGCTCCACCGTGGCCTCTCGAAGCTCGCCGAGATGGAGGCCGACAAGGCGGCGGCGGCGGCGAGGCGCAGCATCGGGGGCGACACCGACGTGGCGTCGTTCACGCTTCGGAGCGAGCGGTGGGGCGACAGGCTCGCCGCGAGCGAGTACCTGCCGTCCTTCTCCCACGCGCTGAGCCTCGGCGAGGTGGACGACGTCGAGCTCATGGGCAGCCGGAGGAGGAAGCCGCAGAAGGTCAAGCCCATCGTGCCCCTCATCGGTGACATCCTCTTCTCCAGCTCCAGGAGGAAGAGCAAGGGTGACGTTGGCTTCTACAGTGGTCATCTCTACGGCGTGCTAGGCTAGGCTGATCATTCGTGCCACTGATCGATTTGTGTGTGCGGTGTACTCATCTCTGGTGGCATGGCAGCTTGCATTGTGTTTTTTTTTTTTTTTTGCTGGCTGTTTTAGTTTCTCTGTTTTTTTTCTGATGTTCTTGTTTGCGTGGCTTGTGCAGGGGGTTGCGTTTGTGTAAATGTACAAACATGTGTTGATGTATCTTCAGGGTCATGAGTGGAAGAGTGTGTGCGTGTGATGGCAGCAAAGTTCACTGAATCTGACAGACACACTGCAAGTACGATGCTAGTACGCTTGATCGAATCTGTGGCTGGGTATGCGAAATGCCAAAAATATGTGGCTGGGTATGCGAAATGCCAAGAAATTGAAGCAAAAATATATTGGATTCTTGTGACCTTTTTGCCTCTTGCTCCAATTAAAAAGAGATTATACATATATATTGGTATATGTATTTTTTTTTACTAGAATCTTGGGTATTCATTAGAATACCCATGAATACACTTGCCGCCGCCAGTGCGCTTGATACAGAAACTGTAAGAACTGTGCAACGGAAGTGACAAAGCTAAGAGCATATCCAAATCAGTTTTATAGTTGATGGATATAGAGTCATCCCGACAAATTATTTTTTTAAGAAATCACAAGTATTATGGCTAATAAAATAACAAAGAAAATATAATCTTGAGAGGCCCCACCAGAAGTCGCACGACCTTGGACTCATGCGTTCTCTCCTCTAACCACTCACCCAACACTCACTTGTGTGATATTCTTTCTACTCATATTATATTGAACCAAAAATAAAATGAGTATTCGGACACTAAACGAACTTAACTAAAAAAGTTATGGACTACAAAATTATGAACTACAAAGTTGCATAACTTTTGGAGATCCACAACTTTGTTTTTGTTGTTTCTCCATCGAGGTTGTTTGAAAAAGTCGTTTCAAATCAAAAGGTTATCAACTACAAAGTTACATAACTTTTTTGAAATCTATAATTTTTATTTTTCTTGTTTCTTCATTTGAGGTCATTTAAAAATTCAAATTTCAAATGGGGCAAATTCAAATAGAGTTTTCCTTGATAACATGATTTTAAATGACAAAGTTGACATCTATAAAGTTGTATAATGTTTTGATATCTACAACTTTTATTTTTCTTGTTTCTTCAATCAAGGTCATTCAAAAATATAAATTTGAACTTTTGTAAAGTTCAAACATAGGTTTCCTTGACAAAATGATTTCAAATGAAAAAATTTCAACTACAAAGTTCTATAACTTTTCAAGATCTATAACTTTTATTTTGATAATTTATTCATCCGACAAAGTTATAGTATACAACATATTTTTATGTTCAAGTCTTTTTCAAGTGGAATCATTACTATTTCAAAATGTTGCGAGAAGTTGCTATTTTTTAAAAATTCAAATTTTGCATTGACAAAACAAAGTCACATGGAAAGATGACTAAAATAATAGCTATAAGAACATAATAAATTAATATATGATTTTAGAAACTTTTTAGAAAATAAATCATCAAATTTAAAGTTGATATGAGGGAGAAAGACTAGCTACAAGTTTCAGTCAGAGCTTTAAAAGATAATAGAGAATTAGGAATATGACCCTCAAAAAACCTGTCTTAGGAAAGTGGCCCTTTTTTTTTCGAATTTGGGAATGTGGCCTCGAAACAAAATCTTCTTAGGAATATGGCCTTCCGTCGGGTTGGAGGGCTAACGGTGTTAACTAGAGGGGTAAAAAGATCATTTTACCCCTGAGTAAAAAAAATAGAGTTTTATTTATTTGTTGTGTATTTTGATGTAAGGCAACCACAAGTAATCTCCCTTGACTACGTGCTCTTCCACAGCGCGGCGGCGATCGACTCGCGTTACAGCCGGCGTGGTTGCATGGCTACGAGCAGGCAGGATCATCTACTGTACACCTACAGTTCCGTCATTGTCACCCATCGTCCTCGAGGTGCTGCTCCTAAGAGACAACTTGAATAAACCGGGAACAACCTGTTTCCCACCCGGTAGGAAAATCGTGAGACGAGCAAGGCTCGAACCCACGATCGGCCGTTTCAACACCACGGAAACGAACCAATCCAGCTAGCGCTCGATCCCGCGTAGCATGCACCTGACATCATCGATGTGCAATTTATATATGGTGACATTGTAAATATATATATGGTGACATGCACGTGACATTGTAAATTAAATATATATATATGGTGACATGCATGCATAGTACACGTTCACGGGAAAAGAAACAATGCATGCTCATGTTTGATACTAATAAATTTTGACGTGGATTTGTCCACATTTTTATTTGTATAAATTATGATCGAGTGCAATTTGTCAACCCCAATTTGATATATCGGTGTGCTCTGTTGCGCTGTCTGATTGCAGTTATTTTTATATGAAAACAAAACCAAAATACAATGTATTTAGGTGGCAAAGAGATAATACATTTGGACATTGCCCACGCGCGCATCATCAGTGAATTTTAGGCTAATTATTGTTTGTTATTATAGCGTGAATTCAACACACGTTTCATACTGTCTACAATGCAACACACGTTTTATAATGAAATGGAGTAGTAACTGAGAAATACTGTAGGAGAACAATCTAATAAACCGTTTTTTTTTAAGAAAAAGCAAGTTCGTGTAACTAACAGAACAGACACGAAAATTATAAAAAAAGAACAGATACAGTAACCATGTTTGGTCGTTGTCATTATGGTTGTTTTTTTTATTATATACTCAAAATACACAACAAATGAATAAAACTTTGATTTTTTACTCAGGGGTAAAATGGTCTTTTTACCCCTCTAGGTAACACCGTTGGCCCTTAAACTTGACGGAAGACCACATTCCTAAGAACAATTCGTTTTCGAGACCATATTCCCAAATTCAAAAAAAAAAAAAAAACCACATTCCTAAGACATGTTTTTTTAGGGTCATATTCTAATTCTCTCGAAGATAAAGTAGCCTTCTTCAACACTTCAAAAAGGCATTGTTACCAATCCTTTTTTTGTAGTAGTGGTTGATGTCATTGTCACCCACATCACCCTGCTCTTCTTTTCTTCTGTTCATGTGGTAGTATAATGATATAGATTTGAAAAAAAAATGAAGAAGTATGTTCAGTAGCTAGAGCTTAAAAATGCAGAACTAGAACTGAAACATAAGCTGTAGGTGGTAGCACGGGCTTAACTCAAGGAAGGGAATAAATATATCAATTCTGACCGTTTGATTGGCTAACAAAATAGAAAATGTCATGATGTATTTAGGTGCCTAGATTAGCATGACTAAAGAAACTTTTATAATTTGTCACTCATTCTCATTCAAAACGCACCATGGATGTAAAAGTGCATGGAAGCAAAAGTTATGTCGTCACTTCGTCAGCATTGAAGGAGCATAAGACATGCACATGCCCATATGCAAGAAGAACTGATAGGAAGGAGCCTAAGAAATTTAGAAGAATGACAATAGTTGCTAAATATATTAGACCGTAACATCCCTGCCTAAATGGGTTGTGTTGGGCCAACTTGAATAGTGATGGGTGTAGGTACGTGGGAGTACTCTAGCTAGGATGGACACTGTAGTGACAAATTGGGCCCGGCCTAATATTGGGGTATTGTAGCTTGGGTATTGTACATTGTAGCTTTGTAGAGGATTGTTCATCTGAGGTTTAGTAACAACTAAAAATGTTAGGACCACCAGACTCCTTAAAGGCCAGAGCCAAGGACACATAGTAACCTTCGGGTAACCGTTTTGCGTGAAGCGGGGACGAAAGCGTAAGCGGGTTGAGAATGGGTCTAGGCCGTGTGCCGGTGCTTCGATGTTACCTAGAATTAGGATATCTATTATCTTCATAGACATAGGTTGCCTCTCAATGGTAAGTTCACACTAGAACTTCTAATGAACTCATCTTAAGATGAAAGCGCAAGCGGCTGTTACATAGGTCGGCCCACCCCTTGATAGAGTGGGCCTAGGCCATGCACTTGGCCCTCAAATTTTCTTCCCAAAACCATTGAGTTTTCCAAGTGTCAAGAGGATCAAATAAGGTTTCTCCAATACTTTCTAAAAATCACTCCTAAAAAATTGAAGATAATATTACATCAAGAATCCCAAACTATTTCTAAATTACCCCCAACCATTTTCGTACTTTCTTTCTCTCTTGTACATTTGCTTTAGAAACCCTATCCTACTTATTCTTTAACACATCCTTCCACCTTAGATTTGAGCGATGGATACATGTGTGTAACTATCCACACTACAGGGTCCATTTTTCATGTATCAAAAGATTGGGAGGTGAGATTAGGAGTTGCAGGAGTTATTGGAGATGTTTTTGTTTCAATCTTGCCAAAATTCATGGATCAGGATATTGTTTTGGAAACTTTTAGAGATGCTCTAAGAAGGATAAGTTTTTGGTGTGCATCTTATGTTGGGGACCCCATTATCATGTTTAAAGCCAAAATGACATAGCCTAGAGGTTCAAAAAATGATATTTGGGGGTCATCTGTAGCCTTTAGTGGCATTTTAGTAAAAAAAACTCCATTGAGTCAATTGTAGTCCCTGGTGGCATTTTTTGGTAAATATAAATCCCACCAAGGAAAATAATTAAAGAGAGCATGCCCACCCACCTTCCTATAAAAGGGGATGGGGTGGCTAGTTAGTCACACTAGGTTTTCTCTACTTCGCTCTTCCTCTTTCCATTTTTTGCACTCACATTGGATGGTGACATCACCATTAAATTCAACCCACATTTCAAAATTTGTTGTATTTAATAGGGAGAAAATAAAATGACCAAGTGGATCGTCTAATACCATGTTCCTATACGAACTACAAAGATTATTGACTGCTCCAACATATATACATTATTCTATATCAAATTTGACTATGCTTCTTCACCACTTCCAGTGAATTGATTTGAGATAAATCTTGGGACTTTCTTATATCTTTTTTCTCCCTCCGGACCCTTTGTAGCATCTTCATAGATGTGTTACTGTAATTTGTCATAGGGGGTGATGAAATGACTTTTTGTGCCCAATCTCACTTAAAAAGGACCGGATAATTTCAGTGTACTTAATAGGATCTTAGAATTCAACAGATCAGCAATCTCTACAAAATCATTAGTATAAACAATCCGCTATCATGAAAATATAGCATCTGTAGAATAATCTGATAAATCTAATGAAAATCATTAATTATTCCATTTTCTCCCTCCGACATATAACTAATTTCAGAGCAAAGTGTCGAACTTAACCTTCTTAAGATGAGTCTAATAGAAGCCATCAAGTGTGAATCTATACTATAAATGAGTGAGCAATTGTAAATGCATGGTCACCGTAGAAACCTCCTACCCATATTTCATTGACAAGTGGGCCCATCAGAAAACTACGGCAGGAACATATGAAACATACCTCGCCACGCGTTCCCGCAGTCTATGCGCCTTTCCTCCTTTGTCTTTTTCACGAAGCAAACCAACCCGCCCGCATGTACCCATCTGTGTTACGGCCGTCACCACCGCTGGGGACGGTTATCTCCTCCACCCCGAATGGGCGGAAGTAATCGCAATTCCATCGCCTCCCAATCTGCGCCGTTCTACCCTTCGAACTAGAACTGCCTGTCCCGTTCGTCCCCATGGGTGCTGACGAGGAGGTGCACGGGGGCGCGTCCGCGGCGCCGCCGGCGCCACGGTAGGTGAGGGCGAGGAGCAAGCCCGGGTGGAGGCGCGATCAGTAGGAATACACGGCCGCGTGCAGGCGACGCCGCTCTCCACAGCCATGGCATATGTGACGACCGACGAGGAAGCACGGGAAGAGCATGGCGGCGTGCGTGAGCAGGAAGAAGCGGCGAGGAAGTTGCACGCGAGGATCCAGCCCGGGTGGAGGTGGCCTTGTGACACGCTCGGGTCCATTGCCGATGTCACCTTCGCCGCCCTCCCATCTGTCGAGGACCGCGACGCTATTGAAGGCTGCCCGACACGCAGAACCACTACGGTGTCAAGTGCCTTGTCGCCGGCTCATCTCTGCCGATCTGGCGTCTTCCTCCCTCTGGTTGCCCAGTAGTCCCTACGAACACAAGGTGAGCCCATGCCATGGCTTCTTGCGTTCTTAATAAATCAACTCGAGTTACCAATCTCCTTTATATATCTGTCTCTGTCCGCCCAACCCGCTCTCTCTGCGTACAGTAGTTTCTCTATCAAGATGGATATCTGTAATTAGCAAATCTCTGCTAAAAGATTTTAATCTCAGGTTATGTTGTTATTCTTTTATTACATGCAGATCACTGACAAATTATTCAGATGCAATATGGATGATGCGTAATGATGTTATCTTCAAGAATTTGGCGCACTCAGTCGGACGATGCGAAGAAGTTTTCAGATATGAATTTGCCATAGTGATCCTAAGAGCAAAACCAAGCTATCAACCTCATATTGTTCAATGGCTAGATAACTTTGTGTAATCTTAGCTATCTTTTATGTTTCCTTTTATGCCTCTTTATTAAAGGTTGTAAACTCAATACTTTTAAATTAAGTAGGGGCTCTGCCCTCCTGTTTCATAAAAAAAAATATTCAGATGCAGTTTTATTTTGTATCGTAGATTTATGTCTGCTGTCTAAATTTTCATTTTTTATATAAATAATAAAGTCTGATTATTCACCTGACTTCAATTTGTCTCATGTGCGTGCTTAGTCTAAATGTAGTAGGGGTGCAGCCTTTTATTTCCATGCAGGTAGATATGGCCTCTTGAGGATATCTAAGAACATGACTGATAATGCAGCAATCTGAAAAATTCTCCAGCAGCTAACATTCACGTAATGTCCAATTGTCCATATTTTTCCTCTGCAGCTGTCATATGCATGCGCACAATAATTCTTACATGTATTTCCAAGATAGCATATTTGAGATGATCAGTCCATAATTCAAAATTTGACAACATAGGTTTTATGACTTTATCTAAAGAAAGTGGAAATAGACAAAATTTTACTTTAGTAGGATTCTCTCCTTATACGAAGACTCTGTTTTGTTTCTATGTTTACTGTAGTGTAATTACAAAATTATCCATTTGCATCCGTTTATCCCAGAATCTATTTTTGATGTCAACAAATGTATGTAGGAAAACAAAGAAGGCCTTGAACTATTCATGGCAGCCATAGAAAAAGCAGATTACACTGGAAATTTAGGTACTCTGTTGTCTACATATTATTTAGCTCACAAACCTAAAACATTTGTGTGTGTATAGTGAATCAACTTATCTGTGGTAAGTGGTCATTGGAATGGATGTTACTGGATCTGAATTCTTTAGTAAGATTAACTTATGATCTTAATTTCGGGGAGGTTGTAAGAATGCAGCTTCTTATTATTTTATTATTTTATTTATCATTTTAGTTACCTATACCAAAATCTAATTTTCATGTCAACAAATGTATGCAGGAGAGCAACAAAGAAAGCCTTGAACTATTGGAGGTAGCCATAGAAGAGGAAGGCTATACTGGAAAGTTAGGTCCTTTCTTATCAACTTATTTAGCTCACAAACATAAAAACATCTATGTGTATAGATGATTCAACTTATCAGAGGCAGATAATCATTGGAATGGATGTTAATGGCCGGTTCTGAATTCTTTAGTAAGAAGGACTTATGATCTTAATTTCTAGGAGGGGATAGGAATTGTTGCTTCTTATGATTTTATTTATTGTTTTAGTTACCTATAGCTATAGCTACTCACTAATAGTTGTGGCCTCTATGTAGAGGTAAGCTGAACCCTTAGCAATTCATATATAAACTAAGGTGTGTCTTATTGCATTTATTTTTGAAACTGTATTGCATTTATTTCATGCTTAGGATTCTTTATTAATAATAATCTAATAATGTGAACAAGAAAACACAGTGGACTGGCCAAATATGGTAAGCTTTACTGCCTCGGATTCAAATTCTTGAGCTTTGCATTACCTTGTTATCTCATTTATTAACACTAAATATATGGTGCTGTTTTTATGGAACACCAAGGGCTCTGGCCTCTGATGGATTTTGATATGAATGTAAATATGGTGTTTGCGTTTAGCAGCCAACTCTTGTTGTAGAGACACATTTTATTTCTCTATCTAAATAAACTCTTACCATCCATTATGTGAATCGAGCGGTGAACTCTATTCCTATATCTGAAATCTTGTCACCTGTTACATTAATTCTCTCAAATGTACACCATTGTTTCTCGAAATTTTCAGTTTTTAATGTATTTCTCCTTCATGAAAGAATTTTTCTTTTTTTTTTTTTTTTGAATTAAAGTCAAGTATGTGTGTCATTTAAAGAGTTAATGTTAGCACATTAGGAACTTTAACCTTACGGGATGGTGACGTTATATCTGTTACTTTTGTAGATTTCTTCCATTTTATTAAGCTTGATTTCCATTCTCAGTTTTCCCTTACTATGTTCCTTGTCATACTCACGTGCGTGTCGCACGTGCGTGTTCACTAGTATAATTAAAGAGAGCATGCTCACCCACCTTGAAGGCATTCTTTGCAAAGTTTTGCTAGGCACTAGGCGAAATCTGGCGAGGACCCTTAGCCTAGGGACTAGTCGAGCATAGGCGACTCGCGTTTTGCCAATTTTTTTTTATATATATATATATATATATATATATATATATATATATATATATATATATATATATATATATATATATATATATATATATATATAGCAAAAAATCATGCATAATTGAGATAAAAAAAGATAAGGCAAGACCAATACTCCAGTACACATACATACCTTAGGTCATTTGTCCTTAGTTGCACTTGATACACTACTGATACATGCTGCAATCAAATAGAAGTGGACAACAATGCTTTTAGATGCAATTGGGCATCAATACAAGTGATACACAAAATAGGAAATAGCAAGTTAGGTCATAATAAAAGCTAGAAGACATGAAGCTGTCTCACACTTCTTCAGTGTGGTTCTTCATTCATCTCATAGTCATCCTCATCTTCACCAAACTCTTCTTCTTTAGACTCAAACTTTTCTTCATTCAGCTCTCTCACCCTTACACTTCTACACAGCTCTAGTTGTTATTCTTACGCTCCCACTTTGCATCTCCAAACACGTAGACCAAGGTATCCCCTGTATCTCCCATGAGTTCTTCCTCATCTTTCTCAACTCTAAAGGTAACTAATGCACAAGCATCTCCATTCTCTTGGAGGAAACCTTGAGCTTCAGTTGTATCCTAGACAAGAGAACATCAGTAATTTTCTTTGACTTGATCTTTGCTCTCTTACTCATCAGCCTATTGTTGAATTCAATGAAAACCAACTTGTTGAGGTAGTGCGTAGTAAGTCTATTTCTCTTCTTAGTGTGCACCTATAAATAAAAAACAAGATCACTTTTAGTTTTGTAATTTGGTGGTAAAAGTTGCTGAAATTTCGATGACAGATAGGTACTAACCCCGTCAAATCCACTCCAAGTTCTTTCACAACAAGAAGAACTTGTTGTTAAAGATGGTCTTGGTAGCCATCTTCTATAGAGCTGGTGTTTTTCAGTACCATAAAGCCGCCACCATGAGGCTGAAATAAAAAAAAACTCCCTATTAGTTAGTAGGTACAACAGATTTCTTTTAGATGAACACAACAAACAACCATGTAAAATTAGCAAACAACTTTTTACGGATTATAATCAAAGCTTTCAAAAGTTCTTGCAAGCTTCTTGCTAAAGGGCCCTAGTCTATTACGGAAATTTCTATAGTTCAATGTTGGCAGCTTGTACTTGCATGTCTTCATCATGATAGTAAAAGGACTCCACTCAACTGATAAATGCTCTTGTCATTTCGGGAGCATCAAAGGTAGAAGGGTCAACATAAGCGTAGTGGGGATTCAGCAAGTACGTTATCAAATGCAATGGAGAGTCAAGTTTTCCAGCCATCTTCTTATCAATAATAGCAATAACATCCTTGAAACGGTCCTCCTTATTGCCAAGGGCCTCTTTAACCTATCTCTTTGCCTTCAATAGTTCTCCATATAAAAAGCCCATGGATGGCCTCACATCTCCATCAACCAAATGGAGAACTTTGAACAATGGCTCAAAAATAGCCAACGTCAACTTCACATCCTTCCAAAAGGTTGCACTCAATATAGTTGTTGTGGCATTTTTTCCCTTCTTTGATTTCACATCTTTCAAAGAGTCCCAACTACCCAACTATTATGTACCACCATGCTTCTTAGTTGGTCCTTCTTCTCTTGTATGCTATTCAAAGTCAAATAGTTTGAAGCAAACCTAGTCACTCCTGGCCTTACTATCTCTTTGCCCTTAGCGAAGTACCTCATGCACTCTAGTGTCCTTGTCTGCCCATAGACAAATATGGTGAATGCCTTTGCTTGGTCAATCACCTTCTTGAACCGAGGCATGTTGCCAAGTCCTTGGAGCATCGAGTTGATTGTGTGAGTTGCACAAGAGGACCAAAAGATGTGTGGTCTCTTCTCATGCAATAGCTTCTTTGCTCCCATGTTGTTAGAAGCATTGTCAGTCACAACTTGCACCACATCATTTGGACCAATGTCTTCGATTGCTTTGTCCACTAGTTCAAAGATCACTTCACTTGTGTGTGACACATCAAACATCTCTTTTGAGGAAATAAAACTGGTTCCATCAGCACAATTAGAGCACACATTCATTATGCTTCTCCTTGTCTTATCTGACCAAGCATCAGTCATAATAGAGCACCCACTCTTCAACTTCTTAGCTTCACGTTCTTGCAGCAAACCCTTGGTTCTTCCATATCCTTCTTCCAACAATTTCCCTCGCAGGTCAAACATAGTTGGGGGTTCCATTCCAGGCCCAAATTGTCCAATGGCTTCACACGTCTGCTTGAAATCATCATTGTCACATGCATTGAATGGAATTGTTGTTAAAAAAAGAAGAAACTAGTACTATAGCAAGGAAGCCTGATCAAATTGAAATCTAAAATAAAAAAATAGCAAGGAAATTACCATGGTTAAAGGCTCATCTTGCAATATATTTGTGGACCTCATGTAATCTTTCTTTCCAAAGCTCATTGTTCAGCTTCTGTTGAGTCAGAGATTCAGATCTCTTTGTTGTAGGATCAATAGATTTTATCCATTTGTCCATGGGGCCTAATTTGTGAGGCTCCAAACTTCCAACACAAGTCACCTCCTCTAAACATCCAACCCTAGACACATGAACTTCCTCTCTAAATTCTAGCTCAGAACAATCTTCTCCTCTCTCTTCCTTTTTGCTTCATCTAGTGCTTTCTTGCACTTTTCTTGAGCCTCCAGCAACTTCTTTTTGGTGGTCTTTGTGCCCAGACATTTCTTCGCATTCTTTCCTTCTTGGGCGATATGCTGCTTCAAACGATAAACCCCTCCGCACATTGTCTTGTCACACAAGTATGCACTTGACCTTTTCCTTGTTGTTTGGATCATTAGCTCCCTATGTTGTAGATGTAGTTTCAGTTTGACCCTCTGTCATCTGAGTTCAATCCATCAATCAACAAGTTACAAACAAATATTGTTATACATGCAACAAAACTAGACTGTCATCAGAATCGTAATTTGACAAGTATATGCATGCAATCGAGTCAACAATGTAATTTGACAAGTATATGCATGCAATCAGTCAACAAGTGCGAGAGATACATGCATGAAGTCAACAATTTCACGGATGCATCATAGATAAATCCATGGAATCGAGAATCAATCTATAAAGTGTTTGATTTCACTTGTGAAAAAAAAGCAGAGAAGAGAAAGGACACGAGAGGAGAGGGAGAGAAGGGGGAGGACCGGAGGACATACACACCTTGGGGCACGACGTCGGTCGGGATTGGCCGCGTCGAGGAGGAGGACTTTGTCGTGGGGGGAGGACCAAGCGTCGGGGAGCCGCATCGTGGAGGAGGGCAAGCCCGCGGTGAGGGAGCAAAGCCAGAGCCGAGGGTCGCCCGACGGGGAGGAGGACTAGCCGTGTCGGGGGGAAGGACAGCGCCGGGGGGGGGGGTGGGGAGGGACCGTGTCGGGGGAGGAGGACGGGACGCGTCACCGGCGAAGAGGAGTAGCAGCCATGTTTCATCTTGCTATGAAATTTGTCGAGTTTAGAATTCCTATCTTCTTTTTGAAATGTATGCTATTATTTCTTGGCACTAAATGAAATTGGTATAATATGTTTGTATTTTTCTTAGATATAATTTTCTCTACTATACTATATAGGTTTCATTGGATTAAGTTTGAAATGATATTTAATTATTGAGCAACTGGGAATGGTTTGTGATGGGGCGATTGGCCTCATACACCTTGAGGATGGGATGGCCCGGGGCGGTAAGGCGGCAAGGACCGGTGAGGGCTGGTGGGCGGCGGCCTTGACGAGGACCCGGCGAGGGCAAGCGATGGCGGTGAGTCGTTGAGGGCTGTTAGGGGCGAAGACCACCGAGGGCCGGCAGGGGCGGGCGGTGGCATCCAATCGCCTCGCGAGCATGAGGGAGATGGCGTCGGGGCGAGAAGACAAAAGGATCACTTTGCAAAATGTCCTGGGTTGCCGGCTGGACTGGGGTTCTTGCAAAGGGGTGAAGGGGGCTGGCGGGCGTCTTTTTCAAAATCTGGCGTCTCCCTTCTCTGCCTCACTCATTTGATTTCCTAATATTAATCAAACTAATATATTTCTTCCTTTAGAAAGAAAGCCCTTTTCCTTTTAACAAAACTCTTTCTATTTCTACCTGCTCAAGGTATTCATCATTCTAATACAACTATTGCAGTAGGATGACAAAAAAAACTTCGTGTATAGGGAACTAGATTAGCTTAGCTACCTATCTAATTTATTGTAGAAATTCTGGGATCCGTGTTTGGACATGGATAATAGAAAAACTTTTTCTTGGTTAAAGGAACAGTCGATCGATTTTTGTATCGATCATGATATACGTAATAACTTCGCACATCTATTTGAAACGCATATCCTGTTTTTTTGCGCCATCGGATGGGAGATCGTTGGCTCAGATGCAAAATTTGCACTGGTTTGCACATGATACGCTCCTTTGTTACTAACCTTGATTAATCATATTCCCAAGATTCAATCCATTTTGAATTGTTTGGAACATTTTGTAGATTTTGGTTGTTAACACTAGTGATGCATGTGGGTGTATCATAGGGGAGAGAAGAGGCGTTTGTGAGGACAAACAGGTTTGCATTTCTGTTGATGAAACAGTTGATTTTCCAAAATTGTTTATGGTGTACCAAATTGAAGGCTCAATGTCTAATGCATAGAAAAGGAGGCATTTTGCGAAGACATGGTTGCCGTCTTTATTGAGGAAGCATGTCATGTTGTAGTCAATTGCTTGGGATGGACTGGATGACACTATGTAGTCCAGAACAATAATCATTAATGAATTTTTTAGGATGGATCAAATGAAACTATGTAGTCTAATACGTTAACATCATTGAACATCAAATTGTTGTGGAATTGAGATCATGTAGTATATCCTATTATGTTTATCTGCAATGGTGGTGAACCTTTCACATTGATGTGTTTGTCAAATCTTTCTTTGTTTTTTATGTCTTTCCTATATGAATGCATGTTGGTATGTCAATAGTATATATATCAAGCAAGACTGGGTTTTACCTTATTAGCGTGTCAGTGTATAAGCACCATTACACGTGGCCCATGATGAGGTTGGATGTAGGATTCGTGTATGCCGTATGATCGAGGGACTTCATACTCTTCAACCTCATCATGTTCGTATGTCCCTAAATTGTGCGAACATTATCAAACTTAAATTATTCTTGAGGACTTTTATTAATAAAGCAAGCTACAAACAAAAATGTGACATTTTGCCAAAAAAAAAGAGAATAAAACGAATAGTCAAACTTGAAGCTAAAAAGTCAAACGTCTTATAATTTGTAATAGAGTTAGTATTACCTATCAACTAGTCAACTATTATCCTTCTTTTGCTGCTGTTTCCTTGCTTTTTGTGAAGTTCTTGTTTGAGTCGCTTGTGCACAGCAGTTGCGTTTGTGTAAATTTGCAAAGATGTTGATCTATCTTCATTGTCATGCATATATATGTATGGAAGAGAGTGCGTGTCATGACATCAAAGTTCACTTAATCAACTTGTCAAAAAAAAAAAAAAACTTCACTTAATCTGACTGACGCGCGCAGCTTTTTTCCAGAATTCTGTCCATTTTTATGGCATGACATCACCATTAGTGGCCTATTATAGGGTGTCCAAAACTAACTCGGTCCACAATCCGCTCTGGGCCTCTCCCTCTGTTCTTGGCCATCACTGCGACGCAAATCTCCATTTGCTAACTTGTCATAATCCAATATCCACAAAAGGCGAACAAGAAAACAGATCAGAACTTTTTGGCACGTTTTTCTTTGTTCCGTTCCATTCCATTCCATTCCATTCCATCCACGAACCCCTCAAGAGCAGAATTCAGAATTGGGCGAGCCGGCCGGTTGATGTCATTGCCACGCACATCGCCGCCCCTCTGTTCTTGACGCGCGCCTAGCCAGCGCCCCGGTGCCCGAGCGAGCCGACGACCACGACGACGATGCCGGGCAAGCAGGAGGAGGGCCAAGGTGCGCCGGGCGGCAGCGTGTGCTTGTGGCTGGTGACGGTGCTCCTGCTCTTCTCCCTGCTCGGCGGCGGCGCGTGCCTCGCGGCCTACATCCTGCTGCCGCCGAACGAGGCGCCGGCCTGGCTCCCCGCCGTCGGCCTGTCGCTCGTGGCGCTCCCGTGGGCGTTCTGGATCGTCACGTGCATCTACCGTTGCGCCAGGGCGCGGGCCGAGGAGCGCAGAATGGCCGTGGCGCCGGCGTCCGGCAGCATGTGCTCGCGCTCCGGCTCATGATCGAGCAATAACTGTAAGACACTTCGCCGTGCAAATTAAGAAATCAAGACGCTTTCAGGTCCTTATTAATTATTACATGACTCTTGTTTACGTCATTAAGAAATCAAGATCGATCATGTGCTTGTTTTCGTCTGTGCTTTGCAGTATTTTAAGATCACTGATGAAGATGCAAAACGACATGAGGAGATGAAGGAGTTCACATAGCTCAATCTATATACTGATGTCAAGTACTTGGTGGATGCCAAA
This sequence comes from Hyparrhenia diplandra, assembly GCA_015847255.1. Taxonomy (NCBI): domain Eukaryota; kingdom Viridiplantae; phylum Streptophyta; class Magnoliopsida; order Poales; family Poaceae; genus Hyparrhenia; species Hyparrhenia diplandra. Next base: position 210,152 of record JADLZK010008670.1, read on the forward strand.
AATCTGGAACTACAGTGTCCCCTTTCCAAACTTGAAAATGTATATATTTTCCTGACGAAATCCTAGCTGCTTCTTTCTCTGTATAGTTCTTGTCAAAGTTTTAAGAGTATGAAGTTGAGCCTAACTTGTTGAGCGTGGGGAAGGAGAAAAGTGTTCAAAAAACTGTAAAATACTTTTTAGCTTGCAGGTTGGAAATTTTTTTTCGAGATCACGCCCCTTCAGCGCGTTTTCATTAGCGAGAGAAAACATAAAACAAAGTCACAAGTCTTACATGGTAACCTAGGTTACCACCTGAACCTACCAACTACTGGATCTAAATTACTGGGATTACATTGTAACAAACATGCGACGGGTTGCTTCGTGGACAAAGCGGTGCACTCAGGCGCTTAACTCCTCCTCCAAACCAGTAAGGTTGAGGTCCAACATGGTCACATCGAAACCTCCCCCCAGCAGCTTATTCAAGCGCTCCTGCTTGTGCACCGTCATGTCCCCCTTGAAAGCCGCATTGAATTGGGCCACAATGTCAGCCGGCACGGCGTTTTCCTCCACCGAACTCCGAGCTTCCGCCGCAGCGTAACCTTTGCGCCGCAAGCGTGGCGTTGGGCTCCTAGGGCTTGGCCGCGAAGAAGGCGGCCGCTGCGCCGTTTAAACCGAGTTTTGGCACGCCTTGCCTTTTGGTTGCTTCACGAGGGGGGTTGCAATTGGCAGACAAACATTTGCCACCAGCGCATCGTGCACGAGCGGGTGACTCCGATCTGCGGGCGCCGGCGAAGCAACAGCGGCGGAGGTGACAACCGAGCACTGCGTCGGTGGTGCAACGTCGTCCGTGGTGGCTGCGGGCGAGGTGGTAGCAGGTTGGGGTGTCGGTTCCCTCGCGGTGACCTCACTGCGCCCGACTCAAGTGCATCGGCATCCATGAAGCTAAGCTGCACCACACGCAGCTGGCGAGGGCGGGTCGACCGCTCCGACCGGTCCTCCGGGGGCACAAGGGCGTGCGGCGAAGAAGGAGGCAAGCTCATCGAGCATCGGGTCAACCCATATCACACGAGTCGCACTCTTGCCCTGCCAAGCGCTAGTGGGTCCCAGTGGGGCCTGTAAGCATCGAAATTGGCCACCTTGGATATCAGACGTCGGCGCCGCGGGGCGCTTGTGGGACGCGCCAGCGCCCTGTGCGGTGGCACGGGAGGAGCCGCAACTTCCTTGTTCTTGGCAGGTTGAGGACGACGACGCGGTGAAGGGTCTTGCTTGCTCTCTCGGGCGTGCGATCACGCTTGCACCCGGCCCGATGGCGGAGCCCCTGGCGAAGACAACGCGCGGGGAGTGGCACCGAGCGGCGGTGCGGTCACACGCCAAAGCGGTTGAAGCGAGGGAGGCCCACCAACGGTGGGGCGGGGCGATGACGTCTTGGCGGTGCATCTGCGGCAACGGCGATGGCGACGACGAACGACGGTGCGGAAACCATCGGCGTCGACATCGGCCGTGGGGGCGTGACTCGGGGCCCAAACGATGCGCTTGGATCCTTGGCGCCGACTCGCCCGGAGCAGCGATGCCGCCGCAGGCCCGGCCGCAGCCCTGGCGGACTGGCGACGCGCGACGGCCGCGCCGCTCTTCCTAGCGAGCAAAGCGCGCGCCGCTCCTTTAGCACTCCTACCGCCGAAGCGAGGGGTTGAAGAGTTCGCGGCGGCGTCCGGTGCGACGGACGCGTGGCCGGGGAGGCCGAGCTCATCGCCGCTGAATGGCGTGAGGGATCGTCCCTCCCAATCCGGAACTTGCCCCCGGACGATCGATGGTCGGTAGAAGGGGGAGCATGCGGGGGGGAGGGAGGATGGCGGCGTGTGCCGTAGACCTCCCCCAAGGCCCAAGACACGTCCCCTCTTCGTCGGCGATGTCCTCAGCATTTATCCGACGCCGTCGGGCGGGCGGCGGCGCCGGCAGGGCAGCGATTTCGGCTGGGCGGCGGTGGCGCCGGCGGGGAAGCGGACCTGGGAGGAGGAGGAGGGACGCGCTGGCGGCGTGCAGCCCGGGCCGGGCGCGCCACCCGCACGACCGCCCTCCTCAAGGTCGTCGAATCGTCGTCGACCTCCGCTCCCTCCCATCGAGACCGGTCGGCGGCGGCGCCTGGCCGATCAGTGGCGGCGATGACGGTTGCCCGCGAACACCGGTACCGTTGCCCTGCTTGTTGCTCTTGATGGCGGGAAGACAGGATGGGTGGTGCCGGACCCCGGCGTCGGGCGAAGGGGGGAGCGGACCACGCCCGGTGCGGCCTCAACGCCCGAGGGCGACGGCCTTCGCGGTGGTGACGCGGCAGCTCCGGCGACCAGATGGTGGTGGCGCGGCCGAGTTGTGGCGGGCGCCACCACCGGCTCGGCCGCGTCGGTGCAACCGCTCGCCATGGGGAGCACCCGCGACGCACGAGGCCCAGGCGGGGAGGGCTGCAGAGCGCCGCCCTGGCGTTGGATCGAGGCGAGGCCGCCGCATCGGCGCCCGGGCGGCGGCGGCGACGGTCAGCTTCAGCACGGGCGTCGGCGTCTCTCCGCCCGCCCGGGGCTCGCGCTGTCTTCAAAGGATGTTGGGCCATGGGCGTGGGACGGGATGGGGGCTAGGGAAGGAGGGGAGGTGTGGGGCGCCCGGCGCCCGGGGGAGGCAGCCCGGCGCCCGGGCGTCGGCGGAGACAGGGTGTCCGCTCGAGACGCCCCGTTGGGGAAAAAGTTCGGTCAGCTTTGCAGGATTGACCAAACACAGTCCCAATCTAGTTGATCTCTTGCAGGTTGGAAATTGTTGCCAGTTGGAAGGCCTTGATCTTTAACTATCAGAAACCGTACTGTATCATTTAAGCATACACATCACCTGGCATATACATCACCTGCGTATGGGCATCAACCTTTGATTGCCTCCATTCATGGATAAAATCATCAAAATTAAACCCGGGTGATCTAGCTCTGATCTCCTGGAGTACATGTCCATATGAGCCCCATGCTCCCTTCGTGGATGCTCCTGATAACTCTGGCGTTGTCACACGCTAGTCTGAAATCACGTAGAATCGGATCGCTGGCAAGCGCGAGACCATCTCTACACGTGATGATCTCTACTACGTCTGGGTCCATTCTGCCATTTTTTTTTTTTTTTGAAGAGTCGTCCATTTTGCCATTCAGAACCACGAGGCGTCCACGAATCTCCCAATAATATCTCAGTAACAGCCGTTTGCAGCGGCCTTCGCTGCATTCTTGGCCAAAGCAGCATCGACATTTTATCTTCATCAGTCCGCTTGGTGTGACTTGTGAGGATCCATCGAACCGGACTTTGTTTTTTTAGACCACACCTAAGCGTGTTTTTCATTAAGAAGAAAGAGATCCTTAGAATCCACCGAACCGGGCTTTGTCGTTGTGCTTCAAGTCGTGCCTTCCTTGGGGCCTGACGAGCTTTTTTTTTTTTTTTTTTTGAGGGCTAGGGACTTCACCAGCTCGAGACTTGCCACAAAGCTGGTGACGAACTGATGCATGGAGAGTGGGCTTCGATAGATATTTTCGTGCACCGCTTTTCTCCTCGCATACCAGAGATTGCCCACAAGGTAACAGCCCATCTGGCTAGGCCCTCATCATCACGGCCCAACACACTTAAACTCACAAAAAAGAAAATTCTGTTATTCGTGAAGCAAATTGGAGAAAAGAGAACTTTTGAGTGGAGCACACACTCACCCTGAACTGAATACCGAATATTGCACCCATAATATCGCAGAAGCTTTCAGATGTTGCTTCATCAGTGAGGAAAAACGCACATATTTATGTTACACGCATATGCTAAATAATATCGGAGACACATGCGTGCAAGTTTGAACTGTGCAAACAGTCCACTGATATATATATGCTTTGCGTGACGAATAACTTTATCTGGACGTTGTAGCTGATCGCTCCGTATATATTCTGCCCATGTATTTTTCAAAGAAAACGGCACAAGCGGTAGAAATTTCTGAGAACGATGTACAGAATATTTGCCTTATTTGTTCCCACGTCTTCAACCACACCAGATATTTGATGGGCGTTGAGAATTATAAATACCATTAGATTTTGATCATTTTGGATATATACTAAGTCAAATTAAACTAGCTCACGAAAATGTTGAGGCACCAAAAAAAATAGAAAATACAATGGAAAATGTGATATTTATGATATGATGGCCCATCCTATCTTCGTACGTATTAGACATCTGTTTGTATGTTTTTTTGCTTCCATTTCGAAAATTGAGTTGAATATAAATAGTTAACTCATCCTCCAAGGAAAGTGTTCCATTACTTAAAATGTGTCCTCCGGAGAAGTTCGCTAGAAAAAATTAACCTATGATAAGAAAACAAATTTAAAACTGTCCTAAAAATTAAGTGAGAAGATTCTGTGCAAAAGTTTTTTGGAAAATTTTCCACAAAATTGAAGAAAAGAGAACTTTTTTAAAGGCTCTGGATTAAAGGGCCCTAGAATAAAATAGAGAGCATGTTAGCTTTAATTTACAGATATTTTTGAGGAAAACCTTATATTATGGCACAATCACCGTTGTGTTGGATTAATTTAAAGCCTTGATGATCCACCTAAAGTAAAAATCAAATTCGCTCCCACAACAGCTTGCATATGATCCACCTAAAGAGCTACCTAAATAAAGGTCTGTGTCCGGCTGAGTATCCTGTAGACTAGAGACCACTTGTCGGGGACCTAAATATTGGGTCCCCGGACATTCTTCGAACTGTGAGAATGTGCCGGCCTGCCAAGGCCGGTAGAAAAACCTAGCCCGCTATCATCCCGCACGAAGGGGCGGCCCGACGGACGATGGACCGGCCATTGGCCCGCGGCGCTCACATGACGACGGAATCGGCCCGGGACGGCCCACAAAGTGGCCCAAATGGAGTCACCACGACGTAAAGAGCTCATCACGCTCCACGAAGGACAAGGTCAAGGACCTCCACCAAACAACAAACCATGATGTTCCACGTCGACGGCAGCCCAACCCATGGCTCGGACTCGACCGCACATCTCCGTTTCGTCCGAGGCTGGCCTAGCTCCCGGCCAGGGAGAAATCTCCGCCTCGCCAGGGGCTAGCTCACCACCCTCGGGCGCCAAAACTCCGCCGCCCAGGGAGACCGGCTCTCCATCCTCGGGCGGAGGTTTCCAACTAGCCCATCCGAGGGGCCCAGCGCACCCTCGGGCGTGGGAGGTTCCGTCTAGAGGAAGGAAAATCGCCGCATTCAATGCGGTTGCACGACGACAGGAGGCGCCGGTGCCATCGATTACGCGCGGTCAAATCGAGCTGCCGAATCGTCTTCCCAATCCGGACCGATGGGACGCAAGGCCGAGCCCCGTGGCGTATTACGCCACCCGGCACGGGGAAACATGATGACCTTGTTCATCTCCCAAAGCGTCAAAAAAACGCCCGCGTTGGGCGGACCCTCGGGCACGACACGCATAGCCCGGCGACCTGCAGGACCGGCCCTCGCCATGCGGATTGTGAGGGACGCCTCACGGGACCCTCGGGGGCCGCGCCCGGGCGGCACGTCCACCATCGGATCGGGACGCGTGTCCTCGTCAAGCGACATTCAAGCCGGGCCGACCCCTCGGCGGCGCACATCTGCCGGTGCGGCCTCGGGGAATTAGCCACCTAGGGCGTCCACACCGTGTAAACATTATCTCTCTCCTTCTCCTATAAAAGGGGGGAATAATGCCTCATTAAGAGGGATTTTTTCCAATTCGAACCCGCTCAACTCCGGTTCACAAGGAGAAGCGCACACTACCACCACCACAACCACGATCGTGGGGCTTGAGACCCGCGTCTCCCCCCGGCCGCCTTTGTAACCCCTAACCGGGGCGCTCACCTTTGAGCGCGAGGTAACACGAGCAGGACACACCCCTGGGCGGGCCGTAGGCCCCGTTGGCTTTGAACCGGGATAAACCATTGCGTCCCGTGCCCATCTTGCGCCACGCCATCGAGGGAGGGGGCACACGGCTTATAAATTCTTTATTGCCGGCACCGAGGCACCCACCGTTCCTCAAAGCGCCCGCCGGTTGGCGCGCCCGGTAGGGCGCCGTGTGCAATCTGCATCTCCATCAGCCCTCATGGCGTTTCCGCCTTCGTTTCCACCACTTTCGCCGAACACGAGCTCCCGCGGAACACCTTGTTCTTTGGAACGGGTATTTGTGGCGCCGGCCACGGCACGAGATGATCCGCCCGCCGGCTGCATACCGGTGAAGGGAGGGCAACATCGCCCGCCTTGGCGAGCCCATCATCACGGCCGCCGCGCCAAGGCGGGCAAGGCGGACCATCGGCGCGCAAGGCGCGTCAAACAACGGATTCTCGAATCAACCGCCGGCGTATCCCAGCCAGCCACACGAGAAGGGCTCGGGAACCCTAGGCTTAGGGAAATACCTTACCCGCCACCCGCCGTGGTAGGGTACCCCGAAACCCTAATCGTCGGAAAAACGCCTCCTTCCGGTCATCTGGAGGGAGTCCCGGTGAATCCCTCCGCCGCTTGAAACCTCGGTCGAAGCCGCCCGCCGGGGAGAGCACGAGCCGATCACCCGTCGTTCCACGGGAGCGTTATCCCATGGACATTCACTCGGAGGAGCGCATCCTCCAGGAGGACGCGGGGACGACCGTCATGCCACCCCTCCGGGTTCAACAGGGCCTGGTCCCGAGGCGGGACTCGCTCTCACCGTCAGGAGAATCAAACCTCCTCCAGGACGTTCGGCGCACCGTGCACCGGCGATGATGACGAGTACTATGACCCCACGCGGGGAATGCTTCAATGTCGAGGTCCCGCCCACAGGATGGCGGTTCAGCGGCGTCTCCGGCCGAATGACGCGGACGCATCGCCACGACGAAGCTCAACGCCGGCGGCCTGCCCCCCCGGTCCATCCGCAGCGGCGGCCGCGACCTTGACAAAAACGCCCAACTACGTGATCGCGGGGAACGGATCCGAGGGCGGAGTCTCGCCCGACTCAGGCAAGCGGAGCGGAGTAACATCCGCGAGAGCGAGGCTCAACGCGGCAAAGCCCGGGGGGCACCCCAAGCTCACAATGGCGGCGGACGTGGCGGGCCGGCCGGAATGCCTCCAATCCTCGAGCATAGCCGGCCCTGTTCAACGAAAGCCGGCCTCAATGTGGCGGCGGCGCCATGCCGTACGAAATGCCCGGAGCCCTCCACTACCGAGGGTAGGCGCATACGAGAGGCCTCCGTCAACTCCTTGACAAGGCGGCGGTGCAAGGGCGAGGAAAGTTCCGCTTCCGGGATCGGGCCGTGACGCCACGCGGCAAGAGGAATACGGGCGGGTCGTCCGGGGCTCCGTCCACCGGATCGAGCCGAGCCCGGCAAGGGCGGTCGGGAGCGCTGGACGACAACCGATGCAACCGCCCGGTGCGGGAGCGCATAGAAGACCCGCGCCGCGACCGCAACCGAGGCGCTCCCGACCTCGGGGGGCGGATTGAACGACCTTGGCGGGCTCGCCACGAAGGTGGCTCGCCTCGGGGGCGACAAGCGGGACGAGGCGCACGAGGCAGGTCGAGAGGGCCGAGGATACTCCCAGGACCACTTTGGGCCTCGGGCCTTCACAAGGGACATCGGGAGGGCACCACTCCTGCGCGTTTCAGGCCCCCGAGCCATCTCGAGAAATACACGGGGAGAGACTCGTCCCGAGGTATGGTTGACGACTATCGGGGCGTGCCGGTTCAAGGAGGGCACACGATGACAAAGTGATAATCAGAAATTTGCCCCCTCGTACCTCTCAGGGAGTGCTTCAGCTTTGGAACACCTTCCACCCAACCTCATATCAAAGCGGGCGGGGGACTTGCTGAGAACCTTCATCGGTAACTTCCGGGGCACGTACCTCGACACTGAAACTTCGTGGGATCTCGGCGCCGACAAAAATCCGGCCGAATCCTGGCGACTACATCCGGCGCTTCTCCAAGCGGCCGGACCGAGCTCCCCTAATGTGACGGATTCGGACGTCATCCCGGGGCCTTCTTGGCCGGCACCACTTGCCGAGACCTCGTGAAGAAGCTGGGCGCCGGACTCAACCGAGGCGAACGACGATGGACATCGCCACCAAGTTTGCTAGTGGTGAGGAGGCCGTCGGGGCTGCGTTCAATCGGGGCTCGGGCAAAGGGAAGCGCAAGGAAGAGGAACCCGAGGGACCTCAACCTCGGGGAAAACAAGAAGAAAAAGAAAAAAAGATAAGAGCCACAAGGGCAAGGGCCATGCCGCCCCAAGCGGGACGATGAAGACATGGTGGCTGCGATCGACCGCAAGGGGCCCCCGACCCCCGCCACAAGAAACCTTCGATGACATGCTCAAGAAGCCATGCCGTAATCATAGCTACCCGGTCAAGCATACCCTCGGGGAGTGCAAGAGGGTACGCCAACACTTCGCCAAGCTCAAGGCCATCCCCGAGGGTGAAGAGGAAGAGGCTCCCAGGGTGGCGCCAAGGGCAACGAGGAGTTCCCGAAGGTGAACAATCGCTTCATGATCTTGGTAGCACAAAGAACATGTCCCATGCAGCGACAAGAAGGAGCGTCGGGAGGTCTACGCCCACGGAACCCGGCCCGATCCCGGCTGCGCAAGTGGTCGGACCAGGCCATCACCTTCAACGGTCGGATCACCCCGGCATATCCCGAACCAGGGGGCTTATCCACCGGTGGTGGATCCCATCATCGCCAACACTCGGCTCACCAAAGTCCTCATGGACGGAGGGAGCAGCCTCAACCTCATCTACGAAGAAACCCCTTGACCTCCTCGGGGTGGACAAGTCCAAGATCCGTCAGGGAGGGCCGGCATTCAATGGCGTCGCCCCCGGCAAGCGGCTTAAGCCCCTCGGGCGGATCGACTTGCCGGTTTGCTAGGGGACCCCTCGAACTTCGAGGCAAGAGACTCTCACATTCGAGATCCTTAGGGTCCGCGGTACTTACCACGCACTCCTCGGGCGCCCCCGGCTACGCCAAGTTCATGGGCTGTCGAACTACACGTACTACCTCAAGCTCAAGATGCCGGGGCGAAGGGTGTCATCACGGCCCGGCCCCTCGCACCATCATGCATACGAGTGCGCGACGTGGAGGCGTGGAGTATGCCGTCGGGCACTCGCCATTGCCGAGGCACTCATCGCCCGATGCGAAGAGAAGCTTTGACGAAATCACGATCGAACATGAGGCCAAGCGCCTTGTTGGGAGCTTCGAGCCCTCCTCGGGCACCAAGAAGATCCCACTCGATCCCAAGAACCCGACGAGAAACCATCGACTCGGACTGGATCCGAAATAGGAAGCCGTGCTTGTCGACTTCCTCGCGCAAATGCCAAGGCGTTTGCGTGGGGACCCTCGGACATCTTGGGGGCATACCGAGGGATGTCGCCGAAAGCACTCCCTAGACATCCGGCCGGGCTCAAAAGCCGGTCATGCGGCGCTTGCGCCTTTTGATGACGCCAAGCGGAAGATCATCGGCGAGGAGATCCACAAGCTACTTTGGAGGCCGGATTCATAAAAGAAGTATTCCACCCCGAGTGGTTAGCTAATCCTCGTATTAGTAGAGAAAAAAGAATGGGAAATGGCGGATGTGTGTGGACTACACTAGTCTCAACAAAGCATGTCCGAAGGTTCCCTTTCCTTTGCCTCGAATAGACCAAATTGTCGACTCCATCTGCGGGATGTGAAACGTTGTCCTTTCTTGACGCGTATTCCAGTTATCACCGAGATCAAAATGAAAGAGTCCGACCCAGCTCGCGACCTCGTTCATAACACCCTTCGGGATGTATTGCTACCTCACCATGCCCTTGGACCGAGGAACGCGGGGGCAACATACGGCCGGTGCATGCAAATAATCTTCGAGGAACTCATTGGAAGGATCGTGGAGGCCTACGTCGGCGACATAGTGGTCAAATCCAAGAAAACGTCGGGACCTCGTGGGTGACCTCGGGAAACCTTCGAGTGTCCGAACAAGAAGGAGTCAAACTCAACCCCGAAAATGCGTATTCGGGGTCCCAGGAGGGATGCTTTGGGTTTTATCGTCTCTCAACGAGGCATCGAAACAAACCCGACCAAGGTTGACTTAATCACCAAGATGGGTCCGATCCGAGACCTCAAGGGGAGTGCGAGAAGGTCATGGGCTGCCCGGCTTCATTAAGCGAGGTTCATCTCACGCCTCGGGGAGAAGGGCACGCCCTCTACCGGCTCCCTTCGCAAGTCCGGCGCTTTGCACGGACCCCGAGGCCGAAGAGGCCCTCGGCAACCTCAAGCTCTCCCGACAAACCCACCGGTCCCGTACCGCCAAATCCAGGAGAAACCCTGCTCTTATACGCCACCGCCACTACCCGGGTGGTCGTAGCGGTGTGGTCGTAGTGGAGCGTCGGGAAGAGGGGCACACGTTGCCCGCATACAACGCCCCGTTTACTTCATCGGTGAAGTGCTTTCCGACACCAAGACGAGGTATTCGCAGTCATGCGAAGCTATTATGCCGCCATCATCGACACGAAGGAAACTTCGCCACTACTTCCTCGCGCACCCGGTTTGCCGTGGTATCCTCGTTCCCCTCGGGAGATCCTCCAAAAACCGAGGCCACGGGAAGAGCGGCGAAGTGGGCGGTGGAGCTCATGGGCGAAACTATATCATTCCCGCCCGCAAAGGCGATCAAATCCCGTTCCTAGCCGACTTTGTGGCTGAATGGATCGATACCACTACCCCCCCGCACCCATCCGGGCCGAGTCTTTGGACCATGTATTTCGATGGATCCATGATGAAGGCGGGCGCGGGGGCTGGTTTGCTCTTCATCTCACCCCTCGGGGTTCACACGCAGGTACGCCATCCGCATTTCCCCGCCTCCAATAACGCCGCGTAATACGAGGCGCTAGTCAACGGGTCTCCGGATCGCCGGCGGACCTCGGGATCCGACGGTTGGAAACCGGAGGGGATTCACTGGCGGTCATTGATCAAGTCATGGAGGCCTCGGCGTGCCACGACCCCAAGATGGGGCCTATTGTCGGGAAGTGCGCAAATTGGAGGAAAAAGTTCCATGGGCTTGAGCACAAGCATACGCCGAGGCAGCTACAACGAGGCCGCGGGATGAAGCGGCCAAGGTCGCAGCAACCCGAGGTCTTGTTCCCCGAACGTATTTACCCGAGATCTCAACGAACCCTCGGTCAAGCACGCACCCTTGGAAATACCCTCGGGGGTTCAAGAAGGCGCCCAGGGGCGGGGCCACGCCGAAGCAATGGTGGAGACCAGTCCCCGGCCGGAGGTGTTGGAGTACCTCACCCAGGAGAGCTGCCGAGGGATAAGACCCGGCTTCGCCCGGTTGGCCCGAAGGGCCAAATCCTTTGCGCTAATTGGAGAAAATAGGGAACTCTACAAGAGAGGAGCCTCGGGAATATACATGCGATGCATACCCTCGGAATTTGAAGGTAAAGAATTGCTCGTAGACACACACCGAGGGAATGCGGTCACCACGGCGCCCCAAGGACTCTAGTCGGTAAAGTCTTGGGCAAGGCTTCTATCGCCCTCGGCGACGACGAGACGCGAACCAAGTCGTGCATACCGCAAGGAATGCCAATTTCTAGCGCGGGGCGCATCTCCCGGCTCAAGCACCGCAAACCATACCACTTACGTGGCCGTTTGCGGTGTGGGGACTTCGACATGATTGGACCCACGAAAGGGCGCCGGAGGACACACTCACGCCCTAGTCGCCATCGACAAGTTCTCCAAATGGATTGAATGTAACGCCCGATTTTTTTTGACTTTTTTGAAATTCGCTAAAAATTTGAACTTTTCGATAATCGTGTTTCGACTCGACACTTTGGTGGTTTCTATTCATCGTGACTTCCTAAAATTATTTTCGGAATTTTTGGTGAAACCTCAAATGGAGTTACAAGAATAAAAGAATAAGAAAATGAGAGAGAAAGAAAAGAAAAGGAAGAAAAAAAGAAGAAGAAAGGAGGAAGTCAAACCGCCCAGCCCACTTCCCTTCCCACCTTCCCTCCCTCTTCTCTTCCCTCCCGCGTGGGCCGGCCCAACCGGGCCGCTCGGCCCATCCCCTCTCTTCCTTCTCTCCCCCCGCTCCATCACCGACGAGTGGGACCCGACCCCTTCTTCCTCCCGCGCCAATGTCGACGATGACTCGGGCACGGCCCGTCGGGCCCCGTGACCGATTCGCCCGTACGAGCGAAAGAGGAGGAGACCCGGAGCAATGGAGCATCGGCCTTCAAGAACCGGGACGGGCGCATGCCACCAGCTCGGTGCCGCACCCAAGGCGCCGGCCGGCGGCGGACCGCCGCCAGCGAGCCACCGAGCTTGCCGGCGAGCCCCGCCGCACCGGCTATGATCCACGGCGGCCGAACACGGGCCCGCGCTGGAACCGGCACGCACACCTTGCGAGCATCGGCCGGCAGCGCACCCGCACAAAACAACCCGACGCCATTACCCGGCGCCGCCGCGCCACGACGAAGACCACAACCGTGGACGATTAAGGCCAACCGGGACCGGACACCGAAGGAGCAGAGGAGCCACAGAAGTCCACGAGCACGGCGCCGGTTCTAGGGAAAGATCGGGCTTGGCGGAAACACTCGCGAGCACCCCCACGGCGCGCGGCTATAAATAGCCGCCAGGCCGGGACCTCGGACCTCGCACCAGCTGAAGAGCTCCGCAAGGGCGGGGAACACGCGGTGCTCGGCTTGCAACCCCTCTCCTTCCCCTCGGACGCGGTCCGGCTTCCCCAAATCAAATTCCGGTCGCGGAACTGGGTCTCGAGGAAGGCGCCGCCGTGGTCGACGTCTGGGCAATTGGCGAGTCGGTACTCTTCCCAAACCCCTCTCTATCTTTTCCCTCACCGCCAAATCCTATTGTGCGAGTCCGGCCTCGCGACGAGGGAGCCACCGTCGCCCCATCCGCCGTTCACGCCGCCGCCGAGGTGGGAGCCTTGCTCCGCCGCCGGGGACCACCACCACCGAGTCGGGGCGGCGTGGGGTGTCCTACGGACCTCGCGGCGGCTTCGAGGGCGGAAAGGTTCTTCCGGCGGGACGCCGGCGGGCCGCCGCCGTGGGCACGACGGCAGGGCGGGCAGCGCCCGACCGTCCGGACAATCGTGGCCGGCGGCGACCGGGGAGCCAACCGGGGAGCCACCGCGTGTCACCCGATCACGGCTGCCGTCTCATTTCCGTTACGACCCACGTGGGTCGGGCGGGACCCGGCGGGTCGGCCTCGATGGCGAGCACCGGAGGGGAAACGAGGGTGGAAAATCTGAGTCTACCAGAAGCTGTACCCCCTGCTATAAGTACATGTTCCGGACCTTAAAAATTCAGGAGAAAAATATGTAAATAAACTAGATCTTGTGGAGATAATTGTCATGATTTTTATTATATTTTTACATTAATAAAATAATGACATAAAAATCCCACCATGTTTATTAACCGGAATTAAACTTCGGAAAAATCATAACTTCCAAACCGTAACTCCAAATCGGAATTCGAACCACTTACATTTATTTTTCTAAATTCGAGCTTTATCCATTTCTACCTGGTTTTATCTATTATCACCTGGTTCGTTTTGTCGCTATTCAATTACCCTATCAATTTTGTGTAATCGCCGCCGACGCGAGCGAGTAGCCGACGAAGACCTCCATCCGAACTAGACGATCCGGACTCACGTTCTCGGCCGGACGACAACGGTAACCAAGGCAAGTCCTTACCCCGCTCCCTTAATAATGTTGACCTAAAAATAACCAACCTACTTTTATAAGATGATAATCATGATTTATGTTGCCATGTGAATGAGATGATGCTTGACGATATAACGACTAAGTAAGACTAGTGTAACCTAATTAATAATGTGAACCATCCAACAAAAAGGTGAGTGGTGACGGTTTACATGGAGGTAGACTAGTCACAATCGGGATGAATCCCGCGGAGAGATGCTCGCCTCCCTAAGGACCGGTTCATAGACCATCCCCCCTAGTACGACATTCGCATGCGACCCACACGTCGAGATGGGGACGACATCGATCTCACACCCCGTTAGGTCAAAGTATAGTTTCTAACCTAGGAGGCCGGCGAAGGCAAACGGTCTATCGAGGGAGCGGAGCGTGGGGAGAGTGGCCCCATTGTCCGGTTGGCGTGGATCGAGCGATCTTCCACGTAAGTGTGTGGGCGCGATGGCGCAAGTGCTAGAGGCACATATTGATGATTATGATTGGGTTACGTGTTGACGGTATAGGTTGGGTAATTAGGTATTACCCAGTAAAGCCGTGGGTGATTTGGTATCACCATATTGTCTAGGGTGATACGTCATCCGTAGGGTGGCGTGTTATCCTTCCAATCCTCTGGAAACCGTGGTGGGAACTATATGGAAACCTAGGATGGCTGCTTGCCGGGCGGGTACGGGATCTTGTTGGACTATTCTTGCTCGCCGATCCCGTGAAGAGTATGTCCATCGTGTGGGGAAATTTGTACACCTCTGCAGAGTTCTTTTAAATCTATTCGAATAGCCACGTCCTTGGAATTGGGCAACCGCTAGGACGGATCATCTATGATTAGTTTAACCTCGTTGATGCTAACCGTTTGTGTTTTGTGAAGCGATGACCATATAACTTGATCGGGGAACTAGTGAGGGCAGTTTTAGAGACCCGCTAGGGGCCCAAACTCTTAATAACCACCAAACCCCCGGTTTGGGACTTCTTTGAGTACCTTCGTACTCACCCGTTGATTTTTCAGACTTCGGCTTAGAGGAGGACTTCGGCTACGATGATCGTGAGGATTTCCCGCAGGAGGATTAGACATGATGTTTTCGGCTTTGCTAGGACTATGATGTTGATACTAGAGTTTCGACCTACGCTCAAGTATGCTTGTGGGTGTGGTAGACTAGGACCACTAAACGCTGTAGCCGACTCTGATGAATAAAGTGCCACAGCACCCCTATGCCCACCTAACGTTGTGTAATAAGATTGTGACCCTCGGGCCACTTATGTAAGACCTATTTATCCTATCAATAAAAGCTCCCGGCACCTTTTTAATAAATCAGTGTCCACTCTTGTTTTATTAACGTATTAGCGGCGTGATCCCGGCACTAATACGTAAGGTTAGGACCCATTAAAGTGGGGACCGGACATTGAAGCCCGACCGTGGTGAACCCTCACACGGGGAAACGGTGAAATTCTTTTACGGATATCATCTCCCGTTTCGAGTCCCGAACTCCATCATCACGGACAACGGAACCAACCGTGGGGAAGAAATTCCTTGACTTTTGTGATGACTATGGCATCCGGGTCGATACCTCGGCCGTAGCTCACCCGAAGACCAGCGGTCAAGTGGAGGCGTGCCAACGGCATGATCCTACAGGGGGCTCAAGCCAAGAATCTTCAACCCCCTGAACCAAGACGGGAAAAGGTGGTACCGGGAGCTGCCATCGGTTCTATGGAGCCTTCGAGCGACCAAAGCCGAGCCACGGGATTCACCCATTCTTCCTAGTCCGTGGAGTCGGCGATCCCGCCCACGGACATCGAGTATGGGTCCCCGAGGCTGCGAGCCTACAGCGAGCAAGGCAACCAAAGAAGGCGAGGCAAGACTCCATAGACCAAGTTGATTTGAAGCCCGAGACGTTGCGCTCACTCGGCAAGATATCAGCAGAGTTCCGCGCAAATATCACGCCAAGCGGGCCGAAACCTCGGGAGCTCCAAGTCAACGACCTCGTACTCAGCCGAAGATGGACAACAAGGGCGCCACAAGCTCACGCCACCTTGGGAAGGGCCTTATTTCATCGCCGAAATATTAAGTCCCGGGACCTACAAATTGAAAACGCGAAGGGCGAAGTCTACTCCAACGCCGGAACATAGAACGACTACGTCGCTTCTACCCTTAAAATTCCGCACTAGAAGTCAAACATCGTTTTTTTTCACTCAATAAAAGATCTACATCTTTTTATGAAAAAAGTACTTCTCGTGCAAACCTTAAGGGAGTCTTAGCCTCGTCCAAGTACAAGACTAAAACTCCCCGGGGGCTACATGGGGACCCCCTGGGGACCCCTCCCCTTCCTTTTAAGGAAAAACTTTTTTGGGGAAAAAAGTTTTTTCCGCATACCGAATTAATCGTTTAAGTTGCGAAGGTCGCGCACGCACAAATCCAAAGCAAGATAACCGAGGCAAACGGATCGCCCCTAGTGGCACCCGTATGGATGCTTCTGTGGCGTCCACGGTTACTATCTCGCGGCGGAGAAAGCAAGCGACTTCGGACACACAATAAACGAACAAATTCGAAACGCAACATAAACATAAATGCACTGCCAAGGCCACGGACCTCGGGCGGCGCCATTGTTTATCTACATCCATCTCACAAGCTCCAACTTTTCATGCGAGGAGAGGTCGAGGGGGGCGGGGTGGGCTTCATCCACTTGCGCCTCACGGGTGGCCGACAAAGGAAGCTTCGGCGCCGAGCAATACCCCTCGACGACGCTTCCCCGAGGAAGGCGTCGGACCCACCGGCGCATCCTCGGGGCGGGCGTCCACCATCTCCGTGTCCGCCTCATAGTTTGACTCTATGGGGGAGTACGGGGACACACTTCATCCTCGGCGCGGAGGCCAACCGGGTCGCGGCGCCGCCCACTAAGTCGCATGGCGCTGAGTCTTGGCGGCATCGCGGCAGATCCTCTCGGCGGGATCAACTTCCTCCTCGTCGTCGGAGCCAAGGAAGAAGCCTCTCGACGGCCGCCGTCAAAGACCTTGGACTCCATCGGGAAGTGAGAGCGAGTAAGACGGCCATACATGTCGCACGACGCGGCCAGGAAGCGTTCGGAGCTCGGACTGAGGTAGCCACCCCCGGCGCTTAGGCGGGCGCGCGGCCGAGGGGCCGACCTCTGGGTTGTCCGCCCCAAAGCGGCGGACAAAGTCACAGAGCCTCTTCCAACTCCCAGTACGACTTACGCTCTGCTCTAGCCCTGCGCCCAGCGTGGCGCGGTGTCCGCGACCTCGGTCCGGACCTTCTCCGCCTACGGCAACGCCGGCAAAGATGGCGTCGGCAAAACAAAGTAATCAAGAAGGGAAAAAGCTTACCGAGGATAAGGACACACGGCGGCACTTCAGCCGCCAGCCCGGCATGGTGTTGTGCTCCTCGGCGTCGACTTCGAAGCCGCTCTTTCTCCTTCACGAGGGTCGCCCTCGGACACCAACTTTCGCCCGATGCGAGTGTTCAAGGCGTCGCACATCTCCGTTTTTTTTTTTTTTCGCCGCCTCCTCAGGGACCCGGTCCCGCTCGTCATGGGCCTCCTTCGGATTTGAAGGGACCGGGTCCGAGCCTCCTCAAAGTCGTGGCTCATCTCCGGGCCATGTCGGTAACCATCTTGGCGGACTCGGACTTGGCCTTGATCAGCCTCGGCCTCCGTGGTCCGCCCGCTGGGACTCCCTCTCCTCGGCGAGGGCGGCGGCCGGGAGGTCGCTCGAGCCTCGATCAACTTCACCCGAGTTTGACCAAGGGCATTCGATTCGGGACGTTCGGCGAAGGAGCTCGGACTTCTCCGGCGGCGACGGAGAGTGCGCAATGACAATACTATTCATCAAGACACAAGCCCGGAAGACATGCGGCGAGGGGATGACCATCAAGACACCTACCGCGTCGACCCTGCAATCGGCCGGTTATGGCGTCCCCCGATCCTCGCCAAGCCCTCGGCGGCCCGGCGGATACGCTTGTGGGTTCTCCACTCCCGGGACCTCGGGCGGTCGTCGACCACCGCGGGGGCGGGCCCGGTGTGCCACCCGGGGTCAAGGTGGACCGCCCGCCCCGGGTCGGCTCGAGGGGATACATCTCTCCTCCGGCAACTCCGCGCACTCGGGGCCGGACCAATAGAAGTCCGTGGGGCCCTCGGAACCGACCACGGGCACCGTCCTCGTCATGGCCGAACGACGGCTTCGCCAAGGGCGCCTCGAACCGGACACGTGGAGTAGCGGGAAGTCGGGGTTATACGCCTCGTGAACCCCGGATCGGCGAGGTCGGCGCAAAGGGGACTTGCGCGTCTCCGCCCGCCATGAACTCCTCTTGCGAGAACTCCCGGACAAGGGGCCCGACTCCCTCGGGATGGGCGGCGGCGTCACGACCCTTCTCGAATGGCGCCATCTCGCTCCGCACGAGGCGGCGTCATGGGCCACGGCCAGGAAGCTCTCGTGTCGACCACCACCATCGGGCCGAGTGGCCAACCCACCATCGCCACTAGGGGCTGCACCACCTCGGGGGGTGGCCTCGGCAGCCGGCCCGGTCCGGCCCACACGGGGCTCGGGGGGGGGCGCCACGGGAGGATTCGGCCGAAGGCGGCGCGATATACGGGCTGGGCGACCCCGACTCTGGGCCCCGGCCAGGGGCAAACGCCAGCCTTCAAGGCCTTCTTGGGATGCAGTCGGAGAAAGTGGCCCCTCGTTTCCTGAAGTCAAGAACGTGTCGGGACAAAGCAATCATATACCCGGAAAGAAGATCAAGATCGCGAAAAGACGAAAAGAAGCTCACGGCCCGGGGGATCGCCTAGGCGTGTGGTCGAGGCTCGGGAAGGGGCTAACGACCTAGGCGTCGCGCTTTGACGCTGTGGCCGCCCGCCCCACGACATTCGTCTTGCGGGCGCTGGATCGGATCGCGGGGTCGCGGCTCGTCCCCAGGGGCCGTACTTCGCGGCCGAGGGTACTCGTGGCGGAGGGCGCCGGCTCTTCCCTTCGGGCCTCACCTGCGACGCCCCGAGGTGCCGACATGGCCAACCCCAGATGGTCCTGAGGACTCGGCCCGAAGAACCTCGGGCGCACGGGTGTCGGCGGTTCCGGCGTCCGGGCTCGGGCTCGAGGGGCTCGTAATGGAGCCCGGCGGGTCGGGGAGCCCCATGGCTCGGTCCGGCCAGAAGCCGCCATATCGTCATCGGACGAGTTCACATAGAACTCATCCCGGGGGTTGTCGTCCTCCTCGGTGGTCGAGGTATCGGGCGACTTCGCCCGCTTCGTTGCTCGGCCGGCGCTTCTCGCGAGCCACGTTCCTCTTCTTCTTCTCCT
Source organism: Hyparrhenia diplandra (assembly GCA_015847255.1). NCBI lineage: Eukaryota > Viridiplantae > Streptophyta > Magnoliopsida > Poales > Poaceae > Hyparrhenia > Hyparrhenia diplandra. The sequence continues at coordinate 229,163 of JADLZK010008670.1, forward strand.
CCTTCTTCGGTGCCGGGGCCCTCTGCGGCTCGTTCGGCGCGGTTCGCGGACCGGCGGTCGGCGCCCAAATGCAGTGCGGGAGGAGGGGAATCACGGTAGTTGATACGACCCTGCGAGGGAGGAAAAAGTGAGAACCGCCATGGTAACAATGCAAACAATGCAATGGAGGACAAGCCAAGCACTTACAAGGGAAATATACCCTCGGGTCGAGGGCGCATGGGGATCTCGAGGGATGTGTGACGGGGTGTTGGACCCCGCCAGCGTCCCTCACCCGCTGGCCGAGCCATCGGTGGAAGCGAAGGCGACATCCCAAGACGCACCAAGACCAGCGGCCTCGGGGTCATCTTGCACATGAGCAAGGGGCGAGCCATCAACGGCAACACCCGACGCCGATGGAAAGCGGCGACCACGGCGGCGGCATTCACGCCCCGCCCTCGGAGCCGCGGGATCCTTTTGCCTTAGGCCCTCCAACCGATGATGATCCTCCGAGGGGGGACCCAGTTCCACTTCGCGGGCGATGCTTGAGGACACGCCGGCGTACACGGAAGCGCGTTCTCGTCGTTGCGGAGGTAGAACCACCGATCTTGCCACCTTGTTGGAGAAGGTGAGCTTGGAGACGATGTACCCATCAGCTCGGTTCGGCCTCGTGCGCTCCGAGCGGACTTGGAGCGATTGACCTCCAACGCGGCGCCCTCCATGGTTGGCCCTCGCGCAACCGAGGCGGTGGTAAGGTCCGCCTTGAAGAACCACAACCGGAGGTCCCAACGCGCTCGATACCCGAGGAATCCCTCACAAAGGGTGACGAAGATGGCGGCTGGGAGATCGAGTTCGACGGATGATGAAGCTTCGATTTCGTAGTAGTGGAGGATCGCCTCGATAATGAACCGGCCTCGGCATACCGGGGCCGCCGGTGAAGATCCATCAAGCTCACCACATAGCCATCGGAGGGGTTGGGCTCCTCCTCGGTCCAATCCGGGAGCAATCCACTCCGCCGCGCTTCATCGGGGTGCGGGGACGAAGAAGCCCCTTCATCGACGAGATTTGGGCTTCTCCTCCGTCGCCGTCGTTTCGGCCACGGCTCGGCATCGAGCACCTCCCTCAAGGCGTCACCGCTACCCGATCGCGCCATGGATGAAAGGGAGGCGAAGGGTGGCAACCCGCTTAGCAACCCCGATCACACGAGCGCAAGGCAAGTGAATCTCTCCCTTAATCTCTCCTACTCTTTCCCTCTATCCCCCGATTCTTTGCGGCGAGAAGGCAAGAAGGCGAGCAAAGAGCAAAGGGAGCAACTATCCGCCGCCCTGCGCGATCCCCATATTTATAGGGAAGGGAAGGCAAACCGCCGGCTGGGCAACCAAACCCGACTCTTGGAATGGGCGGCCCATGATGGAGCGAGAACCGCTCATCCAACGGCCAAGTCAGCGGTGGAACCGTCGGGGCGCATTAATGCACCTTGGACGAGCCCTCGATCTCCGCCCTCGACAAGAAGACGTAAGGCAGCGTCCCATCGAGGCTCGCGATCGCGCCACCTCGGGCGTGGCGACTAGACGCCTCGCCTTCCCGGGCGGGGAGTAAAACCGTCCGGCCACCCATATCCAGCAGGCACCCGACCCACGAGGGGGCAAAAAGTCGGTCCGTTGACGGTTCCCCGCCTCGGCTGAAAACAAAACGAGCCTCGGGGTGCGACACACCTACGTTCAGAGGTTGCCGGGCTGGGCTCACATGGGTTTCTGATCGCCTCGGGATAACCGAGCCGGGGGACGAGGGAAATGCACAACCAGCTATACCAGGGCCCCCAGGGGCCGGATTTCCTGAACGTGTTTAAGGCCCGCGGGTCTTGCCGCTTATAGAGATGTCCCATCCGTGGGAGGCCCACGAGGCCCTCGGAGGTTGGTCCGCCCAAACCCGGGATACGCTAAGCGGTCCGCGGGGTTCTATGGGGTGAATCACGGATCACATAGCCGACCCTTGCTCCGGCAGGGGCACGGGCACCCAGCTAAAACGGACCCGCTACAACGCTCACCGGAGCACGACACATTCGGCACGAGGGGCATTGTGACGTGTCTCCCTCCTCCTCCCTTTCGGGAGGGCGACAGAGGAGCGTATGATCAAAGTCGAGGAGGCCCGGCGGGCCTTGCGCACATAAGCGCGGGCCTCGGGCTGCCCACGCAAAAATGAACAGACTCCGCACAAATAAGCGCAATTTAAAAGTCAAGTTTCGGTCTTGCCGGCGTGCGAGATATAAAAGACCTCGAAGGAATCCGCCATTCCATTCGAGGCCCTAAGGAGACTAACACCAAAGTGCTTCGCTCGCGCACCCATTGTAGACAAACCACCGAGAAACAACAAGGCGGCGGGAGCGGCGGAACCCCGGGCGGAAGTCCTCACTCGCTCGGGGCTCGGGGGCTACCGTCGGGGACCTAAATATTGGGCCCCTGGACATTCTTCGAATCGCGGAGAATGTGCCGGCCTGCCAAGGCCCAAGAAAACCTAGCCCGCTATCATCCCGCACGAAGGGACGGCCCGACGGGCGATGGACCGTGCCATTGGCCACGACGCTCACATGACGACGGAATCGGCCCGCGGACGGCCCACAAAGCGGCCCAAATGGAGTCACCACGGCGTAAAAAGAGCTCATCACGCCACGAAGGACAAGGTCAAGGACCTCCGCCAAACAACAAACCATGATGTTCCACGCCGACAAAGACCAACCCATGGCTCGGACTCGACCGCACATCTCCGCTTTTCGTCGAGGCTGGCCTAGCTCCCCGGCCAGGGAGAAATCTCCGCCTCGCCCGAGGGGGGCCTAGCTCACCACCCTCGGGCGCCAAAACTCCGCCTCGCCCGGGGAGACCCGGCTCTCCATCCTCGGGAGGTAAGCCCAACTAAGCCCATCCGAGGGCGGCGCACCCTCGGGCGTGGGAGGTTCACGTCCCTAGAGGAAGGGAAACCGCCGCATTCAATGCGGTTGCACGACGACAGCGCCAGGTGCCATCGATGACACGCAGTCCAATCGAAGCGCCGAATCGTCTTCCCAATGACCGATGGGGACGCAAAGGCTGAGCCCCGTGACGTATTACGCCACCCGGCACGGAAACATGATGACACTGTTCATCTCCCAAAGCGTCAAAACGCCCACGTTGGGGCCACCCTCGGGCCCGACACGAGAAGCCCGACCTCTCAGGACCCGCCCCGCCATGCGGATTGTGAGGGACGCCTCAGGACCCCGGGGCCGCGCCGGGGGACAAGACGTCCACCATCGGATCGGGACGCGTGTCCTCGGCAAGCGACATTCAGGCCCGGCCGACCCCCGGCACGCGACATGCAACCGTGCAGCCTCGGGAATTAGCCACCTAGGCGTCCACCCGTGTAAACATTATCTCTCTCCTTCTCCTATAAAAGGGGGAATAATGCCTCATTAAGAGGGATTTTTTCCAATTCGAACCCGCTCAACTCCGGTTCACAAGGAGGAAAGCGCACACTACCACCACCACAACCACGATCGTGGGGGCTTGAGACCAGCGTCTCCCCCCTTGTGGCCACGCTGTAACCCACCTTTGGGCTCACCTTTGAGCGCGAGGTAACACGAGCAAGGACACACACCCCCGGGACGTAGGGCCCCGTTGGCTGAACCGGGATAAACCGCTGCGCCCCGTGTCCATCTTGCGCTACGCCATCGAGGAGGGGGCACACGGCTTATAAATTCTTTATTGCCGGCACCGAGGCACCCACCGTTCCTCGAAACGCCGACACCACTACTATAGAATTCGGCATCCAACGACTACTCATGCAAATGCATCTCGAGAGTTAGGGTCGCCCTCATGAACGGCCCGGCCACGGTAGGACACTAATAATGGAGCCTTTGGTAATTTGGGGAACCAACCCATCGTAGATACTCTCGAGGCCCGTCGGGCGGGCGCCCGGGCGAACCCAGGCCGCCGCCGCCGCTCCCTCCCCGTGCCTTGCCGGCCGCCGTGAGCCGCGCCACGGCGGCGCTCTCAAGGATGGCGGGCGGGGGCCCTCGGCCTGCGTCTCGGTCCGGCGCGACGGAGGCGACCAGCGGGCCGGAGGCCGTCCCTCCGGTGCTTCGGGCGGCCGGGCGGCGAGGCGCCGACGGATCCGGCCCCCCGATCCGGTCCCCGCCGGATTCGGCCCAAGCTCAGCGGCGGGGCGGCGGCCCCCCCGGTCGGGCTGCCCGATCCGGCGCCTCGGGCGCGGCGGCGGCCCCGAGTGCGACCGCTTTGAGTGGTGAGGTGGCCTCCCGCCTCGAGCCACCACCGGCCTTGGTGGTGGAGGTGTTCCGACGGGGGTCTTCGAGCGATTTGGAAGCGATGCGGACGCCGCGGGCGGTGGCGGTGGAGCGCGAGGGCTTTGGGCGGAGTAGGCGAAGGTCCGACCCATGGTGGCGTTAGCCGACCGCCCATATCCGGGCGCCGGAGAACCCCAAGGGTTGATCCGGCGACTCCCGCCGATGGGCATCGCAGAGACGTCGACCATGGAGGCGTTTTCGGGCGGCGGCGTTGGTGAAGCATTTGGTTCGACCAGTATCGGAGAACCAGGTGGCCGGCCATGGTGGTCCGAGAATCGCCAAGGTGGGAGGACTCGTGGAAAGGGACGGCGAGGATGGCGTAACGCCGGCTTTGTTTTCCGACCAGTGTTTCACGGCGATGGTGCACGTCGTCGGCGGTTGGCGTAACGGCGCGGGCCCCGAGGAGACATGGCATTGGCCGCTCACACTACGACGACGGTGACGCCCGAGGGCGCCACTTCCTCGCTGAGGCGCCCGCCGTTTTCAGCGGATCTCTACGGTGAAAACCTACACCCGTTGGGTGGGCGGCGATGGCGTCTTTGGATGGCATTTTCTCGTTGGAGACATCGCCGGTGGAAGATCCTTTGAAGTCACCCGACGCCAAACATCAAGATGGCGGCTCATCGCACACGCTTATGGGGTCTTATATTGTTGCCGGGTTACAGGATCCGAGTCTCCATTGGTGGACGAGTTTTAGTTGTTTTATTTTTTAAAAAAGTGCACCAGTGTTTTCGGGTGACTTTTGTCTTCGTAAATAATCGTTTTCGGTTTTGTAATTTTGTTGGCCTCGATACATCCTCGGATATTTGAAGGCCGGAATCTAATTTCCATTATCTA